>OZ024838.1:22701765-22887409 GCA_964016985.1 Anodontia alba
TAATAATTTTCTTATTTCTCAACTGATTTTGATGAAACTTATCATCAAAATGCTAAGCTTAACAATTTTTTTTTCAGCTAGTTTTCCATTTGATTTGCGTTTCCCTTTAAGACACAATGCGTATGCGGTAAGGTCCGATATGATATACCAAATTTATTCCAAAATGTCTGGATGTACAAATATTAATAAGAAACAATGTTCAACCGAATAACAACAATAACAAAAACAAAACAAGAAAGCTATGACCCATCCATAATAATGCAACTCGGGGAAGGAGATATTCGGATGCGACTTGACGTACTTATTTATTCCCACTCAAAAGGAAGGGGTGACTATTGTACATCACGCAGTCACGTGCGTTGCTTTATGATTATTCAACGTGGACTTCTGCGCAAAAGCCTTCCCACAGACATCACAATTAAATGGTTTTTCCCCAGTATGTGTTCTACGATGAGCAAGGAGTGTACTACGCTGGGTAAAAGATTTCGCACACAGATCGCACGTGAACGGGCGGAGACCGGTGTGGATTCTCTCGTGCACGGCGAGGTTGTTAGAATTCTTGAAGAATTTCCCACACAGCTTACACCAGTGAAGACGCTTGTTTGTTCTGCTGTTGGGGTAGCCTGAGAAGAAATAAGCTGTCTGGTCCCAGTCTTGTGCGTTTGCGTCTGCATCTGAAAACAAAGAACGATCAGAAATGAGCATATTTAACCCATTTTGGTCTGGTGACACCTAAGAGGGTAACTGGCAAACAGTGCAGACCCAAATCAGAATCTTTTTTCTCCAGGAATATCTATATCACATAGGCTAAAATTGGATTCTTCCAATATACAGCGGGGGTGGGGAAGAATATTCAGTCTAAAATGGGTTATAGGGACTTGTACACCTGCTAGATTGTCACCCCATTTCCCCAAAGGGAGACAACTCTTGTGACTTCCCGTTTGCTATACATTTCGGAGAGTGGAGATGCTTGTTAATATATTCCACCAGTTTTCCCCAAGGTATATAGTTTTTGTGATTTCTTATTTGTTAAACTACACGCACGGTCCCTTCCGAAAAGGTATCTGCTCTGAAAGGAAAGAAGCATAATCTTTCCTTCTTAAGGAGACCCATTTTCAGAAAAAAAATGCCAAAGCTGTTATAAACAATCACCGAAAAATCTACCAGATGTAACCAGTTTGTTTGGGCGAAACGATACGAGTCTCAACGTAAGAAAACGTACTTTCTGATACGTCCCCCCATGAAGACTCAACTCACCCTGCACATATGCGTTGGGCACGCATGTCTGGAGGTACGGTTTCTGATGTTGCAGCGCGTATAATTATGCCCTGTCCAGACTATGCAAGCATCTGTATACATACAGTACAAGAGATATGCCACATTTGTAAAAAGTAGGTCAAAGGTCAAAATATAGGTTGCATTGACCTATTTTTACGTCACACGCCGTCTTTAGTAGATGTACCTATTTGTCGTTTGGTAAGCCAACGCAATACAGTACAGGATATATAAACCGGGGTTTTTATATAAAGTAGCTCTCAGAGGTCAAATACAGGTCATAGTGACCTTTCAGTTCGAGACATATCAACTTTAATAGACAGGCCAACCTAGTAGCATCATTTGAACAAACTTGGCAGAACTCCCGTCCCTGATGCTATAAACCAACAGTCAGCCTCAACGGTTTCTTGGTTCTGGAGAAGAACTATTTAAGGTTACCATGTTACCATATATGGAAAAGGAAGTAATCATTTTTTAATGGAACGTGACCATTTGAAAAAATGCTCAATATCCTTTCAATAGAAGGGTCCTTATGAAATACGGTGGAAGTCGGCCTTCAGGTTTCAGAGAAGACGTCATTTAAATATTTCAAGATTTTATACATGAATACAGACAAGAGTAAAGAGCAGATTATCTGGAGAATAGAAATTTGATTTTAATTTAATAATTTTGCTCAATATAGATGTATAAGAAGCAAATTTGACCCAGCCGTAAAAAGGTCAAAGGTCAACATACGATCGTAATTTGATAAAGTTTGGTAGATCTCGCATCCCCGATGCTGTATACCAAGATTCAGCCTCAAATCTTACCTGGTTCTGGAATTATTACAGAAGTGTGTTCACAATATACGGGCATGGTGACCACATTGGGTGACAAAGTGTCACCATTGGAAGGAAACAGTCGATAAAATTGGCCCAGTCGTTTCAGAAAATTTGTTTAAACAGTTGGATGCCTAACGAGGACCAGGACAGGTGACCTAAAATATAACAGGTTTTCACAGGTAGGGAGTATTAACCCATTGTAGTCGGGAGACCCGTAAAAGGCTAATTGGCAAACAGTGCAGACCCAGATCAGACGCCGCAGAACGCGGCGTCTGATCAGGGTCTCCACTCTTTGCAAATAGTTTAGCCATTTTTCTCTAGCCATAGCCGGGCGTACCTTAACTTGGAATTGGACTCTTCCAATATACAGTGTGGGAGAGTCTATTCAGTATACAATAGGTTAAAGAAGAAACAATCGTAAAAAGCTTCCGATTTTTAGACAATGAAAAACGATGAGTTCAAACTTTAGCATGATCGTACAACAGCAATGGGGTCATATATAGCAGCGACAAAAATCTACTGCACGCATTTGCCGTAAACGGTGGATTATTTATTTAATAGTATTGAGCCTCAACGCAACGTACCTTCTGGCATGTGTGCCCAATGAAGACTCAAATCAAGCCGCGCATTTGCGCAGTCCGATCAGTCTTCTCTGTCCGCATGAAGAAACTGCATCCTTGGCTTTCGAAAATGCGCCCAGTGAAGATTCAAATCAGACTGTGAATGTGCCGGCTGATCTGAATCTTTTGTTTGTGTTGAGGTTTTACGGCCCAGTCAACCAAATGGGGTCCTGTCGAGCGCGGTCAGTTTACCTAACCACACGTTTACTGGGCAGGCTTAGTCCTCTAAGTGGTTAACCAGTATTGTGCACATTCTTTCGCCAGAAACTGACAACTGTCCTTCTTGAATCAGCGGAAGGGAGAGAATGACCGTAGAAAATATTTCATGATCAATCTCCACGAAAGAATGTTGCCGACCTCGGCGGGGTTTGAACCCGCGACCTCCTGGTCTCCAGTCGGACGGCGCATCCAACTGAGCCACCGAGGCCGGCGATCTCTTTGCTAGGCGCACATGTCCGAAGGTACGTTTTCTGACATTGTGGCTCTTTTATAGACAGATAACACAGAACATGAAAACAATTAACTCCTCCCAAATACCTACTGCCCTGCCCCGCGAGAAGACAAATTTCGAACAGGTAACAGGGAGGTGGATCTGACTTCGTTCAACCGCCAGTCGTCATTACATGCCCTTAAAAGTTCGTTGGGGAGAAGCAGAATGGAGCAGAAATTGGTGCTTCAATTGTGAATACTTAAAGCACTTATATCGGAGATATTCATCAGCATATATAGTCTGAAATAAGCATATAATATTACACGTATCTCAGATCTAACGTATTACTTGTATATAGTTTTTATGACCCATCTAAGTTTTTTTTATATATATGCCTAATTCTAAATTTAGCTCCTCGTCTACCAGAGATAACGGTAAGAAATTGCGGCTTTACTATATGCTTTTTCCATACAAAATGGTAAAGTTTGAAATAGGCATAACTCTGAAAAAAAAATAATACGATTTTTTTTCAAACGGTTAGCTCCACAGCCCCAATAAGATCCTCAGTTTTCATGGGAACTAGCTCAAACAATTTGGTGATTTTATTTATCGATTTATTTATTTTTGTTGTCTTTCCCAGATTTCATGTAATTTGCATGAACTGTCAAAGCCAATTTTGTGGGAAAAACAAAAAAACATACGAAAAATATTTAAAAAATGTTTTCTGCAGTTTTTACCTAGCATGCTAAACGTTAACAAGAGGGCCTTGATGGCCCTGTAACGCTCACCTGAGCAACACAGCACTTTGAGAGCCTGATCTAAAACTGATCAAGGCAAACATTCTGATCAAATATGGATGACTGCACTCAAGAGGCCATGCTAAGATGTATGCATGTACTAAATATCACTGGCTGTAGGAGCAATAGTTACTGAGAAACTGACCTAAACACAAACATTTCACAAGTACCAAATATCACTCTGTAGGACCAATAATTACTGAGAAACTGACCTAAATGGAAAAACTTAAGAGAGTCACTGGACAGAAAACTATACATCACCTTGAAATCATCAAGACAAACATTTTGAGCAAGATTCATGATGATCACTTCAAAAATGCGACCTCTAGAGAATCAACCAGGTTTTCCTTTGATTTGGCCAGGTGAACTAGTTTTTGATATCAAGTGACCCAGTTTTAAACTAGACCTAGAAATCATCAAGACAAACATTTTGAGCAATATTTATGATGATTATTTA
The DNA here is from genome assembly GCA_964016985.1 of Anodontia alba. Classification (NCBI taxonomy): domain Eukaryota; kingdom Metazoa; phylum Mollusca; class Bivalvia; order Lucinida; family Lucinidae; genus Anodontia; species Anodontia alba. The sequence goes on from OZ024838.1 coordinate 22,706,166, forward strand.
AAAAATGTGACCTTTGGAGTGTTGACAAGGTTTTCTGCTGATTTGGCCAGGTCACCTAGTTTTTTACCCCATGTGACCCGATTTCAAACTTGATCTAGAAATCGTCGAGACAAACATTTTAAGCAAGACTCATGATGATTGCTTCAAAAATGTGACAGCTAGAGTGTTAACAAGGTTTTCTGCTGATTTGGCCAGGTGACCTAGTTTTTGACCCCAAGTGACCCATTTTCAAACTTGACCTAGAAATCATCAAGAAAAACATGTTGAGCAAGGTTCATGATGATTGCTTGAAAAATGTGACCACTAGAGTGTTAACAAGGTTTTCTGCTGATCTGGCCAGGTGACCTAGTTTTTAACCCCACGTGACCCAGTTTCGAACCTGACCTAAAAATCATCATGACAAACATTTTGAGCAAGATTCATGATGATTGCTTAAAAAATGTGACCGCTAGAGTGTTAACAAAGTTTTCAGCTGATTTGGCCCGGTGACCTAGTTTTTGACTCCAAGTGACCCAGTTTCGAACTTGACCTAGAACTCATCAAGACAAACATTTTGAGCAAGATTCATGATGACTGCTTGAAAAATGTGACCTCTAGAGTGATAACAAGATTTTACGCTGATTTGGCCAGGTGACCTAGTTTTTGACCCCAGGTGTTCCAGTTTCAAACTTGACCTAGAAATCATCAAGACAAACATTTTGAGCCAGATTCATGATGATTGCTTCAAACATGTGACCGCTAGAGTGTTAACAAGGTTGTCTGCTGATTTGGCCAGGTGACCTAGTTTTTGACCCCAAGTGACCCAGTTTCAAACATATCCTAGAACTCATCAAAAACATTTTGAGCAAGATTCATGATAATTGCTTCAAAAATGTGACCGCTAGAATGTTAACAAGGTTTTCTACTGGTTTTGCCTGGTGACCTAGTTTTTTACCCCAAGTGACCCAGTTTCAAACTTATCCTAGAAATCATCAAGACAAACATTTTGAGCAAGATTCATGATGATTGCTTGAGAAATGTGACCGCTAGAGTATTAACAAGGTTTTCTGCTGATTTGGCCCGGTGACCTAGTTTTTGACTCCAAGTGACTCAGTTTCGAACTTGACCTAGAAACCATCAAGACAAACATTTTGAGCAAGAATCATGATGATTGCTTCAAAACTGTGACCGCTAGAGTGTTAACAAAGTTTTCTGCCGATTTGGCCCGGTGACCTAGTTTTCTACCCCAAGTGATCCCGTTTCAAACTTGACCTAGAAATCATCAGGACATCACCTAGAAATCATCAAGACAAACATTTTGAGCAAGATTCATGATGATTGCTTGAGAAATGTGACTGCTAGAGTGTTAACAAGGTTTTCTGCTGATCTGGCCCGGTGACCTAGTTTTTGACCCAAAGTGACCCAGTTTCGAACTTGACCTAGAAATCATCAAGACAAACAAATTGAGCAAGATTCATGATGATTGCTTCAAAAATGTGACCGCTAGAGTGTTAACAATGTTTTCTGCTGATCTGGCCCGGTGACCTAGTTTTTTACCCCAAGAGACCCAGTTTCGAACTTGACTAGATTTAATAGTTGCAAACATTTTGAGCAAGTTTCATCAAGATTGGGTCAAAACTAAGACCTCTAGAGTGTTTGTTAACAAGTTGTTCCTTTGATTTGACCTGGTGACCTTGTTTTTGACCCCAAGTAACCCAGTATCGAACTTGACCTAGATTTCATAGAGGCAAACATTCTGACCAAGTTTCATCAAGATTGGGTCAAAACTGTGACCTCTAGAGTGTTAACAAACTAATTGTTGACGACGAACGACGGACGACGGACATAGAGTGATGACAATAGCTCACCCTGAGCTTTTGCTCAGGTGAGCTAAAAAATTCCAAGACAATCATGCAAACTTATTTGAAAATCCAGCTGCTGAGTTCTGAAAAATGTTTTTAAGTTTACTGGATCTAGGGCAACCTACGTCATCAACACTGAGATGTGCATAACACTGCGACTAAACCGGCACAGTGGTTCAGTTGGTAGAGCGTCCGCTTTGTGACCAGGAGGTTGCTGGTTCGATCCCCGGCCGAGTCATACCAAACACTTCAAAAATGGAACTAGCTGCTCTTACGCTTGGCGCTCAGCATTAAGACAGTAGAGTTAGGAATCAAAACTGATAACCTCAGTGTCAGTTTAATGTGACTGGGTGGCATATCATGTCAAATGTCTGGGACGTGATATTTCTGTGAGGCAGCATTCTAAAGTTCCCTGCCACATTCAGAAACTGTCGCGACTAAAAATTGTTGAAAGCGACGTAAAGCCCGAATAAAACAAACGAACTGCAAACTCATTAAGACTGCCAAATGCTGAGAAAAATCACTCTGCACCAAACATGTCCACTTCAGTACTGTATTTTACCCCAAAACACAAACCGCATACATATTCTAGTAAGTGTTAACCTCGACCAATTATGCTTAAATAATTAGCGTTACTGAATACCAACATAAAAGTTCGAAGCATTAACATTACGAAAACACGCCTATTCAAATATATAGAAAATTTCACCTCCAAAAACTGAAAATTTTCAGATAAAAAACTCTGATATTTTTCATATTTCTACTCAAAACAGATTGTGGGTACTCGTTAGAACCGCTTCACTGAGGCGGTTCTAACGAGTACCCACAATCTATGTTTTGAGTAGAAATAAGAAAAACAATGTATACCCCTGTAAACCCCAGTTTTACTATATAAAAATAGGGTTTAAGAGGGGTCAATATTATATAGGCATGTTTTCGTGATGTATCCGTCGCTTTTCAAAAGCCCGATTTTTCGAAAGACAGACAGTCAACATGGCAGTGAGTGAGGGGCACTGAATAAATATTCTGAGTTTCATAAAACCATAGATATTTCGGCAAAGGGGCTCTTACACGGTATAGGAAATTTACACTGGTTTCTGCCCACGCTTGGAATTGGATGAAATTCTGCACAATGGTTGCCTAGGGTATAACACTGATGATTATAAGGCATTGGATTTTAAATGTAGTTCCATTGTAAATTTAAGGTGTTTTGTACGCGGCCACTACCAAATCAGGGGGTGCCCTAATATTAACCTATGTACAGTAAACAGGATTCATTTTTCAGATGCTGAAATGTTTTATTAATTAAGGCCATCATTAGTACATGTTTTGATACTATGGATGGCTTCATGTATTTAGCAATAGTGTTGGAGCAATAACGTAGGTTGAACAGTAGCCCCATATTTTAGCTGCAGGTTATGTATTTATCCAGATATTATCTGCAATTTTTACACGTTCCGATTCTTGTCAAGACACCATTTCAGCATAAAAAATTTCCATATGTATTAGGAATAAACACATGAAAGTTCATAAAAATTGAAAACCGGTAACATGTTGTTTGAACAGCCTGAATACATATAGTCCTGAGTCGGCAAAATATGAAATTACCCAATACTCAAGTATAAGTAGTATCATGTAAGGTCAACTTATCAATAGCTTTCAATTTGGATTACCATGATTTAGTATGATTTGTATAAGAAGTTGATACCATAATTGTACATATTCATTTATAACCAGTTGACTGAATTGCACCTTGTTGAACACCATGTCCAAAAAAAAAAAAACAAAAAAACTTTTCGTTTACATGATCTGGACCATGCCTACACTAGGTCCAAGTTCTCTGTATCTGTATATATAGGATTCCACTTCAAGTACTTGACTGTGGAAGTATTTATCAGATAATAAAAAGCAGATAATAGTCTTGTAATTGATGATGATGATTATGAAACCTGGGTCTAGCTTTAAAGTTACTCGTTCAGGCAGCTAGGCATGGTGGGCACAACTTGCTTACCAAGTAATGATTACTATCCTAGGACACCAGTTTAAAATCTTCAGGGTCCATGTCTGTTGATTTCAACATTCAGAATTGTCAATCTTCAATGGATTTATGAGTTTGGATGAATCCTTTGGTACTACCACCTTACCTAGTTTAGATCTAAATATTTATTGCTTCTGAATAACAAAACTGGTATTTCTTTTAAACGGCTAACCGCATTCATTATTTAACTGATACACTTCATGTGTATTTAGATCTATATTGAATTCCTTTTTGTGTCTACACAGTGGTTTATTCTATGATAGCATTGATGACTTGAAACGTTTGGCCTATGGTAGTGGTTGAAATTTTGATTGATAAGTCAAATGCCCCAGAAAGTAAAGGATACTAGCTGTGTGTGCGCACATGCCAATGGTTCTTACCTTTGGAAAAATCTTTAACATGAAGAACTACAGAACATCAATTTGTTCAGTCAAACTATGTACACTAGAATTAAACTTATGCAGAACAGAAACAATTTCACATATGCTTACTGTAAGGAAGAAAGGATAGATCTGCTTTTCTGATAGCAAAAGTTAAGACCACATAAACAGTATTCTGTGCTGATGTCATCAAAGATAACTGTTGAAACAAAGGGAAAAACTCCAGTGTCAGTGTCAATTCGATCGCAGGAAATACCGATTGAAGTGACACATTTGGATATGTTACAGGACAAGAAATCCAGTGTTCATAATTTCAAAATACAATATAGGCTTGCAACAAGCTACAGACATATCAGAAGTTAAGTCTATAGGTATTATTTTCTTTTCAAGCGTTCTTAGTTTGGTTAAAGTTCACCAGTCCAGAAGCAAATCTCCAAAAATCCTTAAATCTGTTGATGGGGATGAAATCCTTCTTCAAAACAAACAAACAAACAAACAAGCAACAACTACTTGCAATAGTACGTTTGCACATCTTCTTAATATGACAATGGAGATTATGGATCTCCCTGTTTTATGCCTATTTTTGTATTGGTGAGAATGGATACCCCTGTTTTACACCTATTTTAGTTTTATGCCTTTTGGGAAGTAATTATACAAAATGCTCATTGATTTGCTGACATGAATTAAAGCGTAAGATTTTGTTAAGCCTAATTTGTTAATTAGAATTTCTTTAGATTTAATTTGTTATGCTGTCTACATTCGTAATAGTTGGTTAGTCAGAGTCCATATACATAAAAGGCAAGTAATAGAAAGTCATGAAAATTTAATGGGTAGCACAAGATATATTCATTCCGAGTTGTCTAAACTCACTTTGATTTGTTAAGTGTTAGAAGTGTTTGATAACACTGCCTTTCTCTACTGTTTTTTATCAATGTAGCAAAATAGTCAATTTTGTAAAAATCGACTTATTTCCATTCAAGGCCTAAAATGACAAAGTTACCGGTTTTGATTTTTTATGAAATTTGGCACAGCTATAGAGGATATATGTAGCAAATTTTCCTGGTAGTATGAAATCTTGACAAAGACTATAATATATTAATTTTGAATGTTTAATTTTGATATTGTTTTCATTTTTTGGTAAAAAATTCAGATTTTTATAATCAATTTATCAGAAAATGTTAACTTTAATTAAATATAAATGTTTTGTGGTACCAACAGAATTACTATGGTGTTCACCATTCAGCACAGTGCAAAAATCTTAAAACTAAATTAAACTTAAGATGTATGACATACATATTTGGAGGGAAGTATCAGCTCATGGGGGGAGTGAGTCAAGGTTGCGTCCTGAGTCCAACTTTTTATTATATAATTTAATAAGCACACTTTCATAGGTTGCATATGCCTAGTTATTATTATACAAAGTTTCAGAAAAATCCATGCGTGGGCAGAAATGAAAGATGCCCTTTCGTAAAACTGATTTCCGCCGAAAATATCGTATTCATGATGTAGGTTGTATATAAAGTTGAGTTTGATTTCAAACTCTGATCAGTGTTTTTGCCAATACATTTTTAAGATTTTTTTTTTCATTTGGTTGACATGACAACTAGGATTACGCTTTAATTCCACAGCTTTGATTAGTATTCCGTCCGTACCGTCGTAAAATCATTTCTATGAATGTTTTTTTATTATTATTTGAGCTGGAGTCTTACGGCCCAGTAAACGCTGTTAAGGTCATCGAGAGCCAGGTGAAAGTCTGTCAAACTGGCCCAGTGGCTTCGTAGGAGATGTATGGCTATTAGATTGGCTCATGTTGAGGCAAGCTAAAAGCAACAACAAAAGCAACAACAAAAGCATATAGAAATACTTTTTTTTTCATAAAATGTCTACCTTCAGACTAATATTACTAAAACACCAAGAACATAAAATTACAGAGGATGACATTGACTTATGATTACTCAATGTAAAAATGTTTTTCAGTGAGAATGTTTCTCAACGAAGACTTCCGGTTTTGACTTCCTGTTTGGGTTCCTTCACAAGTTCCTTCTGTAAGAAGGGATCTTAACTAAAAGGAAAGAATTTGCAAATTCTTTTCTTTTAGAGTAGAGCCCTTTAGCAGGGGGCAAACAATGTATGTTACAAGGTAAATTGTTTCTGAAGAAAAATATATATATATATATATATATATATATAGCAGTCGCATCGTGAGAAAACGTATCTTCTAACATATGCACCCAACGAAAACTCAAAACATCCGCGCAGTCTGATCATCGTTGTCCATATGAAGAAACTTTGCATCCTTGGCTATCCAAAATGCACAGAGTGAAGATTCTGATCAGACTATGCGAAATGAAAACAAAAATGAATAAAAAGACAAAATAAATCACAGTATCTTTTACACAACTCTCTGTAGGTGTATACAAAATTTTAAGACTCTAACTCGCATGGGACCAGAGAAATCTGAAGAAAGTTTTTGGAGATACAGAAAAATGGACAAATAAAAAAGTAACGATAATGCATAAATAAAAGGAACGATAAGCATGAGGATGCTGATTCTCTCATATATAATGCACCTGGTCGTACCTAATGTTTGTACTAAATTTGAAAATCCTAGGTCAAGCAGTTCCTGAGAACTGTTTGACACAATTTTCCCTTATTACATTGGAGTGAGAGATGAAAAAAAAAAAAAAAAAAAAAAAAAAAAAAAAAGATGCGTAGGCTGAGCTGAATCTTCATTGAGCGCACATGTATGAAGGTACAATTTCTGACGATGCAGCTCAAATGAGAAACATTTACGATTCTTGCTCACTACAACAGTTTTAACACAGTAAATTCATATCTCTCGATATGCTGCCTGTTTCAACCGAAAAGCACCATACTCAATTTGATGAATTTCTTATTTCTCCAGGGATACATCATTATGTTGCAGATATACATTAGAATCGCCTAGTGGAGGAGCTTTTAATTAAGTACTCGTTAAACTGTTTTCACCGAGAAATAAAACAAAAATGTATACTTTGATATTTTCCTTATCTGCTGACATAACATTATAACTTCTAAGCGACCCTGACGATGCCACCATAGGGAATACAACAGAACATTGCATAGGCCAAGCTAAAAGAAAATGTATCAAGTATGTGCGTGAAGAGCCATTACGAAAACTCGCCTATTCAAATATATAGAAAATTTCACCTCCAAAAACTGATTTTTTTTTCAGATGAAAAGCTCTGATATTTTTCATATTTCTGCTCAAAGCATGGATTGTGGGTACTCGTTAGAACCGCCTCGATGAGGCGGTTCTAACGAGTACCCACAATCTACCTTTTTGAGCAGAAATAAGAAAAATAATGTTCACCCCTGTAAACCCCAGTTTTACCATATAAAAGTGGGATTTAAGGGGGTCAATTACAGATTATCCTGCACATCCACTAATTTACATAAAAGCCTTTGTCTTTCACTGATACTGAAAAGCTCCATATAAGATACTTTTTACCCGAAAATTACCTATATTTTTCCTGGGCCCAGTTGTTCAAAACTAACGATGTCGTTAGTTAACGTATCGTCAAAATTTTGATCATTAAATACGGCATATACGCTAATATTTTTGCTGAAGAAAATGCAAAAGCTACTCACATTTTTTTTCAGCAAAAATACCTGTAAATTAACTATTGTATTTACTAGAAGAATTAACATTTTGACCACTAACGAGCTCGTTAAGCTAACGATGCTTTGAACAACTGGGCCCTGATTTCTCCACAAAATTTTATTCTGTGGGAACTTATTAATAGCGCCGTGCTTACGTGGTTCTAATGAGTATCCACATTATGTATTTTTGTGGAGAAATAAGATAAAATATAATGTGGATACCCCACTCCCCCCCCTTATCTGAAGCTATTATACTACACATTCTACAGTATTCAAGGATTCTGTGATCCGATTATGCAAATAAGCAGTGTATTCTGGGCCTTCACTATCCGCATATGTTTGAGAACACATTCTGCTTCATTATTATGTTAACACACCCATGTAAAATGTTATTTCTCAGCCACAGCTCTTGATAGGACAATACTTTTAACCAAATACTTGATATTTTTCTTATTTCTTCATAAAACTATATGTTGTGGGCACTCCATAGAAACACCTCGCAAAGTCGCTTCTAATGAGTACACATAACATGTTTTTGTAAAGAAACAAGAAAAACAATTATCTTGATAATCCTCTTATCCAGAGATATGTAAACCATTACATTTCCACCATATATATGGGAAATGAGAAAGACTTAGAATACTGAGTACAATAAGACGGATTAATGCAGTAAACATTGCTAGAAGTAACAATCAAATTGAATAGCTGATTTAAAAAATGCAAACCTCTGAAAATCCACAAAAAACAATGTAGACCTTCCATGCAGATATACCTCTGTTTTCACTATATATTAAGGGGAATATATTATATAGTCTTGTCAATCTAGTGCGTAGCAGTGTAGTAAACTCAGACAACTGTCCTTTCGTCATCCCTCGCTTGGCGTTTTATTTTAAATGAAAATATTTTGTTCTGATTGACCATATTTTATCCGAAACCATTTGTCTTTTCCGTTTCTGTGTTTTGTTCTCAAATATGTGTCCTAAAATTAAATTAACGGCCAAAAATTGGTCTGACCTATGCAATTTCTACAGTAAAGTGATTCTTTGGACGTTTTGTCTGTGTAAATGTTTTTCTTTTCTTTGCCGATTTTGAATAATAGATGTTTCACAACAATACTGTGAAAAATTCAGAAAAAAATGAACAAGCGGAACTTATTAAAAAATCAGCCTCCAAGTTATCTACCCTACAGATTTCTGCATAATTTGCATTCATTTTTACTGTGGAAAAAATTAAATATTTATTATATAATTATTTAAAAAATATGACTAGAATAAATCTTTTTGTGCATAGGTAATTACGACAAATGGTTTTGCATTAAATCAAGACAAAGGTTTGTAAATTTACTTCTGTGTAAAGCGCCAAGCAAAACAACGGCTTTCTGAAATATGTTTATTAGTTTTTTCTGTTGCTCATAAATCTCTTACCATATTTTCCCTTACAGGAAACTCATGGAAAATAAAATAAACAAAACCGGCATGTCATAAAGTGGTGATTATTTGATCCCAGCAGGAGGTGGTAAATAGGTCGTCTGAGGGGTAATTAAAATTTTGAAAGGGATATGGAACAGATAAATAAGCCAGTACTAATTTCCCCTATTGGGCCGTTCCCTGTCAATCATTTATTGACAGTATATTACGATTTGCTGTGCCTCTTATCAGTGATAAGAATAATGACTGAGACACAGCTTATTTCTATATCTTTAAGCAAAGACACATCGTTGCATTGTGGATCTCTAAGCTCAAGTATCATTACGAAAACAAGGCTATTCAAATATACTGAAAATTTTACCACCAAAAAATGAAAAAAAAAATCAGATAAAAATTCTGATATTTTTCATACTTCTGCTAAAAAGATAAATTGTGAATACTCGTTAGAACCGCCTCGGCGAGGCGGTTCTAACGAGTACCCACAATCTATGTTTTTGAGCAGAAATAAGAAAAATAATGTATACCCCTGTAAACCCCAGTTTTACTATTTAAAGTATGTTTTCGTGATGTAAACAATACAAGGGAAAATATTTTGATTCACAAAATGAAAAATATATTTTGATAGAAAATAATGAACTGCAAGAGTATTTTGATAGTAAAGTACATATTTTGATAGTAAAGTACATATTTTGATAGTAAAGAACATATTTTGATAGTCTATAAAAAGGAAGTTTCATACTCATGGCAATGGTGAAAGCTGATTTTACATGACGCCAGTTTACACACATGAATAGAACTATAATATTCTACCCAAAAGTCCTAACCGGCCACTAAGTTTTTATCATTTTTCTTCAAAGACAAAAGCAATCTCACAATTATGTTTGCATATCTAGACAGGTCAATATAGGTTTAGCTTATTCGGTACATTGCATCCTGGAGGCACAGATAAATACGGGCTCCCCTATTTTCAAATATCAAAAATTTGCATTTAGTGGTGGGATAAGCCCAGTAAGCATTCTTTATAAATCTATAGCGGGCCGTTATCGGCCCGTCAGGGTAGCTGACGGGCCGATAACGGCCCGCTATAGATTTATAAAGAATGCTAGCTGGGAGTTTTATGATTTTGACCCTGTCATGCAGGAATAATGTTCATTTCTGTATAAATTTGTTATAGCCCCGCTTTGAAAAAGTGGGGATATACTGGATTTGCCATGTCTTTCAGTGATTCCGTGACTCTGTCATTCCGTGATTCCGTGACTCCTTAATAACTTATATGTTTGTGGTCCAACTTCAATGAAACTTATACTACACTTGGTCTCTAAGTTAAGTAAGATGTAGTCGCAGAATAGTGGCCAAGGGCCCATAGCTCTTGGAATTATGTCCCTTGACAGGTTTTCAAGTTTTGCCATTCTTGAAATGTTCGTAACAGATTCCTCAGGAACTATGACAGCTAGAAAGCTGAAAGTTCGTAGTTAACAAAATGACTGGATGTATCGTGTATATGGGAATAGTAGCCAACGGTCCATAACTCTTAAGCGTTATGTCCCTTGGTAGGTTTTCAAAAAAAAAAAAAAAAATAAAAAAAATAAATAAATAAAATAAAAAAAATAAATTGCATTTTGCTCAATAACTTTTATGTTTGCGGCCCTACTTCCATGAAACTTTTAACTCACTTGGTCTCTAAGGTAAGGAAGGTGCAGTGGCAGAACGGTGGCCAAGGGCCCATAACTCATAGAGTTATGTCCCTTGGAAGGCTTTCAATTTTTGCCATTCTTGAAAATTTTCGTAACAGATTTTCAGGGAGTATGAAAGCTAGAAAGCTGAAAGTTCATAGTGAACATAGACAATGACTGGATGTATCGTGTATACGGGAATAGTGACCAATGGTTCATAACTCTTAAGCGTTATATGCCTTGGTAGGTTTTCAAAAAAAATCAAAATGCATTTTGCTCCATAACATTTATGTTTGTGGTCCTACTTCCATGAAACTTATACCACATTTTGCCTCTAAGGTAAGGAAGGTGTAGTGGCAGAACGGTGGCCAAGGGCCCATAACTCATGTAGTTATGTCCCTTGGAAGGTTTTCAAATTTTGCCATTCTTGAAAATTTTCTTAACAGATTTCTCAGACACTAAGAAAGCTAGAAAGCTGAAAGTTCGTATAAACATGAACAATGACTGGATGTATCGTGTATACCGGAACAGGGGCAAAAGGGTCCATAACTCTTGGAGTTTTTGTCCCTTGGTATGTTTTCGTTTGCAACACACTTGTCTTTTCTCCTCTGATGACACTGTAGCGGGGTTATAGTCAGATCCTCTGACATCTCTAATTTTTAAGTAACATGCTTTAGTAATGAAGAAGTTTTGCATGTGAAAATTGGACGTATCAGGAAGTGATCTTTGACAAATTGTGACAAAATGCTGAATTTTGTGAATTTTCAAAATGGGGGTACCTGTGGTCATTAGCTTACTCCGGATATAACGATCAGAGTTTTGTCTAACTGTTTAATGTCTAAATATATTGATACATCTGCCTTTTGGGGAATGCAGATAGAACTGTAAAATTTATTTTGGTTGTGTAGAAAATCGACAAATTGTAAGTGGCCGTTTAGATTTTTTGGCTAGTATATTTACATAAATGCTGATGCTTTATAAATTCGGTGACTATCTCCAAGTTCCACCCTCATCGGAACCAGCTGATAATTTTAGGGCAATTGAGACACTTGGCAGATTTTCCGCCAAATTACGAGTAAGACCAATTTTGTGTTTACACTTATGTATAACCAGCCCCTTCTGAAAATGGGTGAACTCCAAAAGAATCTGCTCCCAAGCGAAGCAAATTTTCTTTTTATTGCAGTGCAGTAGACCCAGAACAAACTCTTTCCTTTTAGAGTATTTTCAGGAGAGAGACAGAACAATTTTGAAAGAGCTGCCACCTCTAAAGTTTAAAAGTGACGGTCAAGTCGCTTCGATGCTCGATTTTGCATTTAAATTCACTAGACTGGCCACCGATGGTGCAGAATATGATAATAATGATGATGAGCGAGCGATAATGAAATGCATTGCAATGAAACGCCGTGCAGTTATGAGCACAATTCCGCCTCTAGAGGAATTAGAACCCGGGTCCTCGTGATCCGAAAACGGAAGCGGTCACCACTGGGCCACCCGGACACTTCCCGATGGTGCAGGAACATTTTAACTAAACAACAATGAACCCAGTTTAGGTAAGGACGGATAAAGCTTGGTTGCATAGTCTATATTACATGTAACCCTTAAAGTACCAACCACAACTGCAGCAGGCGACATTTTTAAATATCTTTTATTTTTAATGGAAAGTAAGTCTTGACATTTCGTATGAATTGTCTGCTTGGTTTGATTGTGTTGGGGTTTAACGACACGTCAACCCTTGTGGGTCATTTTGTGTCGTTCGTCTGCTTGGCAGATGATTCACGTGTCAAGACTTACATTTTAAGAAAAAAGAAAAACATGTGTACAATGTCTTCAAGGTGCTTTAAGGGTCAAAGCACCTACATGTCATATTTTGGTCAGCCAACCATACGGTATAGATATGCCTCAAACACTCACATGGCAGGTAGCCATGTTTATACAAGAAACACCGCACACAGTCGCTCTATCTCACCCACAGCAAACACTCTATTATCCCTAAATACTGAGATACCTTAACGCTTTACCATACTTGAACCTGCTAATGAACAAACTCGATAAAACGTTGTCGGCACTGTTTAATTCTTTGGCGTATTAATTGCTCTCAAAGGACCCATGCTAGCAGGAAACATTGTCCTAAAATTAAATTAACTGTACCCAGTGATGTGTCCAAATTCTGCTAAATGGCATACAGTGTAAGCTATCACAGACGCACGGAAACGTAATAATTCCAGGTTTATCAGGGACCGAGACTCCTGTCAGAATAAATTTGGGATTGTTATTTTCATTTTGCAGTTCTTATGTCGCAAGCAAGGTACGAAATAACTATCGTTTGCATTCGACGAAGCTGTTAACCCTTGTCCTGCTGAATAAATTAAGATACCACGCCCACATCTTTTTTTCAGCAAATCAGATAACTTGATCCGGATTGTTGCTATAAATTCACATACTTAATAGCAAACATTGCAGATCCAGATCAGTTGGCTTCTGAAGAAGCCAACTGATCTGGATCTACACTATTTGCAAAGGCAGGGTATATCCGATTTCAGCAGGACAAGGATTAAGTTTCTAAGAATTTCATTTGGATTGGGATTAAGTTTCTAAGAATTTCATTTGGACAGAAAAAAAGACTAATTGTCACGTGGAAAGTTATTTTTAACGGTTCGTGTTTTTTAAAACCAAGTCAGAATCAAAATTTAAATGTTGTCAAACTGAACCGGTGTTGTACGCCATTCACGCCAACCTGATGAAAGAAAGTGAAACTCTCGTACCGAACTGATTTTAACGTTAATAAGGGCGAATGTACATGCTGATCGGTGCATTTTATCGTTCATATATGCTCTGCCAGACCGCTTGTTCTTAATCGTTTTTCTGTTTGGAAAAATAATCCTTCTAGACTATTCTGTAAGAAATTTCCAAAACAGTAAGTGCAACCTAAAGATGTCTTTAGCTTTAACAAAGGATTTTATCGCTGAGCGTGTCGTGCTCATTTAATCTGGAACTATTTTGATGTACAAATGCACAATCTGATATAGATTGAAAATATACCTTTAATATTGCATTTGCTACAGATCTTCAACTTGAGATTTCTTATCTTGTGCGACATTTACAAGTTAAGCAGCTGAACCTCATTTCCCAGTGCCTGTAGCGCTATACTTTCTTTACAAGTAGTTAAACAGAACTCTATACCTTTTCAGTCTTTATGCCAACCGAATTTTTTTTTATATATTTCTGTATTAATAATAGCATCCGGACCCAGGGTGAAGTTGGCCAACTATAAAAGTGCTTTTACCCACCCCCACACCCACCGCCACCACCCCGGTGGTTTATTCTACTGGCCGTTCTAAGGCGGTGGTCCCGGTGTTGGTCTTACTCTTTGTTGTTTTGTGGTGATTACGAGGCGATTTGTTTTAAGTGTTGTGTTGTTCCTTTAGTCCTTTTAGCATTGCGGTTACCTCGCTTGGGGAAGAGAGAGCTAATCTTAGTGCTTTTCGTACGTTTGTTCGATTTGCGCTTGTTTGGTTTTGTCTGTTTCCTCTTCCTCTTGGTGTCTGGGAAGGGCTGCGGCTTGTGATTGTGGTACTCCCTGGACTTTTTATTTCCTTTTTTTTCACACGCTTTGCAGAATAAATTCACTAACCCATCGTTTCTAAATACTAACTTCACGCAACATTCTACCAACACAATTCAGAGGAATGGATACGCTTTTAGGGGAGATCTCTGTAAATTGTCTTTGCCTCCTATCTGAAAGGGTTCTACTTGAAAAGAAAGAATTTGCTCACACTGGGAACAGATTCTTTCCTTTAAGAACAGGCCTTTCCATTTCAGGAGAGAAAGCAACAAGAAACCACAACACTTTCCTTCCTTGAAAAATCAAAGCACTGACAGCACTGGTGGGTCGACTGTCTTTGAATGTAGGCTAGGGAAATGGTCCTAAACGGGGATTTAAGACTTTCATTTAACCCTTACCTTCCTGTAATTTGAACAAACAGTGCAGATTCTGATCAGACGACGCGTTCTGTGGTGTCTGATCTGGATCTGCACTATTTGCCAATATCCAAGTCCAGGTTTTACAGATAACCCTCTTTACATGGCATACTGACGTCACAGTGACAATAGTGCGGCTATAAATAGCCGTTACGTCGATTTCGTACAAACGCTCAGCTTGATGTTATTGGTCAATGTTAATCACGTGGACAACAACCTTAAGGAAATGTTAGTGTATGCATACTTAGGCTCGACTGTAAACAATCGACCCAAAAATGGCCATTACGAAAACATACCTATATTATTTTGACCCCCTTAAACCCCAATTTTATATAGTGAAACTGGGGTTTACAGGGGTATACATTATTTTTCTTATTTCTGCTCAAAAACATAGATTGTGGGTACTCGTTAGAACCGCCTCACTGAGGTGGTTCTAACGAGTACTCACAATCTCTGTTTTGAGCAAATTTATGAAAAATATCAGATTTTTATCTGAAAATTTCCATTTTTTGGTAGTAAAATTTTCAGTATATTTGAATAGGCATGTTTTCGTAATGTGAAAAACCTATTAAGTGTATCCAGTCCCCTCAAGATTACATTTTGATTTTTCCTACTAATCCTCTTCCTTGACTATTCCTAGGGCTATTGTGTCCGAGGTTCACAACGAATATCACATTAATTGCGTATTTTTCAACATTGAGTATATGTTATCGTCAATTTTATACGTTTGTTTTCCGATGCTGCCCTTCAGGCAGGCTACCGATACAGAGACAAGCTGTATGAGACATTACGAAAGCAGACATGCTCACTTCACTGCATACTATCACCCACTTAACGTGAACGGATCTGCTTTCAGGGGAGGCATCGCTGTCAAAATTGCTTTACCTCCCTTTTGAAAAAGAGTCTATTCTGAAAGGAAAGAATTTGGTCCCCTTACGAGTAAATTTCTTCCTTTTAGAACAGACGTCTTGAGGAGGGGTTTGATGTCCACAAAAGTCACAAACGCATGTTCTATTAAAAATGGCGGACAATCCATTAAGTGCATGTCCTTAACTTGTTTGTTCAAACTGGCCATAACCTGGCTGACAGCGATGTTTTGCCATGTGGTATCTATTTTTGAACAGCTGCCCACAATTCCTACACATGCAAGACTTCAAATGCTTGGCCTGGATGTGTGTTTTCAACGAACTACTTTGTGTGAAGGTGCTGCCACATGTATCACATTTGTATGGACGCTGACCGCTGTGCACGCGAGAATGGTAGACCAAATGATGTTTGATTTTGAAACGTTTATTACAATCTGGACACGGGTATGGTCTCTCCTGATAGCTAATGTCATCTGGGTTAGCGACTGCTCCCAGCTTTTTCTCTTTTGGCTTTTGCAATGGCACCGAGGGATTTCTTGAAATTATCGCGGAAAGGGTTCTTTTCGCCCGTCCTCTTCCTCTGCCCCGCCCTCTACCTTGTCCTACTCTATGTATACTTCCTCGTTCATTGGCCGTCCCAAGGGCTGATGCAGCTTTGAATAAATATACTGGCTTTATGTCATCACCATACAACTCTCGTTTGATATCGTTTAGTTCATTCAGAGGAATTTGATCTGCAAAATACAAACCTTGGAATCAGTAAACAGCTTTGTTCCAGAAACGGTTTTAGTGTGAGGAATTCAAGTACACAATTGGAAGTTATCCTGAAAGATTTACAATTTCCATCATTCAACTGTAACAGGTTGCGTCGGCATATGCTTTGTAGCAAACATAATTGTTTTGAAAATAGATCTAGGAATAGAAGAACATTATATTTTCTGTCTATATCAGATTGCTGTTAAATAAATACCGAAATATTGTATCAGTGGCAACGGCTTTAGGTACTTTACCGTTTTTATCTATCTACGCTTTAAGCCCCATCGACAAAAAAGTTATCTTTAAACGATAATTCATGCATATCAAAACCCCATAATTACCAGGATCAGAACTCAACATTACGAAAACATGCCTATTCAAATATACTGAAAATAACACTACCAAAAACTGAAAGTTTTCAGATAAAAAAATCTGATATTTTTCATATTTCTGTTCAAAACATAGATTGTGGGTACTCGTTAGAACCGCCTCGCCGTTAGAATGATGAGCGGTTCTAACGAGTACCTACAATCTATGTGTTTGAGCAGAAATAAGAAAAATAATGTATACCCCTGTAAACCCCAGTTTTACTATATAAAAGTGGGGTTTAAGGGGTTCAAAAATATATAGGTATGTTTTCGTGATGAAACAATCAACCTGCTGCGCTATCAAAGCTTCTTATTTGCGATTTAATCGTTTTCCGAAAGCCTATAGTGGAATTGTGATACACTTTTAATGACGCTTCGCAATCTTGTATTCGCAAATTACCGTAATATACAACTACAGAGCCTTGTTTATAAGACTTAGGCAGGCCATACTTCAGTTTAGCCATTTAAAAAGCAGCTAGACGCAACCATTTTAGCAATAACTCAACGTTCAGAATCTGTACAGATTCTAAATATTGATTCATTCCTTTGTAGCGTCTTGCAGAATTCAGAATGATGCCGCACAGGCTTTACATGTTTACAGTAACCCTATTAACTATTAACCTTTTCTTCTATTTTCTGTTAGTGTTATAAGTTCTTGCAGTGCATTCAAGAATTATAACTGTTTGGTTAGGACCATTTCTGGGTTCAGAATTCAAAAGCTGGTTATTCAAGTACACGTAGTTCTGGTTTTTTATTTTATGTTACTGAAAAGGCAATAAATGCGCATCAATACGTGGTGAAATTAACATTTTTGTGAGGAGTTCAGAATCTCTTGTAAACTACATAGCTTCTGATCATAGGCCTATCATGAGGATTATTTTCTTAATTCGCCACAAAAAAAAAAAAAAAAAAAAAAAAAAAAAAAAAAAAAATGTTGTGGTATCCAAACCATACGTTTTCGAGGCGAAATAAAGAAACTATCAATATAGTTGGCTCCCGCTATCTCGAACTCGCTTATCTCGAATATCTCGAAGTGAAAATTTGGCCCCTGCCTAAACATGAAAATCTAACAACAGGTAAAAAATATTGTGGAAAAGAGGAGCAATTTCTCTCCTCTTTTCCACAATATTTTCAATATATCTCTAACTTCAAGAGTCCAATTCATACTCGTATACATTTATTAAATGTGGTTAATCGGATTATTTTTTCCTGAACTCTGCAAATCTGATATGTCGAGGTACGAATATCTCGAAGTATTTCAGAGAGTCCCTTGGAATTCGAGGTAATGAGAGTCGACTGTATTTTTGGTTGAAAAGAAAAGCGCCTAATCCGGAGTTATTGGACACGGTACTTGTGTTCCAGTTTCAATTGACTTCGCGGTGCAGGTTGGATGTCCTTGTTAGCAACGATAACAAACGCACTGAATCATATTTTATAGGGAGACAAGTGTCACTTTAGATCTAAATGTGAAAATTGCAAACTGTTGATACGTTAGGATTTTACAAGTTTGCATATAAATAAGAAACTATGCGATACAGAAATAGAATTTGCATCAAGACAGGGAAAACGGTTCACAACATTAAGTAAATAAATTATTTTACGTTGTGATGAGAGATGGGGAACTTATGAGCCCAGTTTGAGCCACTGAAGAAATAAAGAAACTAAAGAAGAGATCAAGGCCCTGAAAACGGTGACAGAATAAACAAATGGCCAAATGGGAATTCTGTACACTAAGTTGATCTGCATCTCGTACATTAGTTAAATCAGTAAACGCTAAGTACATCTACGTAATACGGTGTATTCAGTAGGATACAGACACACAATATTTGCGATCTGTAAGAAGACGCACCCTGTAGCTTAAATGGATATCGTGTGCTGGTCACAGAACTCAAACAATCAGGTCTAGACATGCGCGAGAGAAACACCGTGTGACAAAAAGTGCAGTCCTTCAAAATGTCGGTCAATTCAATGATTCTTTACCCATTTTTTTTATCTTAAGTACTTCGGACCGCTTGAATTGAGCAATCAGTGTAAATCCAGATCAGACACCAAATCACTTTATTGATACAAATTCACATACTTAATGTCAAATAGTGTAGACCCTGATCAGATTGATTGTTTAGACGCCAACTGAACTGAATCTACATTGTTTGCAAAGACCGGGTTCAGCATGACCAGGGTTAAGACAAATCAACAGATACTCTGACTTGCTATTTAATTCAATGACAAGTACGGAAAGGTGATAGCTTTTCCCATCACGAAAACGTGCCTATATAATTTTGACCCCCTTAAACCCAACTTTTCTATAGTAAAACTGGGGTTTACAGGGGTATACATTATTTTTCTTATTTCTGCTCAAAACATATATTATGGGTACTCGTTAGAACCGCCCCGATGAGGCGGTTCTAACGAGTACCCACAATCTATGTTTTGAGCAGAAATATGAAAAAATATCAGAATTTTTCATCTGAAAATTTTCATTTTTTGGTGGTAAAATTTTCAGTATATTTGAATAGGCATGCTTTCGTAATGCGAATAAAGACGGTAAATACTGTATTTTACTTTAAGTGTCAGTAGTAAACGGTAACACTGGTCATTCTAAAAGTTGGTTCTGAATTATTTTCAAGAATGTTAAAACTATTTCCAATTGCAAAGAACGCTCCCTATCTAATTTGAGTTTATACAATTTAGTGTTTCTGACGAAACCGTTGTTCAGAAGATTTACCACAGTTGTTACCAATTAGTTTTCATTTACGACTGGAGCTCAATTCTTTTACAGTTTACATTAAGTGATATCACATTCGTCTCATTATGCACACAAATAGCTTTTACACCTTCAGCATTTCTAAATCTGTTTTACGGAATCACTAAAACGTAAGTGGTTTCCCGGCTGTATCGGTGGAAAAATCTCCTCTGGAGGAATGTAAAGATCCAAGTTTTTAAACGCCCGAGTTTATGTATAGGTAAGGTTTTACAATTTCCGGTCGCAGAATTATAAAACTATTCTCAAGTAACTCGCCTCCTTCCAGTTGTTGGGTAGTTCGCTTTGATAAACCATGCTTTGATAATGATAAAGTGTTTATGTTAATTATTATCACTGCTGCACATGAAGTACCGAAAGTGTAAAAATAGCGTAGAAGATATCCAGGAATCTCCAAAATCACAGAATATTACCTAATAAAAACCGACATGAAGAAAATTCGCCAATTAACCTTTGTCGACAAATAGCTCAAATATATATGAACAACACATCAGAAACCTATTGGAAAGCACAAATGTAATGATATAAAGGGAAATCGATGCACTTTCAAGAAGCACACGTTTTCACCTCCCTTGGTTCGCCTCCCTTCTAAAAAAAGGTCTACTATGACAAAAAAAAAAAAAAAAAAAATTGGGAGCAAATTCGTCTGTTTTAGAGTAGATCCCTTTTCACAAGTGGTTTGGTGTGCTAGAGTCACAAAATGGTCTCTCCTGTCCAAAATGGCGGAAACAAACCAATGTTTCCAGTTCCCTTAAATGCACAGTGACTGGGATTTCGGCTGTAGAGTTTAGTATACGTATATGAAAATAAGCGAACACTTGTTTGAGTACTGAAATATCATATATGTAGGAAAGAAAGCCCAGAGTTATGATGATAATAATAATGTCTTTATTTATCGAGGATAATATATTTAGCAAAGTCACTTTAGTCCTTGATAACAACAATATATGATTTTGCTATATGTTTAAGAGCGAACACTGTTTCAAGAAGTTTTACGCCGTCGCCGACGGGATCCGTCCGAAAAACAATGTTAAGGGTTGTGTGTGTGTGTGTGTGTGGGGGGGGGGGGGGGGGGGGGTAACAATGATGGGTTTAACAACATTTCTAAAGGTTTTTTTTTTTTAAGAAAAAAAAAATGTCCCCACCCCAAACGCCGCCAGAGTTATCATTCTTGTAGTCGACATGTCGTCTCGTCCTGTTCTACATTTCTACCAAGTATCATCAAAATATTGTGAAGGGTATTCGAGATACAGAGCGGACACGAAATAAAATTCAAACACAAGAAGGGGAGATAAGTCTAACAGTAAGAAAGAGTTGTCATTATTGTACGCAACACGTTATCTCGTCCTGTTCTACAGTTCTACCATAAAATATTCCGAAGGGTATTCGTGTTACATGAAATCAAATTCAAACACAAGAGGAAATAACTCCAGAAGTAAGACAGCCAAAGTTGTCATTCTTGTACGTGACACGTCGTCTCGTCCTGTTCTACATTTCTTCCAAGATTTCAAAGGGTATTTGACTTAAAGAGCGGACACAAAATCAATGCATAACACTGTCAAATATAACAAATGGAGATAACGCAAAAAGTAAGAAAGGCAGAGTTGTCATTCTTATACATGCAACACGTCTTCTCTTCCTGTTCTACATTTCTACCAAATACCATCAAAATATTTCGAAGGTTATTCAAGTTACAGAGCGGACACGAAATCAATTTCAAAAACAAAACAAAGGGAGATAACTCCATGTGTTAGAGTTTTCATTTTTGTACACGATATGTCGTCTCGTCGTGTTCTATATTTCTACCAAGTATCATAAAAATATTCCAAAGGGTATTTGACCTACAGAGCGGACACGAAATCAATGCATAATCACTGTCAAATATAACAAAGAGAAATAACGCCGAATGTAAAAAAGGCAAATTCGTCATTTTTGTATGCGACGCGCCGTCTAGTCTTGTTCTACATTTCTATCAAGTACCATGAAAATATTCCGAAGGGTATTTGAGTTACAGAGCGGACACGAAATTTATTTCAAACAAAACAAAGGAAGATAACTCCAAAAGTAAGAAAGCCAGAGTTGTCATTCTTGTACGCGACACGTCACCTCGTCCTCCTCTACACGTCTATCAATTATCATAAAGATATTCAAGGGTATTTGACTTACAGCGGACACGAAATCAATGCATAATCACTGTCAAATAAAACAGAGGGAGATAATGCCAAAAGAAAGAAAGGCAGAGTTATCATTCTGGTACGTGACACGTCGTCTTGTCCTGTTCTACATTTCTACCAAGTACCAAAATATTCCAAAGGGTATTTTAGCTACAGAGTGGACACGAAATCTATTTCAAACAAAACAAAGGGAAATAACTCCAAAAGTAAGAAAGCCAGCGTTGGCATTCTTGTACGCGACATGTCGTCATGTCCTATTCTACATTTCTACCGAGTATCATCAAAATATCCCGAAGGGTATTCAAGTTACAGAGCGGACAAAAAGTTTTACGCCGTCGACGACGCCGACGGGATCCGTCCCAAAAACAATATGACCCCCAACCCTTCGGTAGCAGGGGGGAGGGGGGAGGGAGCGGGGTGGGGGGGTGACATAACATTGATGGGGTAAACAACAACTCTAAACGGAGTTTTTCATCCGCGAAAAGTTCTCGCGGTACCCTAACGTGTCCGCACCAGATCAAAAAGCTACTAAGGTCTCACAAAATCAGTTCAGTAAAAGACATAGGCAAAATGAGACCAAAAGTGGTACCACTCACTAACGTTATTGCCCTTACCTAGGCATTATGCAAGAGACATCAAAGGTCTGTCATAAAGAGGTGATTGTGACATCCAAGCAGGGGGTGATAAAGAGGCCTTCTGAGGGGTAATACATATTTTGGAGGGGGAATAACCCCTGGAACAGATACACGTCAGTACTAAATTCCCCTATTGGGCCTCTACCTATCTATCATTTATTGACAGTATACTAGGTTTTATGGTGTCCAGTCTCTTATCTGTGATAAGACTGAGGACGGAGACATATCTTATTTTCATGCCTTTAAGAATATCTTATTTCCATGCCTTTAAGAACATCTTCTTTTTATGTCTTTAAGAGTAAAACGGCAATCAACGCAAACTTCAAGGTGATTAAAACACATGCCTTCAATAGGAGGTGTTCCAAATGACAACCAAAAAGATACTGGCACGCAGTCTTATCATTCCTGCAAAACTGTAAGCATATAATTCAAACAGACAAGAACTGTACATACAACTAGTGTTGTGCCGATTAATCGAAATAATCGAAAACTAATCGGATGAGCCCGCTATCGGCAATTATTGATATTTTTTTCACTATCGATTATTTGAAATTTTATCTTTAGAAACATGGGACAAAGGTCACATAATGAGACCTACAAATTAAGAGTATTATGAAAGACGCACTGACTAGAAACATGGCTGCAAAATCTGCTTTGTCCTAAGACAAACTATATCTTAAATTACACTAGATATGCTATTATATGCTGTTGCATTTTAAGTAATATAGAAACATAAAGCGCATATGCTATAATGATTTATTATCTGACGCCAGTTATGGGATATCCGATTGTATAATCGATAATCAATCGGTTTTACTTTCCCGATAATCGATTGTGATTTTCTTCTCGGATTCCCAACACTTCATACAATATAAAGTTAACCCTTAAAGCGTCAACAAAGTTTGTAGTAGATGATTTTTTTTCAGAGCAAAATAAGTCGACATTTGATGTGAATCGTCTAAGTTGACAGACGATCACATATAATGCTGACATATTTTCTCTGAAAAATAAAATGTCGTCTGCTGCAGTTGTGATTGGCACTTATAATTAAGTAATCGTTTTGCACACTATAAATTCGTAAGCTTCAACCAGAAACTGTATTACACACTTTATCAACAACCTATTCGAATGAAAGAAAACTCTCATGATCTTCACAAGTGCATCTCGTTCCTAATGACTATTCATCCTTGACAGTCAAATCGCACAGATGAAACCGTAGTTTATCCCAGTTTGTGAATGTCCGACCACACGCCTCGCACTTAACATCCTTACTGTGGCGCTTGCGGTGTGTATACATGTTACTCAGTTGAGTAAAAGTTTTAAAACATATATCACATACGAATGGTTTGTCCCCGGAATGTTGGCGTTCGTGGTACTGTAAATGGTGACGATGTTTAAACCGTTTTCCGCATTCAACGCATGAAAATGGACGTAATTCTATAACGTTATTGGAGTGAACAGCACTGGCATTTCTCTGGTCAACTGCATATTCTGATCTTGTCTGAATCTCACTATGTTTCACCGTGGATAATTCTGTACTGACATCTTGGTCAAATATTGCACTATCCAAATAAGAGTTATTGCTATAAGCAGCGAAGGAACCAGGTTTCCGAGAATCTTTCCACCGCAAAGCCAATGGTCGACCCCTCTGATGTCGAACATTCCAGGGCGCTTTCCCATGCCTGTATTCCACCGGTTCTGAAACATGATTTAACGAATTTTCAGTCTTTTCAGTATTATTTATTTATACAACCAGTTTACAAAAGTAATTGCATTTGCACACAGTATGCACACCGGGTACAGCAAAGATAAATGTTTTGCGGGTAAACCAAATTTAAAGGTGAACCGAAGATATTAATAGATAGTGAAAGGAATTGAGCGCAGTGAACGCACAAAAATGACAACAGCTGAAGTATCAAGTTTTCAAGGCCAGACTAGCTAGTTTCGGGTAAATATGCCTCATCAGGGACCCTCATAAAACTTTCAAAAATCCCGAAAGTGGTTCAATGATCGAACAAGATAGAAAATAGAACCTCCTAAATCAGTCAAAAACTAATACAAGAATTGTCGCACCTTCTGGGGCAAAGGTCCCAGGGGCCACAATCAGAACGTGGTTATTAAATAAGTTTATTTCATTCTTAGCAGTGCTTAGTTGGAAAAGTGGGTTGAAAGAAATGTAGACAAAGTGCCTAGTGGGACACCTATATTCAGAACAGTGCCATTCCCTCTAATGGCTATATCTTCAGCAATGACTTTTCGTATTATACAGCCCAATGATAATGGAACGTCGATGTAAAATGTGTAAAAGTCACTGGAGCGTGAAATATAGGTCAAGGTCACCGGGTCAAGGTACCTGCCAAATCAGTACATCAAGGAGAAGCACTATGCAAGACATGGTGGTTGTAGGCCTTATATATAATTAAGGAGTTATCGAACATCAACGTAAAATGTGTAAAAGGCACTGGAGCGCAAAATATAGGTCAAGGTCACCGGGTCAAGATACCTGCGAGTCAGTACATCTAGGAGAAACACTATGCAAGGTTTGGTGATTAGAGGTCTTACACTTGAGGAGATCTGGAAAATTGACATAAATTATGTCAAAGTCACTGCAGGTGTAAAAGTCAACGGAGGGTGAAATATAGGTCAAGGGCAACGGGTCAAGGTACTAGCCAAGCCAGTACAATGAGGTGAAGCACTATGCAAGGTTTAGTGGTTGTAGGTCTTATATTTGAGGAGATATCGAACATCAACGTAAAATGTGTCAAAGGCACTGGAGTGTAAAATATAGGTCAAGGTCACCGGATTAAGGTACCTGCCAAGTCAGTACATTGAGAAGGAGCACTATACAAGGTTTGGTGGCTGAAGGCCTTATAGTTGAGGACATATGGAAGGGCGACGTAAAAGGTGTAAAAGTCAATGGAGCGCGAAATATAGATCAAGGTCACCGTCAAGCTACCTGCAGTCCGTACAATGAGGAGAAGCTCTATGCAAGGTTTGGTGGTTGTAGGCCTAATAGTTGAGGAGATATTGAACGTAAACGTAACATGTGTAAAAGGCACTGGAGCGCAACATATAGGTCAAGGTCACCGGGTCAAGATACCTGCGAGTACCAGTACATCTAGAAGAAGCACTATGCAAGGTATGGTGGTTAGAGGTCTTACACTTGAGGAGCTCTGGAAAGTTGACATAAATTATGTCAGTCACTGCAGCCAAAATATAGGTCAAGGTCACCAGGTCAAGGTATCTGCCTAGTCAATACATTGAGAAGAAGCACTTTGCAAGGTTTGATGGTTGCATGCCTTACAGTTGAGGAGATATCGAACGTCGATGCAAAATGTGTCAAAGTCACTGGTGCACAACACACATTGTATAGGTCAAGGTCACCGGGTCAAGGTGCCTGCCGAGTCAGTACATCTAGGAGAAGCACTATGCAAGGTTTGGTAGTTGTAGGCTTATAGTTGAGAAGATCTGGAAACGTTAACGTAAATTGTGTCAAAGTCACTGGAGCGCAAAATATAGGTCAAGGTCACCGGGTCAATGTACCTGCCAAGCCAGGAGGTCAGGGAAATGTGTCATGCAAGGTATGATAGTTGTTGTAGAATTGTAGTTTATTAGAATACTAACTTTGACGTAAATGTCAAACCGACATAAATGTTGAGACGAACGGATGGACGAATGGACGGATGAACTGAAAAGAGGATGCCTATGTCGCAAAGTCAGGAGGTCCAGGAGATGTTTCATGCAAGGTTTGATGGTTGTTTAGTCTTGTAGTTGATTAGAATACTAAATCTGACATAAATGTCGAACTTCGACATAAATGTTGACAGACGGACAGACGAACGGACAAACGGATGGACGAACGGAAAAGCGGATGCCTATGTTGCAAAGTCAGGAGGTCAGGGAGATGTTTCATGCAAGGTTTGATGGTTGTTTAGTCTTGTAGTTGATAAGAATACTAAGTTTGACATAAATGTCGAACTTCGACATAACAGAACTGTTGACAGACAGACGGACGGACGAACGGACAGACGAACGGAAAAGCGGACGCCTATCTCGCAAAGTCAGGATGTCAGGT
This sequence comes from Anodontia alba, assembly GCA_964016985.1. Classification (NCBI taxonomy): domain Eukaryota; kingdom Metazoa; phylum Mollusca; class Bivalvia; order Lucinida; family Lucinidae; genus Anodontia; species Anodontia alba. Next base: position 22,732,780 of record OZ024838.1, read on the forward strand.
AGATGTTTCATGCAAGGTTTGATTGTTGTTTATCAGAAGTCTTGTAGTTGATTAGAATACTAGCTTCGACATAAATGTCGAACTTCGACATAAATGTTGACAGACGGACAGACGAACGAACGGAAAAGCAGACAACTATGTCGCAAAGTCAGGAGGTCAGGGAGATGTGTCATGCAAGGTTTGATGGTTGTTTAGTCTTGTAGTTGATTAGAATACTAGCTTCGACATAAATGTTGACAGACGGACAGACGAACGGACGGGCGAACGGGAAAGCGGACACCTATGTCGCAAAGTCAGGAGGTTAGGGAGATGTTTCATGCAATGTTTGATGGTTGTTTAGTCTTGTAGTTGATTAGAATACTAACTTTGACATAAATGTTAAACTTCGACATAAATGTTGACCGAGGGACGGACGGAAAAGCGGACGCCTATATCGCATCCTGCTACAAGCAGGTGCGACAAAAAAACAGATTTTCACAGGAAACAGTCGCTCTACCGTATTTGGTTTTATTTAAAAGGTGAGGCAATAAGAGATGTTGATTTGATATAAAATATAGCTATAGTCGAGTTGACTTGTCCTTCCCTGCGATGCTATGTTCCATTCTAGCCTACCCTACCCTCCCTTCTGCTACTATCCTACCAAGCCAGGATAAGTCAAGAAGAGTAGGGTACAGTAAGAATAAGGATAAGAGTAAGTAGGGGTAGAGTAGGATAAGGTAGGACAGGGTGCGATTTTGACTGGGAAGTTGACAGACTAAAATCGTTTTCGGAGAGACGTATCAAGAAGTTCCGAAGAATCCATAGGCGACGTCTCGACAAAGTTCTTCCACTGGTTACAGAAATGATGCGATAACGTGAAAAATCCAAGATAGCCGACGGTGGTCATATTTGTCGACAGACCTAAACCAAATTTGGGCGGGCAAAACTAGACCACTTGGAGGATACCTCATACAAATTTTGAAAGAATCTGAAGAGTGGAGAAGATGCGATAACGAGATTGCAACAGCGTTAAGTAATGGGACAATCCAGTTTCTAAGATGGCCGTCTGGGGGCCATATTAATCGATGGACAGGAATCATATTCGCGGAGACACATCTAGAGTTCGCAAAATTTTGACGGAATTCCTCTACTGGTTATGAAGATACAAGAAGGAGAAAAATACAAGATGGCCGATAGCGGCCATATTTGTTGACGGACTGGAACCAAATTTTAGAGTGCAAAATAAGACCACCAGGGGAACATCCCAGACAAGTTTCGAAACATCTGACCGGAGGTCTCGGACGAGATGTAACGGTGTTAAGTAAAGGGGAAGTCGCAATTTCTAAGATGGCCATTAGGCGGCCTTACTAGTCGACGAACCGGAATCATTTTCACGGAGACACATTGTCACAACTCTCCAATTGACTGGCAAATTAACTACAAACTGAGCAATAACTCTTTCACAGACGGGCGAATGAACACCCAGTTCCCCGCAAGTGTTTCTAAAATGCAGTCTCTGCACGAAATTTGAATCAAAACGGAATAAAGAGCGATAGTTCCTTGCATGCCGAGCATATTTTAAAGTCAAACATTAGGTACAGCCTTGCTTGGGAGCTGCTGATATATGCTTTCTTAAAACAAAAAACAACAACAAAAAAAACAAAAAAAAAAAAAACAAAAAAAAAAACAAAAAAACAAAAACACAAACACAAAAACAAACAAACAAAAAAAAAAACGAACAAATTTATAACGCTACCTCTCTTATCTGGGGATATTATTAGGTATGTCAATTTATGTTAATTTGCCCTTGAATATTTTGTTTGTTTGTGTTGAGGTTTTACGGCCCAGTCAACCCAATGGGATCATGTCGAGCGCGGTCAGTTTACCTAACCACACGTTTACTGGACAGGCTTAGTTCTCTAAGCGGTTAACCAGTATTGTGCACATTCTTTCGCCACAAACTGACAACTGTCCTTCTTGAATCAGCGGAAGGGAGAGAATGACCGTTGAAAATATTTCATGATCAATCTCCACGAAAGAATGTTGCCGACCTCGGCGGGGGCTGAACCCGCGACCTCCTGGTCTCCAGTCGGACGGCGCATCCAACTGAGCCACCGAGGCCGGCTTGCCCTTGAATATAACCCCTTGTGTAAGGTAAATAAAATTTCAACCAATAAAATGTGCAGACACTGCCATTAAAGCATATGTTAATACATGTAAATTCAATGCCACATCTATTTTCATATCGATAATAATTATACAAACTAAATGTATTCAAAGTAAGAGTTCTATCAAAATGGGAGAGAAATCTAAAGGAAATCCACATCAGCTATCAAGACCAGTGAGAATAACGGAAAAAAGAAAGTCGCTTACCGAGAAGTAAGTTATCGTCTGATAAATGCGAGGGAATGCAGATGATCACAATTATGATTATGACGATGATCTGAGCCCAGTTGTTTAAAGCGTCGTTAGCTTAACGAGCTGGTTAAGGGTCATTTCGTTAACTGTTTCAGCAGATTCAATACACAATATTCTGATATTTTTTGCTGAAAAAATATCAGTGCAAAAGCTACTCACATTTTTTCAGCAAAAAATTTCAGCATATTTGCGTATCACTCGATGTAAATTTTAACGAATCGTTAACTAACGATGTCGTTGGCTTTGAACAACTTGGCCCTGAAGTCTAACGACTCCGTCAACATTATAGAAGTCATTGTGCAGATTATAGTTTCGTTTCCTTTGATATCACTGAGCCCATTGTTGTATCGTGTGAAAATTGGGTTATACGCTAGAGGGCGTAAGCAAAGCTGTAGACTTCATTACTGCTTATGAAGAGTCTTAATAAAACCGAGATTCCCATTTTCTATTTGTAATGTGTTCTTTGTTTCAAAAGGCAACTTTTAGATTTTTATTATATGGAGTCGATGGAGGGATGATAATGGCAGGTTCTGTACAATGAGGCACCAGAAATTCTTCTCTAGCGGGATCTAACCCGGACCCTCGTGAACTGAAATAGTAAGCGCTTACCACTCCGCCACGATGTAGACACGTCAGATGGACAAATCACAAACACGCGAAATCCCAGTGATATAATCTATCATTGTTGTATGGACTATTACGAATACATTCTGAAAAGAGGGGTTCTTGAATCAAGCAGACACATCAAATAATTTATAAACGGAAATTACAGTTTTTATTGAGTCTGTTCAATAAAAATAAACAGTTCTCATGCCTCCTCGCCCGTGGTTGTGCGATATTCTATTTTCAAATAGAGCCAAATGACCTCACTAATCCCAAACGTCCACTACATTTGAGATCACTCGTCGTGGTAGCTAAACTTAAAAATAGAGCCATTTCATAGTATCACATTTAATCCTTTTCCATTTCTACACCATGAAAATTCTGTTGAACATGTGTAGATTTAAGACGGCAGGGTGTACTAGGTCCTTCTTCTGCCATTTCATCACGAAAACATGCCGATATAATTTTGACCCCCTTAAACACCACTTTATAAAGTTAAACTGGGGTTTACAGGGATATACATGATTTTCCTTATTTCTGCTCAAAAACATAGATTGTGGGTATCGTTAGAACGCCTCGCCGATTCTAACGGGTACCCACAATCTATGTTTTAAAGAGAAATATGAAACATATCAGAATTTTATCTGAAAAATGTTCATTTTTTGTGGTAAAATTTTCAGTATATTTGAATAGGCGTATTTTCGTAATGTTGCCAGAGTGACAACTTACGTGACTTCCTACTGACCTTGCTGCACAGTTATATTCTTCTGAAAATGGATCCACTCTCAGTGGAAATAATTTTGGGGTGCGAAGGCTTTCCTTTTAAATTAGATTCCTTTTCAGAAGCGAAACAAAATCAATTTTGGCGGAGCAATTTTGTGAAACACATCCTTCTTCAAACCCAATGATTCTACACCATTTTATGCGGGCCCCCGTAGCCTAGTGGATAAGAGAGTTGACTCTTAATCCATTAGGTTTCTCACCGCTGTGGTTCGAGCCTCGCTCGGGTCATATGTGGGAAAGCCAAGTTCTGCTTACGGATGGTCAGGTGGTTTTTCTCCGGGTTCTCCCGTTTTCGCCCACCTTCGATGAACGATCGGCTCGATATAAGTGAAATATTCTTGAAAGGGCCGTAAAACCCAAATAAAAAAAAAAAAAATACACCATCTTATATACGATTTAAGGTCAGCGTAACCCCAGCTACAAAAAATGTGAACACGAGGAACATAAATTATCACGAAGGAAGTTTGAAAGGACGTTCTGTATCTATCTATATTATCATTCAACAAAATACAAAATTCGTCTTCGAAATATTCGACACTTCGGCTATTTTCTTTCCTGTTTGTGTGCCATTGCTCTCAAGGGTCATTCCTTTTAAATTTTGTTTAAAAACTTTCGTTCATTCTTAACATATACTTTCTTCATTGAAGACCGATTACTTCGAGGCATAACAGGTACAATTTAATTTACATGATAGGATACATAATGTATAGAACGGTCCTTTCAAATATTAAAGTAAAACTTCGATAACCAGAAAAGCAAAAGGACTGAGAAAAGTATTATGAATTGTTATATTATTATCGAACATTGGATTCCATGGGAAATTAGAATTAGTTCTTGTCATCATGTGTATTTGGGCTATCATAATTATCAATTATCCAAGTTCTACTGAACATCAAATTACGAGGGATGTTCGAAATGAATTGCTTATTTCTATCTGGAGACTTCAAATTTCAAGTTAGCCCAAAAGTACTCATTTCATGCCCTCGAAGTACTCCCCGTGGCTAGAAATGCAAAGTTTCAGCCGATGTATCCACTTCTTGAAGGCGTCACGGTACGCTGATTTGGGCACAGTAATAAGGTACTGATGAATGGCAGATCCAAGTGCCTGTCGGGACTGGTATTTCCGCACAGCAAGGAATGCTTTCAATTTCGGAAACAAAAAGAAATCACATGGGGCAAGGTCTGGGGAATACGGGGGGTGAGGCAAAACAGTTACTTTTTCTTTCTTCAAAAACGCCGTAACTATTGCGGAGGTATGAGCTGGGGCATTGTCATGTTGAAGACGGATATGTTTAAAACCAGTGGCAGGGCGTCGTTTCTGTTAATATTTTTTCAGTTTCTTCAGTACTACGTCTTTGTAGTACTTTCCGGTGATGCTTTTGCCCTTTTTCACTGGCACTTTTATTGCGACTCCTTCACCAGAGAAGACTCAAAGAACGTTTGGCAATTATTGGGCGTTTGCTGTGTTTAGTGGCCCAGATCTTATTGCTATCCTTTCTGACGGGCTCAAAATAATGGACCCAGGTTTCATCACCTGTGACGACATTAGCAAACTGCTTTTTGTCATATTTTGGAAACATTTGAAACAGCTTTTTGGCCACTTTAACCCGTTGCCTCTTTTGCTCGTCAGTCAACAGATGTAGCACCCATCTAGCAGGAATCTTTCTGACTTTCAAATGCTTCTTCAAAATAAGGTGAACCGTTGATAGTGATATGCCTACCTTTCGTGCAATATCACGAACTGTAAATCTGGCATCTCCTTCAATGATTTCCTTTATTTTGGAAACGATTTCTTTACGAGGTGCAGATTTTGGCCTACCTGATTTCGGTGCATTTTTGATGGACTCTACACCAGACTCAAATTTCTTTTTCCACCGCCGAACTGTGTCATAAGACACACAAGAAGGTCCAAAAGCAGTAGAAATTTCAGTCATTAGCTTCTTCAAAGAACAACCAAGTTTTGAGCGAGCTTTGATGTAAGCCCGTATTTCATCTTTTCTGTCGACGCTTCTACCAACCATTTTTACTGCAGTGGTCAATGACTGCGTGTATTCAAATGGCAAATTTTATGTCTTACACTTAGTCTAACATGTACATTTATACACCATTGTGTAGATATTGAATAGCCCTATACAGGTATGTATTGGTTTTTATCGTGCCCCACGTGGATATCGAGCTAGAGGACAATAAGCAATTCATTTCGAACATCCCTCGTATCAAACGATTTCTGTTTAATAATCAGCCTACTGATACAAACACATCTCTTTATAGCGCTTTGGTTCCAACCCAGCTCTGGTCTCAGTTACGCAAAGATGACGACTCATCCAATTTCAGAATAAATCAAATTAAAGGAGTTGTTGCGATGACAGGAATGTTGAAAACTACATGAAAATATTTTCTATTGAATAAAAAGTTACATGCATTTCAAATCGGAATAACTTAGTTATTATTTGCAGATTAATACAAACGTTATCTCAGAGAGCACTTTTCTATGATGTCAGCGTTGTGTTGTTTTTTTTTTAAATCTAAAACTTATTCATTCTCCAGAATTGTATTCGTGAATAGCACTTTCAATAAAAATAGTAAATAAATTATACATACTCAGTATTTAGATTTTATACTATAATTCAAGAAAACACTTGAAAAATGATTAATATTGGTTTAATTACATCTTAAAATATCACTTTGAACATCAAAGACCAATATGCTGGAATAAGCTGTACCAAAACAAATTAACTGTTGAAAATTATCTTTCAAAAAATTAAATATATAAAATCCCAATACAAAAACTTGAGAAAGTGGCACTTTAAAAATTGAATCTCCGAATATTTCACTTTTGTATGTTCTGTTGTGATGGTCCAATACTGAGTTAGGAGACCAATTTGCGGATTTCTAGGGCACCTGTCTTGTTTTCCGAGTTGATGTTTCAACAATGTTTCACTCAATATAATTCCGGAATATAAGCCCCAGTACCTCTATTAGTAACCACTCCAAGGTGGACCTTTTTTATGTTCTTATTTATTTGTCCAGTTAGTCCTAGTATTGTCTACGCGAAGTGTGTTTTAGTGCACATGTTCGTGTTTAAACATCATCTTATTGTGGCCGGGAAGGCTTTATTCATTGATATGTACTAATCCTACATGTTATTTCTCTTGCAGATCATTTCCGTTAGTTCATTCACATTTCTATTAGTAGTTCTGATTCCGATAAGAGTTTTTTGTATTGTATTATTTCATGTATATATAATTAAGCCCGTATCCGGTGCTTTGGAAGCATGACTGTGGCCTTCCTTCGTATCTCATGTGGCCTTTCCTTTGTATTCCAATATTTTAAAAATATTTTGTTTAAAATAAATATATGATAATTTATAATCTACCAACTATATCTATAAAATAGATTCTAAAAGGAATCATATTTAGCCTGAAAGCTATGGTATGGACGAAAATATAAAAAAAGAAATACATGACCATATACCAAATATCATCTGGGTACTTATGACTATTGGTATTTTCTATACCGATAAAAGGGAATATAATGCATTTTATCCATGTAGTTTTATTATTGTTTGGTTTTGAAACACTTTTCAAAGAGTAAGTCTTTCATTGTAAACACATGGTAAGTCTGACATGACCTTGTAAAGTTAGTCTATTAAGCTTCTAACTGACAAGGCAGCAGAATGATAACAGATCTTGCTTGTTAACTATGAAAGCTACTATTCCAGGTTTTCTCTGTAAGTCTTTGTTATCTGCTAGAAGGCAGGAACTGTTTTTTTTTTCACGTCGATATTCATGGTAATATGTCTGATTATGAGCTGACGTAGTTCAAACCAACCTGCACTTGCAAGATGTCTGACCAAGATTTTACCTATCCAGTGTTTAGGTTTTGTTTGTCTGAGATCTAGCGCCACTGTCATCAATATAACCGTCATATTATTACAGTGTCTGCATGTGACGGTGGTAACTGATACCCATTCATAGAGCAAATAAGTGAACTCGGGAACCGATACAATCAGATCCACATCAAGTTCTCAACACACACAATTAAACAGCCACAATATGGCACGCAGAGGGCATGCAGAGGTAGCAATCCTTTCCCAAAAAGGTGGCAACTCTGTTACCCAAACTAAACTGAATATAATTTAAACTTACATAATTGTTAAAAGAAAAAAAAAACAGTCGTGTAAGTGAAACACTACCGAACATTTAACAAAAAGTACCACAATGAAAGTACCGCCCTGGAACGGTCTGTAATAAATAACTTGGGTGGTGGGTAGCTTTACGGGATCTCAACCCTCGCCCTCACCTTCCATAATGGTAAAAACATAAATCTGTTGTTCGGTCCGCGTGGAGGTCTTCTAACTCATCCATGAATCAATACGGGCAGCAAATATATCACAGACAGAGCCTATAATAAAGCAAATATGAGGACTCGACAGAAACAACGTGTTGCGACACTTGGAGAACCCTGCGGTGTCAAACACCACTGGAATACTGTAGCAAATGAAAACTACCAGTTGATCCCCGGTGGGATGTGCCGGTCCAGACCATCTAAATGACTAGTTTTAAAGTCGGGGCCATCATACACTCTGAACCCCGACCCACCGGCGTGCAATTAAAGAGGTAAGCAAAGTGGTCAACTGTGACTGCCCCACTGCAGCATGATGCCCCGGATACAATGAAGTGATACTACCTACTACATGGTACTGACAAGAGTGCGACCAAGCGCTGAGCGAAAAATAAAAAGCTAGTACCAATAAACAAGTCATAATTTATGACCCGGCTGAACACTGAACATCTAGTCGCTCGCTCCGAAGCCAGGTACTCTACCAACTGAGTCACTCGGACACGTTTGTTAAGGTTAAAGACAATTCAAATATATTTAGCGCACCTGAGCCGTAAGGCTCATTGTTTCGCTTGTTTAGGCAGGCTCCGTCGTCTGTCCGTCCGTCGTCCACACTCTTCAAACTGCTTCTCCTCAGAGATCACTTGGCCAATTAAAGCCAAATTTCATATGGAGCCTCAGTGGTTAGAGGTAACGAAAGTTTGTTCGCCGCATCTGGGTCACATGACCAAGACGGTTGCCACGCCCATATATGGTAAAAACTTTAAAATCGGCTCCGAAACAGCGGGTGAATGAACCTGTGGCTTGGTATGCATTGGGGACACTGACCAAATGAAGTTTGAAAAATGATAATGTTGGGGTGACCTTAACCCTTTTCAGGAAAAGGTCAATTTTGTTTACATATTCTCCTAGAGCCAAAACTGATCTGTAGCCTTATCTTGTGGACTTTACCAAGATTGTTCAAATTTTAGCCCTGTGGTCAAAAATGCAACCCCACGCACTTATTTTACATAGACACCAAGGTTTTTGATATTTGGTATGTAACTTCATCTAATGGGCCTCTACAAAGAGTATTCAAATTATAGCCCTGGGGTCAGAAATGGCCCTGCCCTGGGGCTCACTTGTTTTACACAGAAATCATATAGGGAAAACTTTAAACAATCTTCTTGTCTGAAACTAGAAGGTCCATGCCTCTGACTACTGTGTATCACTTTATCTAATGGACCTACCGATATTGTTCATATTAAAACCCTTGCGTCGAAAATGACCCTACCCCAAGGGACAATGTTTTACATAGTCTCATTTAAGGAAAAACTTCTAAAATCTTCTTGTCTGAAAACAAGAAGGCCCAGACCTTTGATAGTTGGTATTCAGCTTCAGTTATAGGGTCTTTATCAAGACTGTTTAAATTATGGGCCTGGGGTCAAATGCCTCCGTACCGGAGGTCACCTGTCTTACAGTCTCGTATGGGGAAAAGTTTTTAAAATCTTTTTGTATGAAACTAGAGGGCCTCTATCAAGACTGTTCAAATTATGGGCTTGGGGTCAAATGCCTCTGTATCGGAGGTCACTAGTCTTACATAGTCTCGTATGGGGAAAAGTTTTTAAAATCTTCTTATATGAAACTAGAAATAGAAGGCCTTAGCTTTTGACATTTGGTATTTAGTTCTATCTAGTAGACCATTACCAAGATTGTTCACGTTATGGCCCTGTCTGAAGGGGTCACGTTTTTACATAACCTCATATGGGGAAAAAGTATAAAAATCTTCTTGTGTGAAACTAGAAGGTACAGGCCTTTGGAATTTGGTATATCACTTTATCAAAGCCATATTCTATGTGAAATTTCCGCTTCGCCATATAAATTAAAGTTAAATCCCATACCAAATTACGGTAGGATACACAAACCAAAATGTATTTCTTTTAAATATACTTGGTACCAAATATTTCATTCTTAAAAATTGTTACCTTAAGCTTGCTCAAAACAAATGTCTCAGGTGAGCTACAGGACCATTGGTCCTCTGGATTATATGAAAACAATATCCTTAGTATATATGTATAGGAAAAAAAACAAATATATTGTTGTTGAACAAATCATTAAAACGGGGCAGGAAAAGTTCGAATATATCGCGTTTCAACACAGCATCCATGCAGGCCAGTGAACAAGTTTAAAAGAAGTTTAAACATACTGTTTGAACACAGCATCCACGTAGGTCAGTTTGTACACAGCATCCATGTAAAATAAAAGTAAAAAAAAATACCTTTGGAAACAAAGAACACTACATATAGATATAGAAAATGGGAGCCTCGGTTTTATTGAGACTCTTCATAAGCAGTAATGAAGGTAACAACACTGCTTACGCCCTCTAGCGTATACATGAGCAGAACTCCATTTTCAAAGATACAAAAATGGGTCCAGTGATCCCAAAGAAAATGAAAATATAATCTGCACTATATTGATGTACGGGGACACGTTTTACGGCCGCCACACGGCACAAACACCAGCTGCAGTGTAGTAAAATAAAGGTAAAAAAGATTGCCTTTGGAAACAAAGAACACACTGCAGACAGAAAATAGGTTGTTTTTGTAAAATATGTATGCATTTGGAGAACATCGGTTTTCTTCCAGTTTTATGGGGTTCTTAGTGGGGTTATATATAACTATTCATCCCCCACCTTTTTTATTATTTATTATTCAAAGTCACACTTTTGCAGCAGAGAACTGTGCTATTGGTAACATAGTGAAATAGAAAATGGAAAATACTGTGTAGAATGAATGTAGCAATGTGGGTTTTGCTCATTGAAAAGAGAAATGAGCAGTTTTCCCGTAGGAGCCCCAGTTTGACCATTCGACCTGAAATGAGCTTGTTGCTGTCAATATTCGTACACGTTTGAATTTTTTCATTTCGTTTTTTTTTTTCGTCGTACTACTAAGAAGAAACAAAAGATATTTTTCTTTGTTAACGATTGGAAATATATATTCTCAAATCGAACGGATTATAAGCTGGTTTAATAATACAGTTTAATTTGATATTCAAGCATGGAAATATTTGGGCCGAAAGAAAACGTTATGAGTGGAGACAAGAACGAAACACTGCTACATAGATGATTTCGGATATAGAATGTTCGGCCTAGGCTATGGATGGCGACATGTAATTATGTATACGGGCTAGAAAACAGACGATCATTGTTGATTTTTTTTAAATAGCTCTGATAACGTCTATAATGTTTTTATCGTTGAGTATTGCGATAATTTATATAATTACAACCTTTCATAAATTATAACATTTTTTCACTCTACTACGATCTATAGGGAGCTAAGTAATGCATGACAGATTAGTTTCCCGGCGTATTGATGCTTTGCATCAATGTTTTCTTGTTGTTATATTGACACTCTTCAGACTTAGGGAAAGTTCGATCACATCTTGTTTGAAACGGCACACATGCAGGTCTGTGAACAGGTTTGGGATAGTTTAAATATACTGCACTTGAATACAGCATCCCAGGTAAATGAAATAGTTTTGGAAAAATTAAAGCTGTGCTGCGCGATTGTGACATTTTCTGGGTATTTTTACTTATATTTTGGACACAGCATCCATGTAGGTCAGTATATACATTAAGGAAAATTTCAAAACCTCATGTTTTTTTAACATAGCATTATCAAGTTTGATCAGTCTTCAATGTTCTCCTGTCACACTTACAGAGAAATTTAAGCAAGACATTTGTTCCTAACAGCTATGCTTTTGTCAGTTACATGATGTACAGCTATAGGAACAAAAAATAATCTCAACTAGACATATGTTTGTAAAACACTATGCAACAAACTAACTGCTTGTCATATAAAAATGCCAATTTGTAAAGAGGCATCTCGTCAAAATGTCGCAAAAGCGCTAAAATGCTTAAAAAAAGGTAAGAGTGTAAAATGAAATCATTTTTACCTCCGAAAAGCTATCGGCATAAGTGAAAAAAAAAGTCAATTTTGGCTGCACAGGCTTTCGGCTTCAGGGCAGCTAAGTACGTAACGAAGAAAGTCAGAGTTGTCTCTCTTACACCTACTAGTCTATATCTATGCCTCTTTCAATTATTATCAAAATATTTCAAAATAGAAGGGAAGGCAATGATCAGGAATCGATACAATTATCCCACACCTCCCATCATAGACATCAAAGGGAAAGAAACACAAACACGAAATAACTATGCCCTAATGGAAACATAACTAGCAGGAAGCCAAACGGACAGTTACTTTCCCACAAAGTGGCCAAATGGCTATCCAAAACAAAAAGATGTAAGTGACATACACATTCAAAGACGAACTATAACAAAAATAAACCATGAAGCCATTAAGAAGTTATAAAGTGCACAAGAATTTGGCTAAGAAATTCGGTCAGGAGAGATAACAAGAAAAATGAACAAAGCAAGTGTCCTTCTTGCATGTGACACTCTTACTTGACGTGATATACATCCCTACAAAATATTTTCAAATTATGTCAAACAGAATGGGAGTTATGCCCTGCACAAGATTTCGATTTCAGGGTAGATAAGTGCATAACAAAGAAAGTGAGAGTTGTCTCTCTTGCACACGACACCCCTCCTGGTCCTTATCCATGTCTCTACCAAATATTATCAAAATATTTCAAATCATTAAGAAGTTATGGAGTGCATGATATTTGGCTTATAAATTCGTTCAGATGAGATAACTAGAAAAAGAACAAAGCAAGAGTTGTTCTTCTTGCATGCGACACTCCTACTTGACCTGACATATGTCCCTACCAAATATTATCAAATTATCTCAAATAGTATGGCAGTTATGGTCTGCACAAGATTTCTGCTTCAGGGGAGATGAATACATAACGAAGAAAGTGCGTTCTCTCTCTTGCACGCGGCACGCCTACTGTTCCTCCTCTTCAACCCTACCAAATATGAAAGCAAACCACTGAAGAAAAAAGGCAACATATACCTTTGAAAAAAGATTAACCAAAAGGTAAACCTCGGACGACGTCTAAAGCACGACGCCCAAAGCCCGAAGCCCGCCCGTCCGGACATCGCTTTTTCAAAGGACGGATTTTTTAAAAACCCGTCCAAAATTACAGGTCGGCTAAGCAATGCATACATGAAATTTCAAAATTCTAGCATAAATATTTACGAAGATAAGAGATGTCTCAAAAGCCTGACGTATGGACGAAAGCAAGTCTGAAAAGAAAGCGTAATTTGATCAAATATTCACCAAAATTTAATCAGGTCATCTATGCATTGGTTCCAAACAGCTTGCGAAATTTCACGAGCCTAACTCAAGTGATTCCTTAGATTGCTAACAAGATTTGTACGGACCGACGACCGGAGGACAGACGGACAAGCCCAAAGCAATTTGCCCTCCCAAATTTGGAGGCATATAATGTTAGTGAAGATACCCAGGAAATGTCAAATCACGCAAAGCCTCTTCGAGGAACCGAAAGAAGAGTTGAGAACAGACAATGACAAAACAAATGCCACGTGCTTTAGATAAGGTTTTAAGCAATTGCGTATTTTGGGCTCTTTTTACCCACCCATTTCTCGTTGAATTGGGTATCAGTTCTTTTTTTTTTTCTTTTTGGGTATCCTGTGATGTGAATGGTTGAAAGAATTTCTGATATTTGGGTATCTAATGGCCCTGGATCGCTCACCAGATCTCAAGGTAGCTTGTGGACGTGATGCTCTAACTTTTGTTATCTTTATTCTGGCTGTAGTTTTTGTTTCTGTCAGTTGGTTGATCTAGTTTTGGTTTTGGTCCTGTTTTTTGCATAAATGTACAAAATTAATGACAGTTTTTACAGACCTTAGGTCAAGCCTCCATCGTCAAGTGGTTAAGAGCCCTGACTCTGAAACATTATGTCTCCCATCGCTGCGGGTTCCAGCCCTTAGGTCACACGTGAAAGGCCAAGTTCTGCAACAGAAGGTCAGGCTGTTTTTCTCTGATTACTACGTTTTTTTAAATCCGGTCAGTGGTCCAGAAGGAGATGTCGTTTAAAGATTTTTTTTTTTTTTTTTTTGCTCTGGTGATCATCTACTTCAGCGAAGTGAAATCATTAGCAATTTCGGTAAAGGAACATAAGAGGAACATTTCTGTGAAATTATTTTGAAATTAGGCCATGTGATTCAAAGGTGTTTTTTTTTTTTCTCTATTTTTAGCTCTGGCAGTAACTTTGGTCAGCAGAGCTGAACGATTTTAGCAATTTTGGTACAGGAGCATAAGAGTAACATTTCTGTGAAATTATTTTGAAATTGGGCCATTGGATTAGGACAAGATGTCATTAAAAGTTTTATTTTTCTGTTTTGCTCTGGTGGCCATTTTGTTCAGCCGAGAGGAACCACTTTAGCAATTTCGGTAAAGGGGCATAAGAGGACCATTCCTGTGAAATTATTTTGTAATCGGGCAAATGGCCTAGGGGATCTTGCTTAAAGATTTTCTATTTATGGCTCTGGTGGCCATTTTGTTCAGCTGAGTGAAACCATTTTAGCAATTTTGTAGAGGGGGCATAAGAGGAACATTTCTGTGAAATTATTTTGAAATCGGGCCACTGGCCAAGAAAGAGATGTCGGTAAAAGGCTTTTCTAATTTTTAGCAATGGCGGTCATATTGTTCATCCGAGCAGAACCATTTTAGCAATTTTCGAAAAAGGGGTGTGAGAGGAACATTTCCGTGAAATTATTTTGAAATCGGGCCACGGGCCTAGGAGGATATGTCGTTTAAATATTTTTTTTTTTTATTTTTAGCTCTGGCAGCCATCTTATTCAGCCGAGCGGAGCCATTTAAGCAATTTTGGTAAAGGGCCATGAGTGAAACATTTCTGTGATGTTTGGTGGAAAATGGTTTGGTAATTTCAGAGGAAATGCCGTTTAAAGAAATTACTGACGACGGACGACGCACGACACATGACAGACACAGGATGATCACAATAGCTCACCTTGAGCACTAGCAGCTTATCTAAGCCGCTGGAAACCAAACTAAAACTAGAAAAATCTTAAACTAGACCCTGGACTCCAAACCAAATGACGTGTGTCTGTTCTGTCTTTTTTATGATTAATCCGGGATCAGCTGAATTTAACGTTACCAGCCACCTTTAGTATTTGATTTATTACCTTAAAATATGTTTTTGACCATCCATGTAAGAGAGGATCCGTGTGAAGGCAGTAAAACGTCTCCCCATACTTCACCTTAGTGTAGTTAATATTTTCTGTCCCTCTGTAACCAATGAACCCATGACTTTTTAAACTTTTGAAAACTTTTTGACGTTTATTTAAATGAGGGTCATCGACGAGTCCTGAATGACCGAAACTTAATCATTTTTGACTTTTATTTAACTAACTACCAAAACTATAAAATATTGAATTGTAACAATATGTAAAAACAAACACCAGATACAATAATAAAAAAAAAAAAAAAACAAAAAACAAAAAAACAAAAAAATACTTGTAATCTAGTTCCAAAATGTAACCGGCACAATGCCTCAGTTGGTAGAGCGTCCGCTTTGTGACCGGGAGGATGCGGGTTGAATCCCCGGCTGAGTCATACCAGACTTTAAAAATTGTTCTTTCGCCTGGCGCTCAGCATTAAGAAAGTAGAGCAAGGAATCAGAACTGGTCAGCTAAGTGTCAGTATAATGTGACTGGGTGGAAAAACATGTCAAGTGTCTGGGGCGTGATATTTCAGTGAGGCAGCACTCTAAAAGTGAGCATTAATCTTTCTGCCATATCCAGACACCGTCGCGATATGACTGAAAGGTTGTTTAAAGAGACGTAAAGCACGAACAAGAATTCCGCGGAAGTCGACGTCGCGCCTGCATCGGGTAAAGTTACTGGAGCGCGAAATCTAAGTCAAGGGCACCGGGTCATAGTGCATGCTTGAGAAGTGCCGAAGACTATGCAAGGTTTAACTCTCACAGCTACCACCACAAAGAGAAACGCATTTTAATGCTAGACCCGAAGTGAAATCATGACAGTCACAGGAGCGCAAAATCTAGGTCAAGGGCACCGGGTCATAGTGCGTGCTTGAAGAGTATGTCGAGGACAATTACTATGCAAGTTATGACACTCGCAGCTATCACCGCTTCACAAAAGCACTTTTAATGATTGACTCGACGTAAAACGACAAGCGGAAATTTACGTCAGGGGCACTGGGTCATAGTCCTTGCTTGAATAGTACGTCGAGGTGAATTACTATGCAAAGTTTTGACACCCGCAGCTATCATCGTTCCAGAGAAACGAATTTTAATGCCAGACTCAAGGTGAATTAATGACAAAGTCACAGGAGCGCAAAATCTAGGTCAAGGACACCGGGTCATAGTGCGTGCTTGAAGAGTATGTCAAAGACAATTACTATGCAAGGTATGACACTCGCAGCTATCACCACTTCACAGAAGCACACTTTAATGCTAGACTCGACCTAAAATCATGACAAAATCACTCAAACGGAAAATCTAGGTCAAGAGCACCGGATCGTAGTGAGTACTTGAAGAGTATGTCGAGGACAATAACCATGCAAGGTTTGACACTCGCAGATATCAACGCTTCACAGAAATACTTTAATGCTAGGTTTGATGTAAAATTAAGACAAAGTCACTTGAGCGTGAAATCTAGGTCAAGGGCACCGGGTTGTCGTGCCTACTTGAAGAGTATGTCGAAGACAATTACTATGCAAGCTATGGCACTCGCAGCTATCACCGCTTCATTGAAACGCACTTAAAAGCTAGACTCGGAGAAAAATCATGACAAAGCCACTAAATCTAGTAAAAGACACTGGGTCAGAGTGTGTATTTTAAAATAATGTCGAGGGCAAGATTTGACACTCGCACCTATCACTGCTGCAGAGCAAGGCACTTTAATGCTTATTTTGACGTAAAATCATGCCAGTCACTCGAGCGCGAAATCTTTGTCAAGGGCACATGATCATAATGCGTGCTTGAAGAGTGTGCCAAGGACAATTCACTGTGCAAGGTTTGACACTCGCAGCTATCAACGCTTCAGAGAAGCTCACTTAAATGCTCGATGTAAAATCATGACAAAGCCCATGGTGCGGAAAATCTAGATCAAGGGCATTGGATCATAGTGTGTGCTTGAATATGCAAAGTTTGACACTCACAGCCATCACCGCTATAGAGAAACGCACTTTAATGCTGGGCTCGACGTAAAATTGTGACAAAGTCACCCGAGCGAGACATCTAGGTCAAGAGAACAGGGTTATAGTCCGTGCTTGAAGATTATGTCGGAGACAATTACTATGCAAGGTACTCTCGCAGTAATCACCGCCTCAGAGAAACGCACTTTTATGCTAGACGCGACGTAAATAATGCTAGACAAGACGTAGAATCACAACAAAGTCACTTGTGTTAAAAATCTAGGTCAAGAGCACCGGACCATAATGCGTGCTTGAAGAGTATATCAGGGACAATTACTATTCAAGGTTTGACTTTCGCAGCTATCAACGTTGTAGATCAATCCACTTAAATGCTAGACTCGACGGACGTAAATTTTTGATACACGCAGGGACGAACGAATAGACGGAAATTCGAACTCTTATGTCGCACCCTGCTACAAGGAGGTGCGCCAATAAAACAAACAAACTTCCGAAATGTAACACATTTTACAGTCTCTGTTAACAGACATAAAAACAGTTTAAATATCCATTGCAGGAAAATTCTGAAATTCTATCAAAAGATTAAAATCGGAATTAGGAGGATTCTACTTCCAAGAATTAATAATGAAAACAATATGAATGGAAAAATAGACATTTTTAAGTATTATATATAACAAAATAAACATAATTGCACACAGCGTCTTCTAACAATATCAAAGTTCATCTAAAACACAGAAAAATCCATTTAAAGTTTGATTCGGAGGTCAACAAACATGCTTTTCTAAACGGACTATCTCAAGATCAATAACACACACACACACACACACACACACAAACAGAGAGAGACTTTATTCCAGATCACAAACACTGTATTCCTTGCGAAACAAGAATCATTCAAACAGCTTAAGAAACAGCAACATTCTTCTTTCTCGCCATTCATTATATACATGTATGCCAGCTTGACTATGACTATTCAGTCCATCTGGTGCAGTATTCGTGAACGACATAATTATTATCTGTTCCAACAGTAATATATTCATACACTCGGATAAGATACTTTTTCGACCAAGTATTTATCGTGAAGTTTTCTAAATTCTACATGAAAACATATATGGTGGTAGCCACAACATATATTTCATGGAGAAATAAGAAAAATATTATCAGGATACCCCCACCTCACCCCCCATCCCCCCTTCTTATCTGGAGTTATGTGTATGTTCTCAAATATTGCTTTGTAATGGTGGTGTTCCACTTATATCATTTGCATATGCATTACTCTTAGGTGAACTATGAATAATATTTTCATTTTCTCCGTCAGTGTATGGATACTCTGAATGTTCAGATAAACTACCAGCAATAATTATATTTCCTTCTGGATAATTAACATTTTCAGTCAAACTGCTCTGGCGATCTGCATTTTCTCTTTCCTCATTCAGCACTGCTTTGATTTCAGAGGCATTACTGTCAGCATCAGAAAATGGTATTTCACTACCCTGTTGAATATCTTGCTTTATATCACTACCGAACGTTTCTTTATATTCTGAATTGTTGTGGTCCTCTGTATTATTATTAAAAGCAGAAACTGATTCATACGGGGAGTCTTTCTCACCATCTTGCCACATGTTTAAACTATAAAGTGCTTGCTGCATATGTTCCTGAATGTAAGCATCATCATTTAATTTTCTCTTGTTACTGATACTAAAGGTTGTTTCATCTTCCTTTTCAGTCTGACTTTTTCTATCTGATGTCGAAGTTTTTGAAGAATGTCCTCCAGTGGCAGCTATCATATGCCTTTTTCTAAAGCTTTCCAACCACCCATTTGATGCCTTAAATGATGGTATACCCAACTGCACAGCCAGTTCAAGGGCTTTTTGTTGAAGCAGTGGCCCAGAAACAGTGTATCCATTAGCAACTGCCTCTTGATACCATTTTAAACACATAGAATTTATCTCCTCATTTCCAGTTTTTCTTGATTTTCTCTTTCGTTCTGGGTTCACATTGTCACTCTGCCAATCCGCCATTATTTCATCCCTACGTTTTAAGGTCTCTTGTATCTGTGAACGTCCAACACCTAATGCTGCAGCTGTCTTCCTAGCACTCAATCCAGAGCTCAGCAATTTCAGTGCAAATACCCGTTGTTCTAGTGTTAGCGGTCGACGTGTTTTTTTCTCGCGCTTATCAACCAAAACCATTCTGAACTTCCCATCGCATGTCTCACCACCAGCTGAAAGAATACCAATCACAGCTGAGTTGTGTCGTGACAAATACCTTGTCGTTTATACAAGCAGCAAAGATCTTCAGAACCCAGATATATTTACAATATCTCATCCATCGTTAATATAACTTTTGTACAATCTAGCGATGATCATTGTATTCGACGTCACAGTTCGAGATAATGCGCTGTTTTCAACCAAAAAAGTATCAATATGTTTCTCTTATTTCAGCCAGTATGTTTTTTATCCCCAAAACAATAAAGACAACATATTGTGATTACTAAAAACTGTAGCGGGCATTCCAATGTATACCCTAATCACTCGTTTTCCTGGAGATGTAAAAATCATAGGAGCAGCAACGTCAGAAAACGTACCTTCAGACATGCGTGCCAAACGGAAACTCCAATCAGCATGCGCACACGTGCAGTCTGGTCAGATTCTTCGTCGTCTCTATGAAAAAACTGTGCATCCTTGGCTAGCCACACTGCGGCCAGAGCGCAGGCTGATCTGAATCTTCGCTAGGCGCAATGTCCAAGAGTACTTTTTTATTCTGAGGTTGCTGCTCATATGAATACACATATATTTTCGTGTCCAATATTTAAGAAAACACATCTAGAACTACATATCAAACACAAAATGGAGTCCTCATCCTGAACCAGTCTTTGCTGCTTGCATATTCCCAAGGCACTACTCAACTCTGTTAAGGTGACAGACTACGAGCGTTGTTTCCTCTAATAGGAATTTTAAACCCTTAAAGTGTCATACGCCTTGTTATAAAGTCACTTAGAAGGACACATATGGGTCTCCTAAAATCGGGGTTTTTGCATAAAGAAAGTTTGTATACTATTTGACCGTTTTTAAGAGTATTGATACATCGGGAAGATTTTGTTAACATTTTACAAAAGGAGATAACTTTTGCAGATAGCATTGTATCGGAACACTTTCAAAACATGGGGGTTGCTCTAAAAGGAGAGAATTTTCTCTCAGAATAAAGAAGCCCCCAATGAGAAAGAAGACATTGTTCCATTGCTTGGGGTTGCATCTACTCCCTTAAAACGCATGCACAGTATCAGTACATACAAACCCTGTTAAAATGTTTCTTCTGTCAATAATGAATTTGAGTCGGGACACAGTATTTCCTACAAGACTGCATGTTCACCTAACGAAGACTCAGTGCGCGCATCCATGCAGGCTTTGGCTCCTTGGTTACTCACAGAGTGTCTTCCAGTGACTGAAACACAGAGCGCCAATGCACAGGCCGATCTGAGGCTTCGCTGGATGCACATGCAATGTTGTAGGGAAATGCTGTACCCCAACTCATTTGATAACCTAGTGGTAAAGGCAAAAATTCGCTGTCTGGTCTTTTTTAATAACATTGTACCGATACCTTGTAGAAAAAGAGAACAGAGTATCAGAGGCCTAGACAAACACTTTTTGACCAAAGTAATATTGGCACCTTTGTTATTTCTCTATAGAAACACTTTTACAGAGTAGATAAACATAAGAACTGCTTCAATAAAATCAAATCGTTTATGATATGTCCACACAATATAATTATGGCATTTTGGTGAGATCCTGAGTCAGAAACAACTGTTTATATCTAACTTCATACCAAAAGGATTTATATACTGTACAGATCGATGTCCTCCCCATAACATCAAAGAATTTTATCATATCAATATTTTATACAAAACAGTACCATTTTGAATACAATCTTATGCAACTGTGTGATGTGAGCCATATCACAGCAACTGTTTCTATGCATGCCCTTTCAAAGTAATATTCAACATTTCCTTTTAGACAGTATTACCGATTCGTTATTATGTGTGGGATATCTGTCGGTTACTACATTCCTTTACATTCACTTTTGAACAACTTGGTTAAGCATGTCCATCTGATATGGCATACAAAATCCACAGCGACAAATATGTCCCGATTCCTTAACCGTATTATGTAAACCAGGGCCCAGTTGATCAAAACTAACGATTTCGTTAGTTAACGTATTGTTAAAACTTTGATCATTAACTATGGCATATACACTAATATTTTTGCTGAAAAAATGTGAGTAGCTTTTGCATTTGCAAAACGTTATCACATTTTTCCAGCAAAAATATCTATGTATTAGATAGTGTACTTACTAGAACAGTTAACATTTTGACTAACGAGCTCGTTAAGCTAACGATGCTTTGAGCAACTGGGCCCAGACGGCTAGCGAAACATACCCAAAGGACACATTTCATACAGAAATAAGAAATATAGATAATGCCAATACCACTGTTAAAATATTAGATCTTGTCTGGGCTGCTGAACAGGAAGAAAAGACCCTGGGATAAAAAAAACAGTCTCACTGGCTCTCACGGAGTATATGTACTAACTCACATAAGTCAGAACCACAAGCTCTAGTCTGTCACCTTAACTTGAGAAAGGTATTCTTTTATCTACTGTCATTTATGCATTTAGAGCCTTCAAGGTAACTAAACTCTGTCACATTACCAAACACAATTTGAGCTATTTTTAGCTTATTGTCAATAAATCCACCATACATGTATATTGTAGGTAGAGTTTAAAATCATCATGCTTCTTTCTCTTTTTAAACCATCAAGCTGCCATTAAAGGCCATCCCTCACAACAGCTACTTCCCTATTACAGCCATTTTCTATCTCTGCAATATGCTGTTTTAATACATGTATTATGCTATATGCAACCTCTCTACAACTGCCAATTTCATCTTTTCCCAAGAATGACTGTTGTACAGTAAAGGTTGTACTGCAATGCAAATGCAATGCAAATTTGTTTATTGTAAGTCATACCAGAAGAGAATACTCTTTGTATACAAAGCTTGTCATTTAAATATTGATAGGATAAAGTAGACTAACAAATGATATCTATATGTTTTTTGCTGTCTCCTTTTAAACATAAAGCATTACAGTCTTATGCGTTTCTTTTCTCGATGAAGACAATGCTAAACCCTCTTCTCAAGGCGGGTATAAGGCAGAGACAAAGAAATTGCTTGTAAACGTCCGCCAATAGCGTTTTATTTATTTATTTTTCTTTATTTTTGTTGATGTTTTTTGTTTGTTTACTGACATTCGAATGACGTCACACGCATGCATAATGCCCTGATCTTACTTCTGGCTGTTCCAGATCTGACGTTATGTAAACGTTAAAGAAAAATATTTAGTGCTAGGTAGAATACTACCGAAAACTGCATGAATAAAGTAATATGTAGATATAGGAATTGAAATTTAGAGTTTCAGCTTTCACTAAATGATGAAAACATTAGGCTATTTCTACGTCTCTGAGAAGCCCTTTGGGCTTAACAAACATTAAAACAGCTTAATATTTTTCATCATCCAGGGCAAGCTTAAATCTGAATTTCAGTTCTTTCATACTATAGTGCATTACCAGGACTCTGATATGCACAGATCTTCAGTTTCTAACGTGTAAGTAATACCTACAGCTCTAGATAAAAGTAGCATCAAGAAAACAAAATCTCCAATGATTTATTAAATAAGACGATTACTGTAAGAAGTGTGTCCACAACATGTACATTACGAACACACGCCTATTCAAATATACTGAGAATTTTACCACCAAAAAAATAAAAAATTTCTCATGAAAAATTCTGATAGTTTTCATATTTCTGCTCAAAACAGATTGTGGGTACTTGTTAGAACCCGCCCCAGCGAGGCGGTTCTAACGAGTACCCACAATCTATGTTTTTGAGCAGAAATAAGAAAATTAATGTCTACCCCTGTAAACCCCAGTTTTTCTGTATATAAGTGGGGTTCAAGGGGTCAAAACTATATAACCATGTTTTCGCGGTGTCTGTGCAGAAACAAAATCAAAGCACCGACTGCACTGGTGGGTCAACTGTCTCTGAATGTAGGCCGGGAAATGGTCCTGAACGGGGACGTAAGGCTGTTTAATTTAATCCATAACTTCCTACACTTTAAGCAAACAATGCAAACCCTGATCGGACGCACCTGATATGGCTATGCACTGTTTACCAATGTCCCAGTCCAGGCTTTACATATAAACCTCTTTAACACTGCACTCTAAAGTCACAGCGACATAAATAGCGCAGCTATAAATAACCGTCACCTGTATTTTGTCTAATGCGCAGTTTGATTACATTGGTCAATGATAATCATGTGGACAACTACTTTAAGAAAAATATTTGTATACTATGGCTTGATAGTACATTCATTTAATGGTGTTATTATTTCACAATGCCAGAGTTATCGGTTTCCTCTTCCTCTTGGGGTCTGGGAAGGGCTGCGGTTTGTGATTGTGGCACTCCCTGGACTTGTCTCTTCCTTTTTTTGATAGCATACAATCTACCCAAAAACCATCAATGCTTCCTAGCTGAAGAAAGTCTCTTATCTAAAGCTTTGGACCATATACAAGTTTTCACACTACAGCGTCCTCATTCACTCAAAATGTGACGTCCTGGACTCCTATTTAGGGGGTTGGGTCTCCTTTTTTTTTTCAAGAAAAATACATTGTAAGATTCCTATTGTTGGCTGGGAATAGTTGGGAATTCCGTTTTCAAAATCCTGGTGAGGATCCTGTACAATCAGGAGCAGAATCCAACTTCAAAATAACCAAACCCACAAGAATTAGGTTTCCTAGCAAGCAATAAATCAACGTCACTACCTGACTAGAGCCATGCAATAATCAGCTTTCTCCTTACATATTAATTACTCATATGTTGACAAAAAATAACACACGTGTTCATAGTTCCAAATACGGCACTTTGTTCAACCAAAAAGTATTGATAGTTTTCTTACTTCTTAGTAAGGCACTCTAATTAGTACCCACAACATGTTTTGTGGAGAAATAAGAAATATATTAACCTGATACCCCCTCTTATGAGTGTATGCATCATTGGAAAGGGAGGGGGAGTGTGGGTATGTTTGTTTAAAATAAATGATATTTTTGCTGATTTCTCAACAAACATGTGATCTGAAATAACTACAAAATCGAACAATAAAACCATATCCCCAGCTCGTTCATATTTTACATGCAATAAAAACTCAGGAACATTAACCACTTATCAAACTTGTCCTGTTGGATGAGTGGCAAACATTGTCTAAAGTAAGTGCTAATGAGTATTCTATGTTTGAGTTGAGGTTAACATAAACAGTGTATTTCAGTCTTGTTATGACCTGTCTGCATATGATCATGGGAAATGATACCCTTTCAATACTGCTACCTCATGGCAATCAAAAAACAGTTACGTCACTTTGTCTGGGACAAGAACTTGTAATATTACACTAACACTGGTGTAACCATCTTAACTCTTTTTTCCTGAAGCTATTGTTAAGTAAAAGAACTCTAGAAGGCTTAGGTACATGCATGACATTGCTCGGTATTGAGCTATCAATCTTCTGTTGAATTCCACAGCAGTGCTAGAAATGAATGGCAAAAATTTGTTTAGTCTGGCGAAACATTTAAGAATTTTAAGTACATTTAATAACTTCGAAAATCTTTGGAATACTCTCGAACATTCTACCAAGTGAGCCACTTGAATGTGGGGAGGGGGTCAGAGGGCATTTTTACAGATCCCTTGGTCTATGTCGGCTGATAAATAAAACATGTTCATTCGCAATATACAACCTTTTGAAAGCCTGTTATGTAAACTGAAGAGATCCACAAATTAAATTTAAAAAAGTTACGGATAAGACTCATTTATCAAACTCTAATGCTGAAGTTCACACCATGAAACATGTCCGTTCATATCCAATTTGTTTTACAGCAATGCTCATGTCTTCTTGTGCCAGCATGAACTAAATTCCATTTTCAAATTATTCAAAACAGGCTCGCTGGTCTC
The DNA here is from genome assembly GCA_964016985.1 of Anodontia alba. Taxonomy (NCBI): domain Eukaryota; kingdom Metazoa; phylum Mollusca; class Bivalvia; order Lucinida; family Lucinidae; genus Anodontia; species Anodontia alba. The sequence continues at coordinate 22,758,057 of OZ024838.1, forward strand.
AAAGGACCAAAATGTATTAACAGCACTATTATAAAGTATGGGGAGACAGTTTATGTCCACAACAGCACTCAATGCCAGCTGTACTGAAGGCAAATACATTTCGAGAAAAACAGATCATAAGAAATCCAAGAGCACACTAAATAAAGAAACAAAAAGTAGCATTCTAAGACTCAGAAAGTGTGCTGCCAGAAGAGCCAATATTTTGTAAATCACGCATTCCAATGATTTAGCACTAAATTTACTTCTAAGTTGAATTTATGGTTAATCATCAATATCTCTATATACAAAGTTTCAAGAAAATTCATTAAACAAAAAAACAATCTACTCAAGTTAGAGAATGGAAATGGAGCAATGAGGATGGACAGACACTCGAAATTCAAAATTCATTGATCTGTTGACACCTTTGTTGGGAACTTGCAAATGATGATGAATTCAGGTTTAATAACCTTCAACAAATGAAGACCATTTATGTCAACTTGCAAATGAACTTCTTAACCTGTTCTGAAACAAGTCCTTATATTTGGTTTAATTTGAAGTTTTAAGGCCTAATCAACACTGTTAAGGTCAAGTTAATCCGGACAGTTAACCTACTCATACTTTTTCTTGGGCAGGCTTGGTCCTCTAAATGGTAAACTAGTACTTTGTACATGTACTTTTGTTAGTAATTGATTAACTCCCTTCTTAAAATCAGCGGAAGTTGGAAAATGGTTGTAAAAATTATTTCATGCTCAATTTCCCAGGAAATTTTATGGCTGAGCTAGCATTCGATTTACTACCCTGAATCTGCAGTCAGGCGCTTTGTATCCCAGAAGAAGTTATTTAAAGTTCAACGACAAATTTACAAGTGTTTTGTACAGACGAACTGAGATGTAATATCAGGAAACATGTGTGCCCGTGATGATTCAGATCAGCCTGTACATTTACACAGTTTGATCAGAATCTTCACTTAGCACAATTTGGACCAAGGATGGTAAAGTAGGTGGGGATTGCTATGTTTCCCTAATCTTGGAGGAAGTCTCCCTAAAAAAAGGCTATTTTTCCGCAGGGGAGATGTGACAACCCCTTTATTTTCTGTGCCATTGCCATTGGATTACTATAGCAGAAACTGAAAGCGTGTGAAGATAAGGCAAATGAATACAGTCACAAAACAAGAGACCCATGGTCCACAATTCGCTGAGTAAAACAGCCATTGCATATCTGCAGGTATCATGCAACATTCTTTCAGTACTACCACTTGGGCAGAAACTTGACTGTTTGAACAAATTTGGTAGACCTTGCGTCCCCAATGCTACATACACATGTACCAAGATTCAGCCTCAAAGCTTTCTTGGTTCTGAAGAAGACTTTTTAAGTGCGTGTGTGTGTGTGTGTTTTTCCCCCTTTTTTTAGCATATATGAGCGTGGTGGCCATCTTGTTCAATAATGTGGAACCATTTTAATAAATTGTCAATACCTCTTGGACAGAAGGCTCCATGTGAAATCTGGTGAAAATGGTCAAGCTGTTTCAGAGAAGAAGACGTTTAAAGATTACATGATTTGATGCATGTATATGACCCAGGGGCAAGGGCAGATAACTCCCAGGGGACATGTTTGATTTGATTGTTACTAAAAGGTTTTACTACTTTAATCATACATTGTACATTTCAACCATTAGTCTTCAATACATTTTGAGAAAATGATTTTTCAACATTTTCTGCATAGAGAAGTATGGGGATGTAAATTTCACCCTGCCATAAAATGGTCAAAGGTCATCCTGGGATCACCATTTGAATAAACTTGGTAGACCTTAAGTCAAAGGTGCTATAGACCAAGCTTCAGACCTAAAGCTTTCTTAGTTCTTGAGAAGAAATTTCTCGAAGATTTCGTTGTTCTTGAGAAGAAGATATTAAAGTATTCTTACCATATATAGGCATGGCGGCCATCTTGTTCAATGGCACAGAACAATGGATAAGGGAAGATAACTCCAGGGGACAAAATTTTGATTGTAACTAAATCAGCTTGCTACTTTGATCATACACTGTACATTGTAAGTTTCAGCCATTAGTCTTTAATACATTTTGAGAAAATGATTTTTCAATGTTTTTCTCATACAAATGCATAGGGGCGCAAATTAACCTTGCCATAAAAAGGTCAAATGCCAACCTAGTGCCATCATTTGAACAAGCTTGGTAGCCCTTGGGTTCCCTATACTATACACCAAGCTTCTGTCTCAAAGCTTCCTTGGTTCTGGAGAAGATAGCTAAGTTAGTTCTACCATATATGGGCATGACTGCCTTCTTATTCAATGATGCAGAACCATCTGAACAAAATCGGACAATATCCTTCCAACAGAAGGCCCCATTTTCCCATAAAAATATACAGGGGTGCTAATTTTACCTTGCTCAGTGTAAAACGGTCAAGGGTCAACTTAGGTGGTCATTTGAACAAACGTAATAGACCTTGTCCCCAATGCTAATATGTACCACGTTTCTGCCTCAAAGCTTTCTTGGTTCTGGAGAAGATTTTTAAGTGTTTTTACCATATATGGGCATGGCGACCATCTTGGTCATGTGACCCAGTAATGAAAACAACTTTTGTTCCCCCAACCCATGGAGGCTCCATGTTATTTGGTTTCAAAGTTTCAACTGGCCTAATAGTTTCAGACATGTCCTTTGAAAATGTTGACACTAATGCCTATGACAGACCACTGCCTATCCTATAAGCTCCCCTAGAGCCTTCGATTCAGGTGAATTAAAAAAGGTGGGACTCCTATTTTTAGTAGTGGGCTCCAATTTCTTTGGCTGGAACTGACACTTTTTTATAAAAGGGGAATCCCAGACTCCTACTTTTAAAATCCTTGTGTGAACCCTTATGCAAAGTTTCTTCATGCAGACAACAAGGAATCTTATCAGACTGCACGGATGTGCAGGCTGATTTGAGTCTTCATTGGTTACACACGTCAGAGGGTACGTTTTCTCGATTGCACTTTTGCTGTAAAACAAACAGATACCAAAAAAGACTTACCATAATCTTGACTGCTTGCACTGAAAGCTGTTTCTCCTTGTTCCATACTTCCAGTGGTCTCCCACTGTGAGCTGTATATACTGTCAGATACACTTTCATGTCTTATATTATCAGCATCATTTAAGTCATTTTCAGTTTCAGAAGGTTCTGCTTTAATATTTGTATTTTCAGTGTCTACTGTTAATGTTGTCTCCCCATGACTGGGATTAAGTTCAGGGAAAGTTCCTGTCTCACCTGGATCATTAACATCTTCTTGGTTTATTTGATTGCCGGCTACTGCATCAGCAGCAGCATTAAATGTTTCATCCATATTTTGATTGAAAACAGAACCAGTATTGGGTTTAATATCTGATATTAATTGTTCTTTATCAAAAGCCGACTGAGCTGTGACAACGTGCTTTGGTGCTAAAATGTGTCTTTGGTGACCACCTGGCCTTCGGAGAGACAGACTGTTTGCTTTTGTGTAAGGTGTGGGTCTTTTCACTAGATAGGATGATCTTTGAGCCGATGGAGCACTCTGGTACTGTTGACTTGGTTCAGTTACCAGGTTGTTCGAAGTACTTTTTGAAGGATCTACACATTCTTTTGTGCTGCCAGTTTTCTTTCTGTGATGTCCTGTAATACAAGAAAAAAATCTCAACTAGAAATGTGTTTGTAAAAATCTATGCCCCCAATTATATGGTTGTCCATATAAAATGCTGAAGTTGGAAAAGGGCATAACTTGCACCAAATTAATCTGAATTTTTTTTTTAAAGTTAGTCAGGTAATCTACTCATCAGCTCCAATAAGCCTACTAAGTTTCAAGGCCTTAGCTCAAATAGTTATCAAGATATTTTGCTCACAAAAAAAAAAGCATGAAGAATCGACAGACAAAAAAAAGGTTTGAGACAATTTGCATGCAAATGTCAAACCCTGTTCTCTGGAAAATGCTAAAAATATTTCAAAATGTCATTTGCTGAGATATTAACCAGCATTCGTAGGACGTTTGCTTCCTTTATCCCTACTGTACAATCTTAAGCAGTTTCTCATAGATGAGTAACAAGTAAGCAGTACATTGTATAAGGTTGGTTCAACAAATATATCAGTTCCAGACAAGGCACATATAGTCTTAACTTTGTCAACAAAACTGTCCACAAAAACACGTTGTTGTAATCATCAGAAATGCTACACAGGGGCACTTCTAATGTGTACCCATAACCTCATAAAGTACGTTTTTGTACGGAAATAAGGATAATATTATCCTGACTATCTAGAGTTATGATATATGGTAATACATATTAGATATTTGCTCTTTTGGAGTGAATACCATAAATAGTTTTATCAAGTGTAATAAAAACATCTGTATTTTCATGAGTGCAAAGCATGAGTGAAAAGTAAATGTTTTCATTATATGAGATGAAAATATTTATGGTATTTATGAAAATCAAGAAGCAAATTTTCTTTTTGTTTTCATGCTTTACTGCTTCTGACGTCACAATAGACGTCCCCAAACAAAACAGAAACATTATGACGTCGACACTGAGTGCTTTTCACAAAGAGAGAGAAAAACAAATATTACAGCAAATCAAAATAATTTTGATACCAGGATGTTCCTTACTTCCTAAGTAAGAAAATGTAGACTCAACAGAAACAAGCAAGTTAGAGGTGTTCAAAAATCTAAAGTGAAGGTAACATACCCTTTTGAAACAATGAAGAGAACCAAAGTCATCCAGAGCCAGGAATAATGAAATAAATCCTATCAATCACTAGCGAAATCATACCCACTTTTATTTTCATCAATTTTACACTGATTTCACCGCTAACAGTAAAATAAATAGATGATATTATAAGAAATGCCAAGTTTGACTCTGATGAAGGGCTAAGGGATAAACCTCAAAGAGACCACTCTATGCTGGACCTGTTTCCCAACTCCAGTAGAAGTAAACCTACTTCCCTCCAGATAAGAGGGGTATCTACATAATATTTTCTATTTCTCCGCAAAAACATATGCTGTGGGTACTCATTAGAAGCACCTCGGCGAGGCATTTCTAATGAGTACCCACAATATATGTTTTTGTGGAAAATATGAATAATATCAGTACTTTTCAGTTGAAAAAAGCACCTTATCCATAGCAACAGATAAGGCGCTTTTTTTCATCCGAAAAATGCTGATATCTTTATTATTTCTCGATGAAAACATATGTTGTGGTACTCATTAGAAGCGCCTCACCGAGGCGCTTCTAATGAGTACCCACAACATATGTTTTCGTCGAGAAATAAGAAAAATATTATGTGGATACTCTCTCTTATCTGTAGCTATGTTATCTGGAGCTATGTCCTGTAATAAATATCTTTCATTGAGTGTGCTTCTCCTAAGAGGAATGAACAAATTTTTAAGGTCCTAATTTTGGAAGACAAGTGTCCAAAACGAATTGCCTCCCTTCTGAAAAGGTGTCTTCTCTATAAGAAAAGGGGAGCAAATTATTTCCTTTTGGTCCATCCCTTTTTACAATGTAGAAGGCACTCTAGATCCCTTTTCAGGAGGGGCTTGTGTGTGCAAAAAAGCGTTCAGAAGTCAGTACAAGAGCTCCGCAAGCAAGCTGGAAACTAAAAGTTAACAGAAATTTTCAAAGGGGCATAACTCTATTAATAAAATATTTAGTGTACTGAAACCTTGAAATAATGTGCGCTGCTCAACACCATGATCTAACAATAAATCAATTTCCAGCTTGATTGGATGTAAACTGTAGGAGGAGTTAGCCGGAAATGAAAAGTTTACGGAAATTTTTAATGGGGCATAACCCTGGTAATATTTTGTGTACTGTAACCTCGAAGCAATATGCCCTGCTCCACATCATAGTGTAGGTATTTACAAAGTTTCAGCTTGATCTATGTAAGCAATAGGAGGAGTTTGCTGTATAGAAAAAGTTTACAGAATTTTCAAAGGGGCATAGCTCTAATATATGGTGGACTGTAACCTTGAAATAATATGCACTGCTCCACATCATGGTCTCACTATAAATCAAGTTACAGCTTGGTCAGATGTAAACTGTAGGAGGAGTAAACCAGGAACGAAAAATTTACAGAAATTTTCAAAAAGCATTTATTTGGTGGACTGTAACCTCAAAATAATATGTGCTGCTCCACATCATGGTCTTACTATAAATCAAGTTTTAGCTTGATCAAATGTAACTGAGGAGGAGTAAGCCTGAAATGAAAAGTTTACAGAAATTTTCAAAGTGACATAACTCTGCTAATATTACCTTGAAACAATACGTGCTGCTGCGCATCATGGTCTAACTATAAATCAAGTTTCAGGAGTTAGCTGGAAACAAAGTTTACCAAAATGTTCAAAGGAACAAAACTCTGCTAATACTTGGTGGATGTTTACCTTGAAACAATATGCGCTGCTCCACATCAAGATCTAACTGTAAATCAAGTTTCAGCTTGATCGGATGTAAACTGTAGGAGTTAGCCAGAAAGGAAAAGTTTACCGAAATTTTCAAAGGGACTTAACTCTGCTAATATTTGGTGGACTGTAACCTTGAAATAATATGCGCTGCTCCATATCATGGTGTATCTATAAATTAATTTTCAGCTTGATCGGATGTAAACTGTAGCAGGAGTTAGCCGGAAACTAAAGTTTACAGAAATTTCAAAGGGGCATAACTCCGCTAATATTTGGTGGACTGTAACCCCGAAATAATATGTGCTGCTCCACATCATGATCTAACTATAAGCCAAGTTTCAGCTTGATCAGATGTAAACTGTGGGAGGAGTTAGCCAAAAAAAAGTTTACGGACGGACAGACAGATGCCAGATCCCATAACAATATATGTCCTGTTTTTCAAATGGGCGTATAAACATGTCTCTCTTTTACCAAATGGCTTAAAATCTAACAAGAAATGTGTCCACAGTACACAGCTTTGGGGACCTTCATAAAACAGCACAAAGGGATTGCAGTATGAATCAATAATACATTAAAAAGTACCTCTTACGAAAATCCTAACTTTGCAAATTTAGCCTAAGTCCAAGGTCAATGAACCATGACATTGACTTGATTCTTGTATGCTTGTTTTGTACTCGAACACATTAGTTCTTATACAAAATTTCAAGTTGTTACAATGATAGGAACTATGAAATCTACCCTTTAAAAAAATCTTAACTTTGCAAAATAAGCCTGAGTCTGATTTTTTCTTTTTTTGTTTTTATTTGGGCTTTATGTCGCTTTCAACAACCTTTCAGTCATATCGTGACTGTGTCTGGATGTGGCAGGGAGCTCAATGCTCACTTTTAGAGTGCTGCCTCACTGAAATATCATGCCCCAAAGCCTTAGTCTGAAATCAGTTAACCGTGATGTATGGGTCTTTGTGACTTGATTCTTGTATATTCCTGTTGTACTCATAGACATAAATCCTCATACCAAATTTCAAGTTGCTACAATGATAGGAACACTGAAATTTACCTCAGAGGGTCTTAAAAAATCTTAACCTTGGAAAATGAACGTAAGTCAAGGCGGGGACATCTGTGCACTTTTAACACATTTCTTGTATATTCCTGTTATACTCATTGACATAAATCCTCAAACCAAATTTCAAGTTGCTACAATAATAGGAACCCTGAAATCTACCTCCTACAAAAATCTTAACCTTGCGAAATTAGCCTAGGTCAAGGTGGGGGCATCTGTGTACTTTGGGCACATTTCTGGTCTCTTCCTGTTGTACTCATAGACATAAATCCTCATACCAAATTTCAAGTTGCTACAATGACAGGAACTCTGAAATCTACCTCTAACAAGACTCTTAACCTTGCAAAATAAAAGTTAAGGTGGGGACATCTGTGCACTTTGGATACATTTCTTCATATGTAGTATAATCCTGATGTACTCATAGACATAAATCCTAATACCAAATTTCAACTCGCTACAATGATAGAAACCCTGAAATCTACCTCTTACAACAAGAAAAATAGACCATTTTTTCGTCATTGAACCTCTATGTGTGACCTTGACCTTGGAGCTATAGAACTGGGCCTTGCGCGTGACACATTGTCTTATGATGGTAAACATTTCTGCAAAGTAAATTCTAAACCCATCAAGGAATGACGAAGTTAAGGAATAACAGACCCTACTTTTGACCTTTGACCTGGAAGTGCTATAGACCTAGGTGACTGGTCTTGCGCACAACCCATTCAAATTCCATTCAGGAGTAAACAAGTTTCCACACAATATCATCAATAAAGGGTCAGATTTTACTTGGTACAAATACATGTACCTTAACCTTGTAAATTAAGCTTAAGTACAAAATCATTGGACCATGAAATATAGGTAATGCTAGAAAGACTCATGTATGTTGCTACCGTACTCACAGACATAAGTTTTGATACAAAGTTTCAAGTTGCTACCTTAAATAAAAGTCCAGTTTCTACCTGGTACAAATGCCTTTACCTGAGTCTTACAGCATCACATACATTTCACACATACGAATGGAAGGACAGACATACATACATGTACATGTACGCATGCACCCACGTACATGTACACACAAATGGAAAACAAAACAAAAAAAAAATATATGCCCCCCCCCCGCATCAAGCCGATGGCAAGGATTCTTGGTATATAAAGAATCTTATGGCATCATAAATACTCGCTTTTTGTTATAATGATCTGAAACTTTTATAAGGATACATCATTCATTGGGCAAAACAATGTATGGTTAATGTCCTAATATTTCAAACATTTTATTCCACACTTTTTGTCTAAATTTTGCTTTTTATGTAGTTGTAGCTTAACCTACTCAGTGGAATGGCAAACAGTGCAGACCCCAGAACTGTACTGTTTGCATGTATCATTTTGTCAGAAACTTCAATGTACAAACATTTAGAACATTTACCATAATTTTGACTTGTAAGAGTCTGAATGACACATTGTATGCATAGAAATACACTTCAACCTCTGTATAATACGGTTCATTATAACACTGTTTTGGATATAACATGGTTCAAAGATGGATCCCAAAAATGTAAAGATTATATTGAACAAGAATTCCGCGGAAGGCGTCATCGCATCTGCTGGGGCAAAAGTCACAGGACCACAATCAGAATGTGGTTATTAAATAAGTTTATTTCATTCTTAGAGGTGCTTAGTTGGAAAAGTGGGAAAAAATGAGGACAAAGTGCCTAGTGGCGCACATACATTTGTATATTCCAGGCCAGTGCCATTCCCTCTAATGGCTATATCTTCAGCACTGACTTTTCGTATTATACAGCCCAATGATAATGGAACGTCGACGTAAAATGTGTAAAAGTCACTGGAGCGTGAAATATAGGCCAAGGTCATGGGTCAAAGTACCTGCTACATCAAGGAGAAGCACTATGCAAGGTATGGTGGTTGTAGGCCTTATAGTTGAGGAGTTATCAAACATCAACATAAAATGTGTCAAATATAGGTCAAGGTCACCGGGTCAAGGTACCTGCCAAGCCAATGCAATGAGGTGAAGAACTATGCAAGGTTTAGTGGTTGTAGGTCTTATATCTGAGAGGATACCGAACATCAACATAGAATGTGTCAAAGTCACTGGAGTGCAAAATATAGGTCAAGGCCACTAGGTCAAGGTACCTGCCTAGTCAGTACATCGAGAAGAAGCACTTTGGAAGGTTTGATGATTGTAGGCCTTATAGGTCATGGTCACCGGGTCAAGATACCTGCCAAGTCAGTACATCTAGGAGAAGCACCATGCAAGGTTTGGTGACTAGAGGTCTTACACTTGAGGAGATCTGGAATGTTGACGTAAATTATGTCAAAGTCACTGCAGCCAAAATATAGGTCAAGGTCACCAGGTCAAGGTATCTGCCGTCAATACATTGAGAAGAAGCACTTTGCAAGGTTTGTCAACGTAAATTATGTCAAAGTCATTGGAGCGCAAAATATAGGTCAATTCCACTGGGTCAATGTACCTGCCAAGTCTGGAGGTCAGGGAGATGTGTCATGCAAGGTATGATGGTTGTTGTAGAATTGTACTAACTCGACGTAAATGTCGATCTTCGACATAACAGAACTGTCAACAGACAGACGGCGAACGGACAGATGAATGGAAAAGCGGGCACCTATGTTGCAAAGTCAGCAGGTCAGGGAGATGTTTCATACAAGGTTTGATGGTTGTTTAGTCTTGCAGTTGATCAGAATACTAACTTTGACATAAATGTCGAACTTCGACATAAAAGAACTGTTAACAGACGGACAGACAGACGGACAAACGGAGAGACAAATGGAAAAGCGGGCACCTATGTCGCAAAGTCTGGAGGTCAGGGAGATGTTTCATGCAAGGTTTGATGGTTGTTTAGTCTTGTAGTTGATTAGAATACTAACTTTGACATAAATGTAGAACTTCGACAAATGTTGACAGAAGGACGGACAAATGGAAAAGCGGGCACCTATGTCGTAAAGTCTGGCGGTCAGGGAGATGTTTCATGCAAGGTTTGATGGTTGTTTAGTCTTGTAGTTGATTAGAATACTAACTTTGACATAAATGTAGAATTTCGACATAAATGTTGACAGACGGACAGACTGACGGAAAATCGGACGCCTGTATCGCACCCTGCTACAAGCAGGTGCGATAAAATTTTTCAAAATAATTTATACATTTTTGTTTGGATATAACACGGTTGTTTAACTAACACAGTTTATGCTATGGACCCCAACACTAGTGTTATAAAGAGGTCGTGGTGTAACAACTAATTTGTCTCACTTTTCAAGCAGTATCCAAGGAACTGTGACCTAATCTCATCATGGTCTTCAACAAATATCTTTCCCGACTCTGATCCAAGATGACCGAAAGTTCCATCTGAGACACTGGCAGTCAGGAGAACTGCTTCTTCTCCGACTTGTTCTGATAACTGCTCCACCTGGATTCCATGCAAAATACATGAGTTAAGACAATACCATATTTACCCTAAAGATCATAACACCTAAAAAGGAAAAGCAAATTAGCAATATTGGTGAAGATTATACCAGAGATGCCAGACTTTGAAAAATTGTTCATTTTGATGCAAACGATCAATATGGGATAGAAAATAAGTAAAGTGTCATGGTTCTAAGCTGGCAAAACTACATGTTGTACCTTTATGGGAGCCACCATTCTGAATATTTACTTAGGCTTTATGACTTCAAAAAGCCTTAATTAAATATACAGAACCTAAAGCAATAAGATTTGCAACAATATCCAACCTCTATATTTGTACATTGTATGTGTCTATACATGTAGCTTCATCACTAGGCATTTATGGATTTTGCTTGAAAATCACATTAATTTCCATCAGTAAAAAGATTTAAATTTAATATGTTAAATTTTAAGAACCACCTTAAGCCTTATCCTGCTGAATAAATTAAGAAGCCACACCCATTTCTAATTTTCAGCAAACCAGATTACTTGATCCAGATTGTTGATAAATATTCATATACTTAATGGCAAACAGTGCAGATCAAGCCAACTGGTCTGGATCTACACTGTTTGCAAAGGTAGGGTATATCCGGGTTCAGCAGGACAAGGGTTAAACTAGTAACAGTGTTTTCAGAGAAAACAGATGTCCTCCAACAGTGAATTTTCAGTTTCTTTCTTATGCCCCAATTATACATGTATATTTATGAAATTTTGGTAAGAATCCAATCACTGGTTCACAAGATATTGTGCTGACAAGAAAGTGTCATGCCGACACCAACAGGATCCTCACCAAAATCAACGCTCCCCATGTTGTAGGTTGGGGGACATAGTAAATTCAAACTGGCAGCAGCCTTGATAGTAGTTTTTAAAAGTCCTTGATGATAGAATATAAATCTTTCAACTTCCTTAGTTATCCAATTTTGATCAAATTTGCATTAAAATGTATGATTTGTCAAGATCTTTCACCTAAGATACATGTACATTCTTCAGCAACCTTGTGTTTCCCTTTAAATCTTTACCACACTGTCTTGTGTAAAACTCAACAAGTCCATTTCTACCTGGTGATGTGTCACAAACAGCTGGATAAGTGGCAAACAGCAAAGACCCTGATCATAGCTACAGATGGGGTATCCACATAATATTTTTCTTATTTCTCCACGAAAAGGTATGTTGTGGTACTCATTAGAAGTGCCTCCCTGAGGCGCTTCTAATGAGTACCCACAACATATGTTTTTGTGGAGAAATAAGAAAGATATCAGCATTTTTCGGAAGAAAACAGCACCTTATCTGTTGCTATGATAGATGCTGAAGTCTTTGGTATCAATACATTTAGGTTGAAAAGTGTTTAATTTAGAGCTAATGCAGTATGCTCTAGGTCAATTATTGACGGTCCTGCATCTACTCTTACTGACTCAGACATGCAAGTGATTGATGAAAATGGCACAGATCTATAGATAAAGGGGGTATCTACATAAATAATCTTAGTATTTTTCCATAAAAAAAACATGTTTCAGAGTGGGGCTATTCTAAAAGGAAAGAATTTGCTCCCTCTGAGAAGAGAGGTAAATACTTTCCAGTCAGAGTTATCTCACATGCAGTCAAAATGATATCTGCTGATGATGATGACTTGGTGAAACAGTTTTACATCCCTTTCAACATTATTTGTCATATCAAGATGACAGAATGGTGATAATGAAAGGATCTGAGGAATAAAGCACTGTAAAGTCATGTCTCATGTCTCATGAGCTGAATTCTGCATTCAGGGAAATTCAAACCAGGCACCTTGAGCAATACCAAATCAAATTAAAATAAGAGAAACTTACCAGCATCTGTATTTGGCTTCTTAACACAGCCTTAAGTATGGCTTTATAGCCAGGAATTTCTTTGAAAACATCCAACTCTGAATTCTGCATCTTTACAGCTTGGTATAAACACTATGAAAAAAAACAATTAAATTCTTATTACCATATTTACAAACAGATCATACAGAGCAGAACACATACAAAGGAAGTCAGATTTGTACTCTGTGTGTGTGTGTGAGAGCGAGAGAGAGAGAGAGGGGGAGAGAGAAAGAGAGTGGGGGCTTAATCCAGTTTTACCAGGCTGTGTGAAATAAATGCATTCTTCATTACAGCAGGAGATTCTACAAACAGACAGCAAATGAAATGGTGTCCTTAAGCACACTTAGATAGGATAGACCCAAACTAAGGATTGCAGTCTGAGCCTGGCCTGTGTAATCTGCTCATGTGAGAAGACAACTTTTCTTTTTGTGTAATCAATATGCATACATGTATAATTTACACAGTACAGGTCACTCACAAAATGCAGTGATGCAAAGAGGAGATTACTTTTGCTTACAAAACACATGCAAGACACTTGCAAGATTTCATCCATGTTCACATTATCTCCAAGTTTCAGGAACATCCAATCAAAACTGGTGAAGTAATAGTGATGACAGGACAGACAGTAAAACAGAAGCCTTTTCAGCAAACAAAGGGATGTACATTGTACATGTAACTCAAGATTAACGAATGGATTTGACCAGTTTTAGAACTTGTCTGAGACTTCATCCATGTCTACATTACCTCCAAGTTTCAGGAACATCTAATCAAAACTGAAGGATTTATAGTGATGACAAAGTCAAACAAAGGCCTTTTTAGCAATCAAGGGGATGTAACTTCAAGATTAATGGTCGGATCTAGCCAGTTTTCAAACTTGTTTGAGATTTCATCCATGTTCACCTTATCAGCAGATCCAATCAAAATTGAACAAGCAACACTGATGACAATGTCAAATAGAGTCTTTTTCAGCAATCAAGGGGATGTATCTCTAAGATTAATGACCCAATCTGGCCAGTTTTCAAACTTGGTTCGAGATTTAATCCATGTCCACTTTATCTGCAAGTTTCAGGAACATCTGATCAAAACTGAAGGAGTTATGGTGATTACAACCAAGGTTTTCATTGGATTTCCATAAAAAGCTTATACAAACAATGCCCCACCAGAGGCATGCTATAGATGAGAAATGACTGAGATAAGCCTGCAGACTGTGGAGATATAACTGGTCAAAGGTGCTGACAGAAGATGGAAGGATGACAGATGGACAATGAAAAGACCACTATTTTATAAGCTCCCCTGGCGCCTTTGGCCTAGGTGATCTAAAAAAAAAAATTGAGAAGAAAGAAAAAGAAAAGGTGCCAGGGGAGCTTATAAAATAGAGTGGTGGTGCAGTTAGTTTTCGCCCTGTCACATTTCTGGATACATCTCTTAACTGGAACCAGATAATTCATCAGGGTCTACATTGCTTTCATGACTAACAGATGGACAAGTAGTAAATTTGCACTCTTACAGCCTTACCAAAGAAGTTCACATTAACACATTAAAGTTATATATAAAAAGAAATTGAACGAGAATCCTAGCTGAATTCATTTGTTTAAAAATAAATGATATTTTAACATTCTTTAAAAAATAAGAGCGAAAATGCTCGCTGAATGTCAACTTTGTCATAATCGGATTTTTGATTAACGTGCGGGTACAGGGGCAACATCCACATCAGTGGGCCCCCTTCCAGATAGCTGGCTTGCTGCACGCATGGCAGATCTCACACCAGATCTCCAGGTACGTCTATCATGAGGGTTGATAGCCGAGAGCTTCCACTCTCTGCAATCCCTCTCTGTCAGCTGCTTCCATGTTCGCTGAATGTCAACTTTGTCATAATCATAATCGGATTTTTGATTAACGTGCAGGTACAGGGGCAACATCCACATCAGTGGGCCCCCTTCCAGATAGCTGGCTTGCTGCACACATGGCAGATCCCACACCAGATCTCCAGGTACGTCTATCATGAGGGTTGATAGCCGAGAGCTTCCACTCTCTGCAATCCCTCTCTGTCAGCTGCTTCCATGTCATTTTGGGCCTCCCAGGCCCAAGCTTTCCATCAGCCTGTATGTCAAAGCTGTCTTGATTGCACCACTGGAACGTTCCACATGTCCATACCATCGAAGTCTTCTCTCCTTCACTATTTGTGGTATCATCAATCAACAGTCCTGCGTTTGTATATTAGGTGTTAAAGGGACAATCCATTGTAATCATTACGAAAACACGCCTGTAGAAAATTTCACCACCAGATAAAAAACCCTGATATTTTTTTCATATTTCTACCCAAAACATAGATTATGGGTAGTTGTTAGAACTGTCTCGGCGATGTGATTCTAACAAGTACCCACAATCTATGTTTTTTTGTAGAAATAAGAAAAATAATGTATATCCCTGTAAACCCGTTTTACTATATAAAAGATCCAGTCAGTAATAATTACACTAGTATTGTGTAACTATTATTAATTAATATCAGAGGAAGGAATGAAACTTCCAAATTTGTTTATTTTATACTTTTTCAGCACTAGTACTCTAAGGCATTTTTGTAGTTCAATGAAATAAAATACTACTTAAAGGTGTCCTGGGGTAATAAGACTGACCGTTTTCATACATTTTGAGGTTCGTTGATATACAGACGGTGTATTCAATTTATTTATTCAAGGTCTGAGGCTCGTGCCAGTATCATGATTGTGTACTACTAAGGGAGGCAATCAGACAATTATGGAACCAATTATTTCATTAGCAACGCTTTCACAGTGAGACTGCATTCACTGGCAGCGATAGTCCAATGGTTTTAAGTATCTGTATAGCTCTGATACAAACCAGATATGAATTGTACGGCAGGTCTTATGATTCCACATGAAAAAAGGCAAATATTTGTCACTGCTTTGTCCTTTTTAGTAAGCAACTAAAGCTTTATTTCAATAGAAGAGTATTCCATAAAAAGCTATTTGTACGGTAACCGTGTCTGGGGATGCCTAAACACCGGAAGGATCGGGCAGACGAAAAAAAAAAAAAAAAAAAAAACATACCAAAAGACGCAAAAATAAGACGCTAAAATATGGCGAAACGACCCAATTTATCAGTTGACAGTATATTAAGACTATGTTTTAACATAAAATTACATCTTCTATACAAGTTTTATGCCTGTAAAAGAAGTACAGGTATTCTAAATACAATAAAAAATATATTTAAATTTCAGCTAGCGCCTCCCACCAACGTTTCTAAAATAGTCTGCCCGTTTTACATGTTGAAGTTTTTCTTAAAATTCAAGGTGTTAAAATGATTAAAACAGCTTGTTTTATTATTAATACCGTTACTTTTAAACGTTCTGTCTAACAGGAAACGCGCGTGCTATTACCGCAAAAAGACACAATAAAGGAGCAAAAACACAAGAAGATAACAAAAGGACGCTTAATTGTGACAAAAGATTTAATCATGGTATCAGACTGTTAAGACTGCGGATGTACATACTGATCTTAACCTTTATTGTAAGCATATGCCTAAAGGCACGTTTTGCATATTATGGCAAAACTCAAATAAAATAAAATATATAAATAGGTACCTTAAGATTTCATATGGATCATGTCAAAAGATCAGCACAAAGAGGAGAGATCATTAAGACCATTTACCAAATTCACGGCCATACCTTGGAGGCAGTAGACAGCAGCAAATACTTTGGTGCCACTATCAGCAAGGACCTCACATGGAAAAAATACACATTGATAATACAGTCACCAAGACTAATAAAACTCTCGGCTTTATCCGACGAACTTGACCTAGAAGACTGTACAGCCCCAATGAAGTCAGACGCTTATACAACTGTAGTAAGACCCGTACTTGAGTATTCCTCCACTGTTTGGCACCCTCACCAAACCAGCGGAACAAGTCCAGCGCAGAGCTGCCTGCTTCGTTCATCGACACTACACCGAACGAACACTAGGATGTATCACCAATATGGTCCAAAGCCTTGGATGGGAGTCTCTACAGCATAGACGGTTCACAGATAGACTCTCTATGCTGTTCCGTATTCAGAACGGTTTGGTCAATGTATTAAAGACTACAACTAACCAAACGACAGGCGGGACTGTATTTGCAAGCGGTTCCCAACGTCTGCGTCAACTACAGGCAACCAAAGACGTATCCAAGTACTCCTTTTACCCTCATACTATCAGTGATAGGAATCAGCTACCTACCTATATTACCGACGTCCAGACCCTGCAGGAATTCAGGTTAAGGCCTCTCAAGCCAGTCTTCCCTACTCGTGCGACCCTACTAGAAAAACACCATGCAATATGTACATAGTTTTAACCAGGGATGTGGGGCATTTTATCTGTTTTATCGGGCATCGCAGTTTTATGCAGGGTAACCGACAATCTAAGAAGATTTCTACCATTACTGTGGAAGAAGAAGAACAGAAAGTGTCCTCGGCACGTATGCGAACAGCTAAGACCATAACCAGATAACGAAGACCCTAGTTAAATTGCTCCGGCTTTTGCTGTCGGCATGCATCTGCCCCGAATACACTTTTTCTCATGGGAGGGTTATTCAATATAACATTAAAACCGCTTTTAATAAAGTTCAGTATTGTTATATATTCTGGCGATTGGGTAAGCTGGCGAGTGCAAAGAAGGCTAGAAACTGATCGTATGTTTAGTTGATGCCTTGTACTTGAAAGTTAAAATCGGGGCGGAGGGTTTGATTGGCGGGGAGTCATTGGCGGGACTGTATTTGCAAGCAGGAGGTCACGGGTTCGTCCTATATCAGGCACCTTTTTTCTTCCTTAGTTTACTTTATCTGCAAAAGATAAATAATAAAAAAACAAAAAAACAAAAAAACAAAAAAAAAAAAAAAAAAAACGAAATAAGAATAGAAAGCATGACTGCTTAGTGATGAGCCCACAGGCCTCTAGACCTAAAGGTGCAAGGATTGATCCCATGGCAAGGGAAGTTTGGTGTCCGAACAAGCTTTTTCGTATCTTTAGCAAGTTTGGCATGAAAACAGTTCGCTGTCCTTTAGATCAGGACGTTAATTGGTGGCGCCCTTTGCAAGGAAAGTTACAGAAGCCTATGGTAATTCAAAATGGTTACTTGTAGGTCCTCTTCCTGAAACCCGGATCTGTCTAGAATGTCCGCAAGGGTGTATAGCAGTATATAAAGAAATACAGAAAGAGCCTGAAGTGCCTGTCTTTTTTCTGTAAATGAATATTCTACTTTAAAAAAAAAAACAAAAAACAAAAAAACAACAACAACAGAAAAAAAACTGACAGTTGTTGTTTAACTTTTAACAATGACCACCAGTCTGATAACTTAACTGATTAACTGAACTAACTTGCGAAACATTGAGACTGAAGCCAAGAACTAATTTTTTTTTTATTATCTTTTCCAAAAAAAAAAAAAAAAAAAAAAAAAAAAAACAACAACAACAAACAAAACCCAAATATGTATAATTTGTATACTTGAATGAGTTAACATATGTTTTATCCACTTTTAACAGGGGAAAAGACCAACAGGGCCCAAGTCACCCATGGCTCCTAAATGACTGGCTGATCCTCTTACTTTTCGGAGAAAATACCTACACCCCTAATGTTAAATATTCATGTTTTGGAAATCTGGGCCCCTAAGTCAAAATTGCTAATTTTTATCCCTGACTCGACAGTATGTATAACACTGCCCACTTATTTGAGGTAAACAGACCTTGTGGTTAAAAAAGGTGTGTTATTATTTTTTTATGTATTTATCGCTAGCTATATTATGGTTAACTTGAATTCCAAGAGAACAACTATGCAGAAATCAAAGTTGATAGTCATGAGTTAGGGCCAGACAGCGCAGGGGTATGTCTCTTGCCTGTCACTGCTGCAGCCAAGGTTAAATCCCCAACGCTGGCATAAAACAGGGGTGTGGCCTGGATAGCACAGAGGTATGTCTCTTACTTGTCACTGCTGCAGCCGAGGTTCGATCCCAGCACTGGCATGTTCGCCCATACAAGGTCTGTGGTTTTCCCTGGGTGCTCTGGTTTTCTCCACCACGCGTCCACGAAAACGCTAA
Organism: Anodontia alba; assembly: GCA_964016985.1. NCBI lineage: Eukaryota > Metazoa > Mollusca > Bivalvia > Lucinida > Lucinidae > Anodontia > Anodontia alba. The sequence goes on from OZ024838.1 coordinate 22,776,897, forward strand.
CATCTGTACCTTATCGAACACGTGTACAAGATTGCTGAGCTTTCTGTGCAACTGAAGTAAAACAAATAAGGTTTCAGCTTTAAAATGGATAACTTATAAGTGATTTTGTCACAGTTTGTAATATTTTGTCCAGTTATATCAATATGAGTGACCCTGTCCACTTGTTTGAGATCAATTAAGTGTACATTTTTAAGAATAAGACTCTATTTTGATTTTTATCCATTCATATCTATACAGAAATTAACTTACTCTCCAAATGAAATGAACACAACAAATCCTCAAATTGATTGTTTGTCTTGTGGAAATATGCCATAATATGGATAACACAATACAGCCGTATTTTGTCATCAGATTTTAGTACATTTCTTAAGCTACGCAAAGTGGATAACTTTTTAAAGCAACCCCAATATTTTGTTTTTATTTCTTGCAAGTTATATATAAGAGTTACATTACAAAATGAATTAAGTACCAAGAATCTTCAGATGAATGGATTATCTGGAGAACATTCCCCATAGTTTAAGCGTTTCAACAAATTGAAACATTTGGCTTTTGCTGTCCATTCACTACACATGCCTAAGCTGTCCAGTGTGTGTGTGTATGTGTGTTTAAATAGGCCAGTATTTTGTTACTATTTCTTGCCAGGCAAAAATAAGTAATGAATGCAAGGTATATAGATAACTGAGCTGTCTGATAGAAATTAGTCAGAAAATATTCTGATTTAAGAAATAGTTACATTTTTGACTGATTTAAGTTATAATGTAAGTTTATAAATTAGGATATAATATTCTGATTTAAGAAATAGTTACATTTTTGACTGGTTTAAGTTATAATGTAAGTTTTTAAATTAGGCCCAGTATCTCTTGCTGGACAGATAATTTGTACCTTTTTAAATGGATACAAAAATCTTAAAAAATGTATGTAATAGCAGAGAGATATTGACCAGAAATGTCTACGTTTCAAAGCTCCAGATTAAATGGGTGCCTAGGTAAATACTTTCTTATTTCCCCAAGTAAACATTATGTTGTTGGTACTTACTAGAACTTCTAGAATCATCTTGGTATCATGCTTTCAATGAGTTCCCAGAACATATCTTTTGCAGAATTGAGAATATGTGTCGCACACAAGATCCCACAGTTATTTGGTTATCGATCCTGACAGTATTTGGTGATAGAAAACGTGCTCGTGATGACTCCAAAACACTTTTAGATATATTGATTATACTTAGTAGGATCTTACATGAGACTGAGAAGATGTGTAGAAACCACAACTCTGGGTGCTGTGGTTTAGATTTATCTCCTGTGATAGTATTGGGTAATAGACACATTGTGATCTTGGTAACTCCGATCCATTTTTAGATATATTGATGATACTTGGTAGGATTGTACATAAGGTTAAGAAAGCGTGTCAAATAAAAGAACCATGACTCTAGGTGCCACAGTTTTAAGTTATCTCCCCTGACAGTATTTGACAAGGAAACCTTATGAACTCTATAACTTCAACACCCTTTCAGATATATCAATGATACTTGGTAGAATTGGACAAGATGTTGAGAAGGCGTGTCTTGTACAAGAACCACAACTCTAAAAGACTGGCTCCACTCTCCAGTAACTAAATATTTGTTTCTTATAATCCTGTTTAATAATCTACTAAAATGAAACCAAAATAATATCATGACTATAGAGGCTGGTCACTCTTGTGACCAGCCTGTATAGTTATGATGTTATTTTGGTTCTATTTTGGTGGATTATTAAACAGGATTATGAGAAAAATATTTAGTCACTGGAGACTGGTGCCAGTCTACAACGCTAGGTACTGCATTTTTTAATTATCATCCCTGACAGTATTTGGTAATAGAAACCTTGTAATTCTCTTACCTCCAACACCCTTTGAGTTTTGATAATTGACAATTGTGGTAGGTTGTACACGAGGTGAGAAGGTTAGTCGTATACTAAAAACAAGAGGATCAAGATGGCCCTGTATCGCTCTCCTGATTAACAGACAAATTTCAATTCAATTGATCTTTCGGTTCAAGAGAAGAACTTCAGTATAGATTTTCAAGATGGCGGCCATCTTGGATTTCCAATCTGAATGATTTTAGCTGCTATTGATCTACCTTGATACTGCCAATGAAGTTTCGAGTCAGTTGGTCTTTTGGTTCAGGCTGCCAGGCTAACCATCTTGGATTTCTGATCAGAATGATTTTAGCTACCTATTTTTTATCTACAAGTCACCCTGATACTTCCTATCAATTTTCCAGTCAATTTGCCTTTCTGTTCACAAGCAGTTCAAAATAGATTTTCAAGATGGCGGCGCGGTCATCTTGGATTTATGATCAGAACAAATTTAACAATTTTTGATCTACAAGTCCCAAGATACTTCCTACCAAGTTTCGAGTAAATTGGCCTTTCGGTTCAGGAGAAAAAAAAACAAAATAGATTTCTATGCTAGCGATCATGGCGGCCATTTTAGATGTCCGATCGAGAGGAATTTAGCTAATTTTGATCTTCAAGTCAACCTGATGCTTTCTACCAAGTTTCGGGTCAACTGGCTTTTCGGTTCAAGAGGAGAACCACAAAAATAGATTTCCAAGATAGCGGCGATGGCGGCCATCTTGGATTTCTGATCGGAATGAGTTTAGCACTTTTTTTTTATCTAAAATCACCCTGATGCTTCCTACCAAGTTTTTGGAGTCAGTTGGTCTTTCGATTCAGGAGAAGAAGCAAAACATATATTTTCAAGATGGCGGCCATTTTGGATTTCCGATCAGAATGATTTGTGCTATTTTAATCTACTAGTCACCCCGATGCTTCCTATCAAGGCAATTGGCTTTTCGTTTCAGGAAAAAAAGCGAAAATAGTTCTTCACGATGGCGGCCATCTTGGATTTCCAACTTAGCTATTTTTATCTACAAGTCACCCCGATGCTTCCCACCAAGTTTCAAGTCAATTGGCCTTTAGTTTCAGGAAAAGAAGAGAAAAACAGATTTTCAAGATGGCGGCCATGGTGGCCATCTTGGATTTCCGATCAAAACTATTTTAGTTATTTTTACTCTACAAGACACCCGATGCTTCCTACAAAGTTTCAAGTCAGCTGGCCTTTCGGTTCAGGAGAAGAAGCGAGTTAGATTTTCAACATAGCAACCATAGCGACCATCTTGGATTTCCGATCGGAACGATTTAGCTGTTTTTGATCTACAAGTCACCCTGATGCTTCCTACTAAGGTCCAAGTCGATTGGCCTTTTGGTTCAGGAGAAGAGGCGAAAATTAGATTTTCAAGATGGCGGCATCTTGGAGTTCCGATCGGAACTATTTTAGCTGTTTTTGATCTACAAGTCACCCCGATGGTTCCTATCAATTTTCAAGCCAGTTGGCTTTTCAGTTTAGGAGAAGAAGCTAAAATTAGAATTTAAAGATGGCGGCTAAGGCGGCTATCTTGAATTTTCGATCAGAACAATAGTAGCTATTTTTGATCAACAAGTCACCCTGATACTTCCTACCTAGTTTCAAGTCAACTGGCATTTCGGTTGAGGAGAAAAAGCGAAAAATAGATTTTCAAGATGGCGGCCACGGCGGCCATCTTGGATATCCGATCGGAACTATTTTAGCTATTTTTGATCTACAAGTCACCGCAATGCTTCTTACCAAGTTTCCATTGACCATTTGGTTCAGGAGAAGAAGCGAAAAATAGATTTTATAGATGGCCGCCACGGCATCTTGGATTTCCGACCGCAATGATTTTAGCTATTTTGATCTACACGTCACCCTGATGTTTCCTAACAAGTTTCAAGTCAATTGACTTTTCGGTTCAGGAGAAGAAGTGAAAAATAGATTTTCAAGATGGCCATCTTGGATTTTAGAGCGGAACGATTTTAATCATTTTTTATCTACATGTCACACCAATGCTTCCTACCAAGTTTCAAGTCTGTTGGCCTTTCGGTGCAGGAGAAGAAGTAAAAAATAGATTTTCAAGATGGCCACCGTAGCGGCCATCTTTAAATTCCGATTGGAACGATTTTAGCTTTTTTTTTAACTGCAAGTCACCCCGAAGCTTCCTATCGAGTTTCAAGTCAATTGGCTCTTCGGTTCAGGAGAACCGAAAAAAGATTTTCAAGATTGCAACCACGGCGGCCATCTTGGATTTCAGATCGGAATGATTTTAGCTATTTTTGATCAACAAGTCACACCGATGCTTCCTACCAAGTTTCAAGTCAATTTGCCTTTTGGTTCAGGCGAAGAAGCGAAAACTAGATTTTCAAGATGATCTTGGTTCTATGATCGGAACGATTTTAGCTATTTTTTTTATCTACAAGCCACCTCGATGCTTCCTCCCAAGTTTCGAGTCAACTGGCCGTGGGGTGTCGCAGGAGTAGGCTTTTAAAGCAAATTGCTGATGCCGCACAACGCTATTACTTGACCTAATGACCTGTTTTTGACCCAACATGACCTGGTTTCGAACTTGACCGACATTTTGTCAAGAACGTCATCTGAGTAAGTTTGTTGATTAGGCCTGTGGAGTGGCCTGTAGAGTGTTCACAAGCAATTTTGACAATCAAGGGGACATAACTCTGCCATCGTTGGTCCGATCTGACCCATTTTCAAACTCTTTCGAGATTTTAAGCATGTCATTATTATCTGCAAGTTTCATGAAGATCCAACAAAAGATGAAGAACCTACATTGTTCACAAGGCCAATATTAGCCATTTTGACAATCAATGGGATGTAACTCTGCTGTTGTTGGTCCGATCTGCAAGTTTCATGAAGATTCAACAGAAAATGACGAATCTACGCTGTTCACAAGGTCAATAATGGCAATTTTAACAATCAAGGGGACGTAACTCTGCTACTGTTGGTCCGATCTAATCCATTTTTGAACTCGTCTGAGATTTTATGCCTGTCATTGTAATCTGCAAGCTTCATGAAGATCCAGCAAAAACTGAAGAAGCTACGCTGTTCACAAGCATTTTCAACCTCTTATTTAGTTTCCCATATAATCAGACCGGAATTGCAGTCCTTTACGCGAATACGGAAGAAACATCATTTTCTCCCGATGCAAGTGGGTCAGATGTTGCCGTTTTGGTGACAAACAGGCATGTAAAACTCCAGTTCTTGGAGAGATAGCAAATCTCTGGTTAAATACATCGCCCTTTTAGTGAAGGTTTAATACGTTACTATGTAGGTCAAAAGAATACGAGTATATATCGCTTTTTTCGCAATGCACAGAAACTAGGCATTGCGTAAGGAGAACGATGGTGAGTAAAAGGATAGGCGGTGATTGAGAAGACCATGTCTTTTTAACATCGTATTTAGTACTACTGGAGCGTTTTACGCGTGACTGCGGATCCAGTAAATGCAAACTAATGCTTATGTTCAGCACTGTTATTCTTGAATGTTGAGCTAAATTTACCTTGCAATAACAGTTGCTTTGCCTGCAGTCAACTGACATGTTTTTTAAAAGTTTACAATAAATTATTTCCTTCAAGTATATAAGAAACTCATAAACAATTCACCGACTAGGAATGCACACAATGCACTATTTACTTCGATAAACATAGGACAACCTGGAATAGTTCGTGTGCCCAGACTTGAAGCATTAAGTTGGATGGTTTGTGCAAGGGTATAACTCCGATACATCCAATTCTATACAGAGAAATGTGAGGTGTACAAGGTACGATTATTTGCCCTTTTTATGCAATATCAGATATTGTTGATATTCTTAGAACTGCCTGATTCATGAGAACCGCGAAAATAAATAGATTTCAGTTCAAACGAGCATCCACAACCTGTGAAAATAGATAAAGTACAGCACCTTATGGTCCGGAAAAATATTCCTGAAGCATGAAAGATGGTATTAGATCACAAATATTTATTAACGTCATTTGTATATTGCCAAGATGCAAAAAAAAACAACACAAAACAACAACAACAACAACAAAAAAAAATAAAATAAAATAAAATAAAAATAAAAGAAAATAAAAAATAAAATAAAAAATAATAATAATAAAATAAATAAACAAAAGATAAATAAATAAACAATAAATAAATAAATAAATAAATAAATAAATAAATAAATAAAATACAAAAAATAAAAAATAAAAAAAGATAAAAATAAATAAAATAAAATAATAATAAGATAAATAAATAAATAAATTATGACTGCGGAAATTCATTTGAATCAGACTGATATTTTCAGCACACTACAATAACACACCCTTGCAGATAATAAATAATATTACTGTACACGTTAAAATTAAATATAAAATGTAGTTAAAAGGATAGTTACTAGTTACTCTGAATTGTGCAGAATGCACATATGTGGTGTCAGGAAAAAGGCGTTACTTTAATTACTTATCAAGAACTATTGAATAAAGTGAAAGTACTAATATGGAGTCTAGAGGCCTATATAATTTTAGGCAACCGCCCCCATCAGCACTCTCAGTGCGTTGATTAATGTTTTGTCTTGTGTTCTGTTTGGCGGGTCCTGCCTGGAACTGTAACCTCCTTGTTGGGTAAAAGGGATCTGATTGCTTTGAATTTTGTTGGTTTTAAATGTGTGTTGCATGTCATACTTTACCTGTTTTCTCTTTCTCTTGGTATCATTGGTAGGCTGTGTTCTGTGATTGTGGTTCTGTCTGGACATTATTTTTATTTTTAAGGATAATGGATGCACATTTAAGGGAGATAACAGTGTTAAAATTGTTATACCCCCTTCTGAAAAAGGATGTACTGTAAAAGGAAAGAATTTGCTCCCAAAACCCTTTTCAAAAAGGTCTTGGTGTGCAGGAAAACAAACAGGAAACCTTGTACAACTGGCAGAAAATGTGTATCCAGTTTTCCTAAGTAATAATCTTTCTGATTATATATCCTAAATAATACCAGTCTTCTTTACTTTTATTAAAGTAGAATTGTAGCTGAACCTCTGGGTACAGAATATTTTGGCCAGTGTTTGAATACATAGCAAACAGAACCTGTTGATCAGTGTTAGCAAGTTTCTGTGATAAGAAATAATTTACAGCACGCTTGTATTGCTTCGCGTACTGGAGTAATATATCACTACGCCCATAAAATAATCCGCCACCAACCCAAACCGAATTCCACCGAAATATTTGTGATGGAGTTCGATGCATTGATTGCTGCTGTATTAAAGTCACGGCTACCTTTGTTTCATTAAAGTTACGTGGTTTCCCCAAATAGAAATATTCATCTGAATTATATATCTTTCTGAAATATCCGATATCAAGCCACATAAAGAAAGTAGTCCGAAAATAGTTATTTCTAACTGCACGCGTTATGACGTCATATTTTGCATGCTGTGTACAGGAATAATCCGGATATACTGTATTTGGCGGATGCTTTGGGTAATCCTTTTGAGAAAATATTTTCGCAGTTTCATTTCTCAGTGAAAATGCCCAAGAAGATTCTCGCCCAATTAATTCAACACTTGTATAGTTCGTAAAGTTTGCACGAATGTTTAACATATGCTGTTGAAACTTCACAGAGTCGGTATAAACAACCAATGGGTTCCTCATAAGACGGAATACACGCGACCATTTGAAGTAATGCTCTGGCGTGAGGTAGTCTGCGCCCCTTCCTTTCTGAAAACTTCCCAGGTCAAAGAAAGCAGTTACAACCGTCGTTATATTGTTTTCTGCATACATGTAGTTGTCATCAAGGAAACTTCTTGAATAGGAATTGAAGTATCGGTGAGACAGTACTATGTTCTGTAATTCAGTTATCTGAAAAAAAAAATCAATCAATTAATCAATCAGCCAATCGATCGATCGGTCACTCACACACACTCGCACACTCAGATTTAAGTACATTTAGAGCTGGTATATTTTCAGCGGAGGCACCTCCGCCAAAATTATTTTAGCCCCGCACCCCACCGCCATCGTCCTACCCCTACCCCAACAACTTCTAAAACAGGGTCTGTTCTTATACGAAGGGAGATAGTTCTTTCCTTTTAGAATAGACCGTCTTTCAACAGGGACGAAGCAAACAAGACGCCACGTAGTTTTCAATAGTGGTATCAGAGCTCTAGATGAGAGGGGTATAAATACTCCTTTTATTCCTTCTTGAAAACCTAAAGTTGTGATTACTCATTAGGTGCGCTCGGTGACTCACAACACAGGTTTGATGCCATTCCTTTTAATCGAGGAGAAATAAAGAAACAACAACAACAACAATAACAACAACATTAATGTTTAGGTGTATAGTGTTCCTTATCTAGAGTTCTGGATATGTTGGAACAAATGAGCATGGATGAACAAACAAACAAACAAGAGCGCCAGCAATAGCAATACAATAAACAAAAGAAAATGTAATAATTTCTATGTAATGTATCTGTATCACTAAAGTGGGCTCTACCGTAACGTCAGATTTCCTAAATCCTTAAAGCGCCAAGCAAAAGGAGACGGCAGTGTGTTTTTTTATTGTTTTTTTTTTCTCTTCTTTTCTTTTTTTTTGTCAGCTCCTCCACCCCTTACTGACACCATATTTTTTGCATATCGTGTTTTTAGAACGATTAAATATCATTTTTAATGAATCATATGCATGTATGTATGTATGTATGTATGTATGTAAACGATATGAATCAACATGTATGTATGCCAAAAAAGAAACAGGTTTACGTGCAGAATCACCATAATGTATGTATGTATGTATGTATGTATGTATGCGTATAAAGGTATGACTCAAGATGATACTAATCTCCATAAGGCCTTATTTGTATATATGTATGTAATGTATGTAATGTATGTATGTATGTATGTATGTATGTATGTATGTATGTATGTATGTATGTATGTATGTATGTATGTATGTATGTATGTATGTATGTTACCAAAACAGATGAATGTAAGTAAAAATTAATATTAATCAACATACGTATGTATGTATGTATGTATGTATGTATGTATGTATGTATGTATGTATGTATGTATGAAAATGAGAACAGATCGTGTTAAAACCGAGAATGTTAAAACACAAACTTATTCTTAAGTGTATGTATGTATGTATGTATGTATGTATGTATGTATGTATGTATGTATGTATGTATGTGTGTATGTATGTATGTGAGATAGAAAACATTATAATCTGTGAAAATATGAACTTCAAAATGTTAAATATAATTACTTTCGAAAATGTATGTATGTATGTATGTATGTATGTATGTATGACCGTCACAAGATATGCCTGAGCAAGTTCTGTTCTGGAGATGTAGCTGAGATCGCACCGACAATCCTCAATGAAGAATGAAGTATTTTTTATTGTTATTTTCAAAGAAAAGAGGACTTTACATTTCGTTTGAATCGTCTGCTAGATAGACAATTCACATAAAATGTCGTCCTATTTTCTCCGTAAATAAAACAAAAATCAAAATGTCGTCTGCTGCAGTTGTGATCGGCGCTTTAAGGGTTAACCGAGCTCCGGAAACCCGAACTCTCTACACATTACAAAACTCACCCCACACACCCACAAACAAAAACCAACAAGCCTACCTTCCGTAAATGCCATCTGTATAGAAACCAATACAACACAACACTTGCAAGTAAGCAAGTTACAAGCACATAACGCTGACGATTCGACATATTCTTTATTTTTGTTGTAAATTTACGACTGGTAAATGTTCTCACTGTCCGAATATAGAAAAAAAAAAAAAAAAAAAAAAAAACAAACAAAAAACGCCCAGTTCCTTTTTCTGCAGTACAGTTAACCCTTAAAGCGCCAAGCAAATTTGTAGTAGACGACATTCTAAAATTTTTATTTTTCAGAGAAAATAAGTCTTGATATTTCATGTGAATCGTCTGCTTGGCAGACGATTCACATGCAATGTCAAGACTTGTTTTCTGCTAAAAATAAAAACAAATCAAAATTGTCGTCTGCTTTAGTTGTGATTGGCGCTTTTAGGGTTAATTTCTATAAACTTAAAAAGATTTGTTTTTCATACAGAGTGTTTTTTCATACAGAGTGTAAGCTGATCCTTCTGTTTTATTGTTTTTGGGTTTTCGAAAACATTTGATATCGTTAGTGCAGAAAACATACCGTATATACTCTAGATATTCGGGCAGACACACAGACAGACATACAGACAGACAGACACGACAGTAAGAATGTAGACTCAGATCAAACGCCACAGGACGCTTCTATGGCATTTGTTTAGGGGATACACTGTTTACCACTCACTCTGCGGTTTTAGTGAGTATATACTAAAATGGACTGTTTGTTTCTGTGCAAATATTGTAAGGGAGTTAAGGTGAAGGTGTTCCATTATTTAGGGTCAGTACGTTAAGCTCTTCCGCCCAAAAAGGTATTACCGTATATACTCTAAATATTAGGAAGCGTTACCCTATGTATTCCGACACTTTACCCTAAATATTCGGTGTTCACTTTACTCTAAATACTCGGCCACTTTACCCTAAATATTCGACACTTTACCTTGATACGGTGCGTTAGCTCACATCCCTACTAAATCCTAGACGTTACCTACATTGCTCTACACTGTCATACCATGATTAATTATAACTGGCGTACTGGCAGCCAGTAACCAGTATTTACCTTAAAATCTACGGGATCTTCTAATGGTGTATCAAAATATTCAGACACTCCCCCCCCCACCCCACCTCCCCCCCCCCCCTCACCTTACCAAAATATTCAGACACTTTACCCTAAATATTCGGACACCTTACCAAAATATTCCGACACATTGCTCTAAATATAAGGACACCTTACCCTAAATATTCGGACACTTTACCAATATATTATGACATTTTACCTTTAATATTCCGAAACTGTCTCTAAATATTCCGGCACTTTACCGTAGATATTCCGACATTTTACCCTAAATATTCGGACACCCTACCAAAATATTCCGATACTTTACCCTAAATATTCCGACACTTGCAATTAAATATTAGGACACTCTAGCCTATATATTCGGATCCTTTCCCTAAATATTTGGACAATTACCCCTAGACATTCGGACACTTTACCTTAAATAGTCTGACACTTTACCCTAAATATTCGGGCACCTTACCAAAATATTCGGCCACCCTACCCTCAATAGAAAACCTTATCAAAATATTCGGACACATTACCAAAATAATCGGGTACCTTACCAAAATATTCGAACCTTTTACTCCAAATATTCGGACACCTTATTTAATATTAGGAGACCTTAGCAAAGTATTCAGACTACTTACCAAAATATTCGGACACCTTACCAAAGTATTCGGACTGCTTACCAAAATATTCGGATACTTTTCCCTTAATATTCGGACACCTTATCAAAATATTCGGACCTTACCAAAATATTTGGACACCTTACCAAAATATTCAGACACTTTACCCGAAATAATCGGACACCTTACCAAAATATTCGGACACTGTACCATAAATATTCGGATTTCGTTTCACTTTACCATACTTTCCCCAACAACTTCTAAAACAGGGTCTGCTCTTATGTGAAGGGAGATAGTTCTGTCCTTTTTAGAATAAAATTGTGACAAGTTTTTGATGTGTAACTGCTGGATGAGTGGCAAACTATATAGACCCCGATCAGATGCCGCAGGATGCGGTGTCTGAATTCATACCGTTTGTCCATGTCTGTCTGTCTGTCTGAATACTTAGGCTAAATAAATACGGTATATACTACATATACCAAATTCACTCTCTTTTTCTCACCCTGTTCTGATCGTCTGTCCCTGCCAAAGCTCATTTATAAAAAGGAAAATTTTATCAGGAAGACTGAAGCTAATCTTTTGACCTCTTTGCGCTACACTAATGTTCTTGATAATAAAATTTTGTCAATGATATGAGGGCGGGCAGGTGCAATCCTTAATGTTAAACTATGCCACAACCTTATAATTTGATCTCTGTTTGTGTGGCTTTCTTTCATACAAAATGGACGCCTATTTTTGGACTTTGACGATTCTGTCTTTTGGCATGGCTCACGGTAAGTGCACGAACGTGCGTTGCTAAGCAACTGTAAAATTAATTTGGTTTGTTAAATCATAAGGTATCTAAGGCTGAAAAAAAGATTTTTTTTCTTTTCAAATGTACGCACTGATTACATGATAACATGACAAATAAAAGTTACCCTTAGAAACAAAGAACACATAAAAGAACAAAAATAGTGGTCTCGGTTTTATTGAGACTCTTCATACATGTATGCAAATGTAGTTTGCAGGGCTGCACATACCGTAGCACCGGTTAAAGCGAATCTCGATTTTTTTCCAAGATGAGTACCAGAATTGGTATCTGAGTATAGGCGGACAGCGCTGGCCCAGACCAGATTGCGCATATAACACGTTTGATGCATATTAAATGAAGTTTACCATAACCTACTCTTTTCAAGTATTTGCTGAAAGAACTGCTCATGCAAAGACAGGATTGCGTATATGTGCATTTCGCATACATGCTTAAAGAGGAATGGATACACTTTCAAAGGAGGAGAGGCCTCTGTCGAAATTGTTTTGCCTTTCTTTCTCAGAAGGGACTACTCTGAAAGGAAAAAAAATCTCCTCTTTATACTTCCTTTTTAGAGTAAACCCCTTTTCAAAAGAGATTTGATTTGCAGGGTTGCAAGGAAGCACACAGGAAGTCACAAAAACTGTCTCCATTTGAAAAAAGGGAGGAAAAGCCATTAAGTGTATGAACAATTTAAATCTAATTGGAAATGAACTATGAACTTCTCTAGACTAAACATAAAATAATATTTTCAAGCCAGTTAGGCAGTTCCATTTAGTGAAAACCACAGTTACAATGCATGTTAAATATACATCTGCATATCCACCGCGCCAAGCAAAAATTGTCCTCAGGGCATATGCGAACAGCGAAGACTAAGATCAGCCTGCAGAGCCGCGCAGTCTGATCAGGGCCTTCACTGTCCACTAACAGAACCATTGGAGACTATAGAATGTATCAATGGAGGCTAAATGCCCGGACAAGACTTTCCACATACGTGGGATGAATTTAAAACAATTTTGACCGAGTTACCTCCTTTGAAATGCTATCTTCGTTACTTAAAGATGCTTGTTTTGCATTTAGGCTTTCTGTTTGATGAGATGTCGGATGGCATGCGATGTAAAGGGGTATCCATGCTATGCCCTCCAATGTGTAGAAAATACGACTCTTCCGGCTGCGTGACATGTGACTGCAATCACATCAACCCTGCAATGCCAATGGACCCGTCCAATAGCCATTTCAACCCAGCAAATCCAATGAACGGTGGGTACACTATGGCTTTCAAGTTGTCTTTCTGTTTACACACCTATGTGAATTCTATACTTCTAAGCCATCGCTAAAGCTATGACATTCATTTCAGTCATAACGTTTTGGTTTTTTTTTTCTTATTTCTCCACTAAAACATATGTTATGGGTACTCATTAGAAGCGCCCGCGGAGGCGCTTCTTATGAGCACCCAAAACATGTTTTTGTGGTAAAATAGGACAATATCTGGACAGTCCTCTTCACTAAAGCTAGTAAGGTTATGGCAATTCCATTCTATAATATGGAGAAAGGAAAGGGAATTTGGTTATGATGTTCGTTGGACATATTTGTGTAGTATAAAAGCTTGAATGTCGTAATCAAACAAAATCCGATCGGACTGAAATAAAAATCGGGGCCCAGTTGTTCAAAGCTAACGACGTTGTTAGTTAACGATTCGTTAAAATTTACATCGAGTGATACGCAAATATGCTGAAATTTTTTTTGCTGAAAAAAAAATGTGAGTGCTAAAAGCTACTCACATTTTTTCAGCAAAATAAAATATCAGAATATTGTACATTGAATCCGCTAAACCAGTTAACGAAGTGACCCTTAACGAGCTCGTTAAGCTAACGACACTTTGAACAAATGGGCCCTGGAAATTCAGTTGATAACGCATTCCCCTGCACACCCATATTTTCACCATTCATTATTCGAGAACCTGTAGTCTACATTACATGGTGTTAAAGGAGTGTATATTTTAGCTTTTAGCATTCTGTACGCTAACTTAGAAAACGACCTATTGTGACTTGTACGCTGTTTACCCTGAAAATAAAGCTGTGGAAAAATACGAAAAACGTACCGCTGATTTGTCGCCAGCTGTTATTTGTAATGCACCAGTCAAAGGTACATCCTGATGAACTGTTTTTAGCCGGATAATCCATGATTCGCAAGTCCTTAAATTAGTCTCTGCCCCTTTTCAATGATGATATAATAAAGGAAAAATAAAAAAAAGAAGGTATGAGGGCAATGTAGAAGCTAGGAACTTTATCTAGTTTCTATAAGTAATGGTAAGATGCTGGATTTGTAGATCATCACGAAAACATGCCTATATAATTTTGATCCCCTTAAACCCCACTTTTATATAGTAAAACTGGGGTTTACAGGGGTATACATTATTTTTCTTATTTCTGCTCTAAAACGTAGATTGTGGGCACTCGTTAGAACCGCCTCGTCGAGGCGGTTCTAACGAGTACCCACAATCTATGTTTTGAGCAGAAATATGAAAATTATCAGTTTTTGGTGGCATAATTTTCAGTATATTTGAATAGGCGTGTTTTCGTAATGTATCCGTTCTAGCGTTTCAGAAGAGCTTTGTTGTGCAGGAAAGCAGACAGGAAGTCACAAAAATGTCTCTCTTCTAAAAACGTAGACAATCCATCAAGTGCATTCAGTTTCCATAATTTACAATAATTAATTCTTTAAATTATATTCTCCTCCGCTAGGTGGCAGTATACCAGGAAGTAGTGGCTGTAATCTGTCATGGACAAACTGCGCATGCGCACCATCGGTAGATGCCGCAACCGGATGTGTTTACTGCCCTTGTGGTAAGACATTAACATTTTTAATGTTACTTGATTACCGAAAAAGTATCGGACAGATAGACTGTGCACTAATAGAGTTTTGGAAGATTTTTGACTGACAATAATTTATATGACTTTTGGAAGATTTTTGACTGACAGTAGTTAATATGAGTTTTTAATGGCAATAATTAATACTACACTAGCATTTTTAATATTTTTTTTTCATAATACAGAGTATCGGATTCTACAGGCATACGCACATACTCACAAAATGTATTAATCTGTTTATCATTGTAGCTGTCTAATGAGAACTCCTGCTTGTATGTAATATTTTAAGAGCATTCTACTTTTAAGAACATCACAGAACATTTTGTAAGCATTATTAAGAAGTCTTGATCCTGTATATAGAGGATCTTACATGAATGGTCATTTAATATGAAATGTATGAAACGAGTTTCACAAACGGTATGATAAATGTTTGTTTTTTTTTTTTTTTTGTTTTTTTTTTTTTTTTCAATATGGAGTTTAGTTCTGAAGAAGTCGTGAAGTCGAACGGTTAAAGAATCTATGTTTTGTCTTATTTCTTTGACCTTCTTATGTCTTTAATATGAAACGAGTTGCGTGATTTTCGGTATTTTGCGAGCCTCGGCGAGCCAAATACCGATATTACCCAATGAATTTCATAAATTTCATATTAAATGACCACGGATTAACACATGACCCTTACGACGACAAAAATGCACAAAATATAAAGATAACGCCTTTCCACAGCTAAAGAGAGCAATAGACTACTAGGAGTCAATAATACTATATAACAAAAATATTTCGTATATTATTTGTTAAGTACCGAAAACAACAAGAAACAAAATGCCATTTTTACTTGATTAAATTGTAGGAAATAATGATGATTTTTATTTGAACTAATGGATATTCTATTTGAATAAATCAATTAAAAAATAAATATTCCCTTCAACGTCATTCAGCGAGTCAGTACGTCACTGAACCAGTAGGGAAATCACCCGCAGTCAGCTGTCGTATTTAAGGGTCACTGGCCTTAATCAATACAGTTTATATAGTGGTTAACACGCCCAAGTAAATTATATATTTTCAAGAATATAAAACATTTTAACTGTTGTTTGGATTTTAATTTGACACCTTTATTGACTGTCAGAATCATGTTATCCTCCAATGCTTTTTTTTGGAGGAGGTGAACATATTTCACTGAGAGTTTGTCGACATTGATGTTGAAAGTGCCTCCTAATATCTGCCGGAAAACATCGCATTTAAACCACCATGAACATTTCTGGTAGCCATGTTATTCACATTGTTACTGTGTTGTGTCTTCCCCTTCCATCGACCTGAACTTTATCGTTCATCTCGAAACTGAAGGCAGGATCTGTTTCAAAAGTGGAAGTTGTACACCATTTTGGTTGCTATCATTAAGCGGATAAATACAAATATTAATGAGGGTAATTAGGCTAACCAATGGGAAGTCTCGCAGGTGTTATTACACGCGTGGTCATATGTTTTTTATGACTTGGGTTATTTCACTGAATAACTTGACGGTCGTGTGATAAATAACTGTTAGAACATAAACTCTAAAGGCTAAAAACCTTATTTCATAGGGTCAATGCATAAATGACATAATAGCATGTGTACATTAAACTTTCAAGCGCTATTCTAACAACCTCGCCCATATAGCCAGTGTTAAAAAGCGTATTTTATTGTGCAACAATTCACTGGGTGAAAGAGAGTGACGCGAAGAACCGTCGTTTGATGACGTCTTGTCAATTTTTTTCTGACGTCATCTGTCATATCCTTGACGTTAGATGGTAAAACATCGTTTTCGTGCATCAGATATGTTGTTAAAAGAAGCAACTGCATGCAATACAGTCAAAAGATCTGGCGGGAGTCTTTTCAACAATAGCGAATACTAGGGAGAATCTGAAGGAAACAAACAAGTTTTCTTCAATATTTAGTGTGTTAGAATCGAATTAGATCAGCACTACAAGAACTTGGTAGTACCAAAACATATGAACGGATTTCTGCTGATGAGATCTATTGTTAATACCCATTCTATCGATATTACTGCTAAGTTTGCAGTGAGTATTAAAGAAAAGCAAGACCGACTTTCTACGTTATATTGGTTACCGAAACTTCATAAACGACCTTATAAAGCACGTTTCATTGCTAATTCTAGTTCATGTACGACTACTGTTTTGTCCAAACTGCTAACTTCACGCCTTACTGCTGTTAAACAACATTGGATTAGATACTATGATACTGTTTACGAAAGGGACGGAATTAACTATTTTTGGTCAATTAAACATCCCAATGATGTTCACAATTAATTTAAATCTAAAAACTTTCAGGCTTCTAAATTGTCTACATATGATTTTTCTACACTGTATACCACGTTACCTCATCATCTTATAAAAGATACACTTATTGATTTAATTAACCGAACGTTTGTTCGGAAGAATACCCAGTATTTAGCCTGCAACGAAGAATGTGCTTTTTTCACTTCTGATGTATACAATAATCACAATTTCTGGTCGTGTCAAAAAGTCTGTGATGCCCTTGTTTATCTTTTGGATAATATTTTTATTAGATTTGGAACTAAACTTTATAGGCAAACTATTGGTATTCCGATGGGAACTAATTGAGCTCCTCATGTTGCAGATTTGTGTCTTTTTTGTTATGAGAGAGATTTCATGAAGTCTTTCTCACGTAAAAATCAGGCTGACATTATTGAGGCTTTCAATTCAACTTCAAGATACCTTTATGATTTATTAAATATTGACAATATTTACTTTGACCAAATAGTGGACCGCATATACCCTACAGAACTCCAAATAAATAGAGTAAATTCTTCCGATACAGAGGCACCTTTTTTGGATTTGAATCTATGTATATCTATGGTATAGTTTCCACCAAAATTTATGATAAACGGGACGATTTTGATTTTGATATAGTCAATTTCCCTTTTCTGGATGGCGATGTCCCCCGGCGTACCTCATATGGGTTATACATATCTCAACTTATTAGATTAGATTTATTACTACCGTAATAAAGCCATTACTGCCAAACTGCTTATGCAGGACTATCGTTATTTTAAACTTCATAGGGCGTTTTCGAAATTTTATCGCAGACGCAGTGCCTTGCTAGAAAAATATAGCGTCATTCTGAAAACACTTCTGCAACAAGGTATATCGGAACCAGAATTTTGCGGTGACTTAGTGTACAGATTTAAAAACATTGTAGGTAAATCTAACTTTTCGGAGCAATTCAGAAAACTTATTAACCGTTATAAAAGAATTGGCTATAGCCTGGATATTATGCGGCAGACTGCATGCCTACTTGTCAACCCAAACATTGTTGATGGCTATGCTTCACTCTTTAATTGCACGACGGCGGTTCGGGCCTCAGACTCAATGACGGCGTCTTCGTAAAACTTTAACCAGTGGGTTTGGGCTTGACGATATGTCTTTGGCTTGGCCCGCCGTAGTTCAACTATTGGTTTTCATTTACTCTGGCATACAGTAGAATTAGCCATGAGTACTCGTCTTTGTTTATTATAGTGATTAATTTGATTTTTATGTTTTCGCTGAGTTGGGAGCATTTATGCGAACCGAATTTTTATGTATTTCTGTATTAAGAGTAGCATCGGGACCCAGGGTGAAGTTGGCTAGCTGTAAAAGTCCCGGTGTTAGTCTTACTCTTTGGTGCTTTGTGGTTTATTCCACGAGGCGATTTGTTGTATTGTCTTACCTTGTGCCATTTTGTTCTTGTGTTTTTCAGTCCTTTTAGCATTGGAGAAGAGAGAGCTAATCTTAGTGCTTTTCGTATGTTTGCTCGACTTGTGCTTGTTTGGATTTGTCGGTTTCCTCTTCCTCTTGATGTCTGGAAAGAGCTGCGCTTTGTGCTTGTGGCACTCCCTGGAATTTTCTCTTACCTTTTTTTTTGACATTTGATGCGAGTCGTCTGCCTGGCGGAAGGTTCACGTAAAATGTCCAGCATTATTTTTTCTGAAAAAATAACAAAACTATGAGCAATGTTAGACTGTCGTCTTTTGCAAATTTGCTCTGTGCTTTAAAGATTAAAATTGAATAATAAAAGACAATTATCATTATTATTTTAATAATAATAATAATAGTAATAATAATAATAGTCACAATAATAATAAAAATAATAATAACAATAAACCTATAATCATTTTTAATATTATAATTATAGGACAGAACAATCAACAATCAACTTCTCCTTCGGTTACAAATGCACCAGCAACAACACAAAAACAACAACTACCAACAAACCACGTGACTTCTAGTGGAACTGGCTCCGTTTCCTCCAATTTACCTTTAACAAATGCACCAGCAACAACGCAAAAGCAACAACCACCAACAAGCCACGTGACTTCCGGTGGACCTGGCCCCTTTTCCTCCAGTGTACCTTCGAGTAGTGTTTTGCCTACATATACATCTGTCACTAAGACAACGACGGCTGGTAAAACTTCTCAACCAGTAACGACTGCAGCAAATATTGCTAGAACTACCCAGCAAAAACAATCGACGCCAGTGGTCTTCAACACGAAGCTACCGGATATAGCAACTACACCTGCTCCTTCCGTAGTGACGTCACATCCTCCAACTACGACAACTCAGGCGGCCTTTGTTTGTCCAGGCGTATTCAACTGCTCTCTTGACTGTTATGCCGGATTTAGTATGGACAGTAACGGCTGTCCAAAATGCCAATGTGCTCCGATACCAACAGACTTACCATAAACGTGCTGTTCATTTGTTAAATGTGGAACAAAGTTGATGCAAACACATATTTGTTGCTAATAAATGAGATGGGTATTTATATTGTTTCTGTTCTGTGTTCTACTGTATAATACATGTATGTGACTATAATACAATCTACAAAGGTAGCCCTTGGAAACACCGAACGCATGAGAACGCGAAAAGTGGAGTCTTGATTTCACTGAGAGTCTTCACTGACAGCAATGTACGCGTCTGCAAGATTGTTTCCGCCCCTAGCACCGGCTGAAGCGAAACTCGATTTTACAATAAATCAGAATGGTCTAATGATCCACAGGAAAATGAAAATAGAAACCAGGGCCCAGTTGTTCAAAGCGTCGTTAGCTTAACGAGCTCGTTAAGGGTCATTTCGTTAACTATT
Source organism: Anodontia alba (assembly GCA_964016985.1). Classification (NCBI taxonomy): domain Eukaryota; kingdom Metazoa; phylum Mollusca; class Bivalvia; order Lucinida; family Lucinidae; genus Anodontia; species Anodontia alba. The sequence continues at coordinate 22,796,864 of OZ024838.1, forward strand.
TTAGCGGATTCAATATACAATATTCTGATATTTTTTGCTGAAAAAAAGCTACTCACATTTTTTTCAGCAAAAAATTTCAGTATATTTGCATATCATTCGATTTAAATTTTAACGAATCGTTAACTAACGACATCGTTAGCTTTGAACAACTGGGCCCAGAACTGCACTATGATGTACGGGAAGAAATTTAACGGGCCGCCACACGTCACTTTACACCAGCTGCAGTGAAATCAAATAAAATGTCACTTAACACCAGCTTCAGTGAAGTAAAATAAAATGTCACTTAAAGGCTCAATGTTCCTTACAAAAAATAGATATTTCTATCCAAGAAAGTTTCAATGAATTGATATATTGACGGTATTAATACAATCATAAAATGTGGCATCTGACAGCAAGTAAAATTTCAGTTAATCTCTCGTTCATCACGAAAACATACCTATATAATTTAGACCCCCTTAAACCCCACTTTTATACAGTAAAACTGGGGTTTACAGGGGTATACATTATTTTTTCTTATTTCTGCTCAAAAACATAGATTCTGGGTACTCGTTAGAACCGCCTCATCGAAGCGGTTCTAACGAGTACCCACAATCTATGTTTTGAGCACAAATATGAAAAATATCAGAATTTTTTATCTGAAAATTTTCATTTTTTGGTGGTAAAATTTTCAGTATATTTCAATAGATATGTTTTCGTAATGTTTTGAAGTGGATAAAAAATAAAATAATTTTTTATAATACCTCTGAATTAATGTTGGCAACATTAATTCAGAGATACGATGAAAAATCATTTCATTTCAAGAACGAGAGACAAATCAAAGTTTTTACAGGCTGTCAGGTGCCACATTTTATGATTGTTTCAACACCATATATCAATTTATCAAACCTTTCTTGGATAATAAAATGTCTATTTTTGAGGAATATGGAGACTCTAACACCAGCTGCAGTAAGGTCAAATAAAATGTCACAACAACAGCTGTAGTAAAGTCAAAAAAAAGTCACTTAACACCAGCTGCAGTGAAGTCAAATAAAATGTCACAACAACAGCTGCAGGTAAGAAAATGGAACGACTTGTCCGATGAAGCAAAACGTTCCAGTTCGGTTACTTCTTTCAAGAATTATTTAAACCGCAACAGAACGTCTATTCCAAAATATTTCTATACAGGCAATAGGAAAACACAGATCTTGCATACAAGTCTCCGAACAAAATGTAGCAGCTTAAACAGCGATCTCTACTCCAAAAATATAACTGAATCTCCATTTTGCCACTGTGGACAGGTAGAAAATTCGCACCATTATCTACTTTGTTGTCCCTTGTACACCGCACAGAGAAACGAACTCTTTAACGCTGTATCAGAGTATCAAACAATATCGCTTAATCTTCTACTATATGGAGATGCCTCTTTACCATACACAACAAATGTTCTTATATTTGAAAAAGTCCAAAAGTATATAAGCGACACAAAACGCTTTTAACTGTTGAAGCCATTTAAATACAATGTTCTGTACATGCAACTCTCTATTGAAACGTTAGTAGATTCTGTGGGACACTTACCAGGGAAGCGCTGCCCTTATCCCCCCAATTGTTTTTATTAAAATCCCTTAAGGTCTTGTGATATATTAAAGCGACTTCTACGACTGATTTTATCAGCCTTAGAAGTGGCATTAGTATGAACCAGTTAACAGTTATGGCTCTTTAATTGATATTCTGACCTTACTGTCATTTCAAGTATATATATATAATTATTATTTTTTTTTATTGCTTTCGTTATCTTATCATTGCTCTTTATATATATATATATATATATATATATATATATATATATATATATATATATATATATATATATATATATATATATATTTGTTTGTGTTTTTTTTTGTGTGTGTTTTTTTTTTTTTTTTTTTTTTTTTTTTTCTTCTTTCAAATCTGCATCCTTAATTCACATCCACAAATTGAGATCTATATTGTTTAACATTTTTCCGTCACTATTTGTACAACTGTAATTGTTAAGGAGAAGAACTAAATAAGTAGTCATACTTTCGTTCTGATCCTATTTCTTATGTGCTACAATGTATAGTGTTATGTAATATTTGGATAATAAAATATGTTTAAACCAACAGCTGCTGTGAAGTCAAATAAATGTTACGTAACACCAGCCGCATTGAAGTCAAATAAAATTTCACAGCAGCAACTGCAATGAAGTCAAATAAATGTTACTTAACACCAGCTGCAGTGAAGTCAAATTAAATGTCACTTGACATCAGCTGCAGTGAAGTCAAATAAATGCCACTTAACACTAGTTGCAGTAAAGTCGAATAAAATGTCACAACACCAGCTGCAGTGGTTGAATAAAATGTCACTTGACATCAGCCGCAGGGAAGTAAAATAAATGTCACTTGACATCAGCTGCAGTTTAGTCAAATGTCACTTGAAATCAGCTGCAGTTAATAAAATGTCACTTGAAATCAGCTGCAGTGAAGACAAATAAAATGTCACTTGACAGCCGCAGTGAAGTCAATTAAAAATGGCACTTAACATCATCTGCAGTAAATCAAATAAAATGCCACTTGAAATCAGCTTTTTCGAAGTCAAGTAAAATGTCACTTGACATCTGTCGCAGTGAGGTCAAATAAAATGTCACTTGACATCAGCTCCATTGATGTCAAATAAAATATCACTTGACATCAGCTCCAATATATAAGTGTTGCCCTTGCAAAAACCGAACACAGGGAAAAATCAAAATGTGCGCCTCAGTTTTACTGAGACATTTCATATGACAGAAATGTAGTTTGCAAAGTTACCTAGACCCTCTACCCCAACCTCACCTAGCACCGGATTAAGTGGAACGGAATGGGCTCGGTGATCCTGCGGATCATAGCAGCTGAAGAGTTTGGTGGGAGCGCCCACCAGTGAAAGCTCCTCCGATTTGTTGTCTGCTGCAAGTCATGACGATTGATGTATGCTAGATGCGACATGTTTGCTATTTGCCGACACCGCTCATCATTTGAACCGCAAAGGTAGGAAACGTACCTTTGGACATGTGCGCCAAACGAAGTCTCCATTTCGCACAGTCTGAATCTTCGCTGGGCGCACATGTCCGAAGGTAGTTTTTTTTTTTTTTTTTTTTTTTTTTTTTTTTTTTTTTTTGACGTTGTGGTTCTTTTTTCCTTCGTACATTTGCGTTTAGTGCTACCGATGAAGATGATTACAGTATCGACAGTCTCTTTGCACCTAGACTGACTTATAGATAACTTGGGATCCATGATATCTCATTCCGTTTCGTATATCCGGATTAACGATTGAAGATCTATGGCTGTCGGCAATGAGTTAGTGTTGCGCCTACTAATGTTGTCAAATGTCTAGAAATAAAATTAAAATATCAAATATCAGATTCTGTTCACAATTAATGTTGTCGTAAGAACACACGTGCACGAACATACGCATACAATATTGGAGCTACTCATCCCCCGCGTCAGTCCAGACAATAATATTGGACATCTCCGGTCGGAGCATGTGCCTTTTTGCCCAGATATAACAACTACATGTATATCGTGTATCTGAAATGAGAACTGCATAAGCATTGACCAGTTTGTACATGTCTTAATGGCAACGGATTCACTTGGTAGACTGTCTGCCATTTTCGACAAAAGACAGAACTGTTGGTTTCCGGCATACACTCCGCTTCTGCACAGAGGTCATCTATGAAAAGAAAGAATTTGCTCCGAAGAAACCAGTTGGATGAAGTTGTCTCCATTGTAAGTGTATCTCGTATATAGAGATCAAACATGGTTTTTCATGCATTAACATTCGCCTGGTCCCGTGGGAGGTGTTGAAAACCGAGGCCGAAGGCGAATGTTAATGCATTGAAAAAACATGTTCGATCGCTGTTAATGCATAAAAACTGAAAACATTTGCTACATTTCGAGTTATTCATTGCACTATTTTGTTTCGCCTTTTCACAGATGTCTCGCGAACGTACTTTCCACGGACTATGCTCGCTCTAGGGCCGGGCAGTACACATCTCGTAACGGCAGCAAATCTGTGGCCCCGGTACGATCATATTGAAAGTTGCGTAGCTGTGCATTAACAGCGCGTGAATTGCTTTGTTAATACACGGCTTTTCGCCGCTTAATGCACGGCTGCTAATAACGCGTGAAACTGTTTTTTATGCAATAATTCTCCTTAAAATGAACAGGCTGTATAAAGCCGAACCTATACTTTCCTCAATATCAGTTTAGAATACTCGAAATATTATACTGTTATTAAATGGATATTTTCATATTGGCTCTGTTACAGGTCCGATGGCTGTCGTATTGGCCTGAGGATTGCTGTGTTGGTCCGAGGCGGAATCAAGGGCCAGAACAGCCATCCCGAAGGCCAACACGACTGCTCGAGGACCTGTAACAGGACCAATGTGCAAACATCCATTTCATGACATTTTTATTCATCAACTTTTTTCTTTTTGTTTTTTTTTATTTTTTTCTCAAGAAAACTGAAAGTTACTAAAACAGTCGAGAGGGCAACAAGCTTGTAATATGAAAAAAATCAGTTTAACCGTTTCCTAAAAATTTATCACGTCCAATACCGTAAAATATTGGTCCGCCAGAACCCCTCGGATTTTATCCCCTAATTCCTGGTAACTTTGAGTATTAACCCTCGTATAAATCCCGGGCCACACGCGTATAGAAATTATGTGAAACATTTCATCAGTTGGTATGATGCAGACTGTTTGGCACATATTAGAAAAACAACTACTTAGAACACGATACATGTGGAAATCGACGTCCAAGCAGGGTCACGTCGGCTCCGACGCGGCGTCAAGAGGTCGCGCCGACGTCTACGTGGTCCTGCTGACACTTTGTGCCCCTTCTGAGTAGACATATATGTATAGCCCAGATGTAAACGTACAAGAACAAGATGCACCATCATCAACTATGCTAGGAACCTCTTTATATTACATTTTGAATATGTTTATTTTGCTTTTTATGTATCTAGATTGTTATTCTCTCTCTTTCAAGCCCTTTACTCCTCATACTAAACTACTTTATCATTATGTGTGCCCGCGGCCTGAGGATCCGTCTAGCTTGACTGGAAATAGTTTTCATATCCCGGATCTGCTGTCTGGACTGATCCTGATCTTTCTTCAGTTTCTTCGTTGTAGTATTTAATGATTTGTAAATTGAAATCGGACGGCTCAGGCGGCTTTTCTGGGATATCAAATACTTTTGGTCTCGGCAGTCGTAAACACATCGCATATTGTGGTTTCCACATTTTGGTTCTGTTCATTCTTTCTACCGCACTACAAACTAATGGTAGCCACGTATGCCTCTGCCTGACGCTAGCACTACAGCGTAGCAACGAAATGTACAAAACTATTAAACACCCGTACCGTCGTGTATTACGACTTAATTTGTTATCACTTTACGATCCCGCTGCTTGTGTCAACACTTTCACTTTGGGTCACTTGTCTTATCTTGTTATGCGGGGATGTACAGCCAAACCCAGGTCCAGACTCTGTCGAAGGCAGTATTGGTTCCGTCTCCAGCTGCTCATCCAGCTCGTTTGAATACCTCTCTAAGCACTTAAGTATAATGCACTTAAATATCCAAAGCATCGTACCAAAGCTGGATCTTATTGAAGGCGAAGCATCAGCATATGACGTCATTGTCTTCTCTGAAAGTTGGCTTAATCCTAGAATTCCAAATGCAAGTATTTGTATTGAACATTTCTCACCACCCTTCAGAGCAGACAGGCTCGATCGCCCTGGTGGTGGCGTCATTGTTTATGTTCGCGACACATTACCCAGCAAGCGCCGAACTGACCTGGAAATCCCTGGTCTGGAGGCTGTGTGGGTTGAGATTCAAATACAGTCCAAAACAGTCCTCGTCGGAGGTTTTTACAGACCCCCGAACAGTAACGCAGACTATTTTACCTCCATTAATGAAAGTATCGACCTGGCATACAGTACCGACATACGCGATATTATAGTACTCGGCGATTTTAACATGAACATGTTCAATGCTAACAACAATAAAATAAAAGACCTAATGCAGGAATACAGCATGAAACAGCTGATAATAGAACCCACAAACTTTACTATACACTCATCGACACTTATAGACTTAATCCTCGTACGCAACACTAGTAATATCCTAACAAGCGGAGTTATTGATACATTTATACCTAATCAAATTAGATATCATTGTCCCACTGTTGTAATAATGAAATTTATAAGGCCTCAAAATAAAACATTTAAACGGAAAGTATGGAACTTTAAACTAGGTAACTTTGAAAGATACCGAGAAATTCTAGCGGATTATAATTTGGAAGAAAAAGGAAATTTATCTACGGACATTGATGAAAATATAAACCATATTACAGAGGCTATAATGTCTGCTGCAGAGCAAGCTATTCCAAATAAAGTAGCTACCATCAGACCCGCGGAACACCCATGGATAACCTGTCACATTAGAAATCTAATTAGAAAACGTAAACGTACATGCAAGAAATTCAAAAGAACATCAAATGCCAACCTTTGGGAAAAATATAAGATAATTCGCAATAAAATAGTATCACTTATAAGGAAATCAAGGAATGACTATTTTGAAAAATTGGACTCTTTACTCTCGATTGAAACAACGGATATGAAGTTATTTTGGAAAACATCTAAACAACTGTTAAAATTCGGAAAATCAACATCTATCATCCCCACACTAAACTCGAATGACGAACGCGCTGAAAGTGACATTGAAAAAGCCACTATGTTAAACACGTACTTTGCTTCTCAGTCAACAGTTGTCGACGATAATCGGCCGATGCCCCAACTACCCCATGTAGAACATAGTCTTCAGACTATTACTATATCAAGCCAGGAAGTTAAAGATGTACTTTTGAACCTCAATGTAAACAAAGCTTGTGGTCCGGATTTAATCAGTCCCCGTTTCCTTAAGGAAGGCGCAGTTACCCTTGCCTCTCCTTTTTCAGTGGTGTTCAATCGTTCTCTTGAACAGGGTTACTTCCCTTCTTCCTGGAAACATGGAAATGTAATACCTCTTCACAAGAAAGATGATAAGTCATTGCCATCAAATTACCGCCCAATTACTCTTTTGAGCCAAATCGGAAAGACACTGGAACGATGCATTCACAAGCATATGTATAATTATGTGTTAGAAAATCAAATTCTCACTCCGTTCCAATCTGGATTTGTATCGGGTGACTCAACTACATATCAGCTACTTCATACATACCACACATTCTGTAACGCAGTAGATGGCGGTAGAAGAAGTAAGGGCAGTATTCTGCGACATTAGTAAAGCCTTCGATAGGGTCTGGCACAGGGGTCTTTTACACAAATTATCCGGTATAGGATGCTCGGATAGGGTGAACAAATGGTTTTCGAGTTATCTATCTGGACGTAGGCAGCGCGTCGTACTTAATGGACAAGCATCTGATTGGGCCCCTGTTGAAGCCGGGGTTCCTCAGGGGTCTATTCTGGGACCCTTACTTTTTTTGATATACATAAATGATATAGTGAAAAATATTGGCTGTTCTATACGGTTGTTCGCAGACGATACAAGTCTGTACATAATAGTAGAGTCTGCCCAGATAGCTGCAAATCTTATCAATACTGATCTTGATACCATTAGTACCTGGGCAGCAAACTGGTTAGTTAACTTTCATGAACGAAAAACTTTCTCAGTGGTGCTATCTCGTAAACTGCTTCCTCCACAACACCCACCGTTATTTATGAACAACATAATGCTACCTGATACAGATAGCCATAAGCACCTTGGTCTCATCTTGTTAAAGTCATGCACGTGGTCCAATCATATCAAGGAAATCGCATCGAAAGCCTGGGTACGATTGAATCTCATGCGAACACTGAAGTTTAGAGTAAGCAGAAAATCATTAGAACAAATATATGTAAGTTTTATACGGCCACTGCTCGAATATTGTGATGTCGTCTGGGACAACTGCTCAGCTGAAAATAAGAAACAACTCGAGTCGATCCACATAGAAGCAGCGAGAATTATAACTGGCGCCACAAGACTTTGCAGCATCGAGAAACTATTCTCAGAGTTAGGCTGGGAATCACTTCAAAGCCGTAGAAACAAGCACAAACTGACAATTTTCTTTAAGATTTTGAATGGTTTTACTCCAAATTATCTTGTGGATCTTGTTCCTCCTCTGATACAGGAGACTGCTAGATACAACCTTCGAAATTCAAACGACATCCAAACAATTCACGCTAATTCCAACCTGTTTTATAATTCTTTTTTCCCGGCAACTATTCGAGCATGGAATAATTTGTCTGACGAAACAAAAGAAGCTACCTCTATTGCGGCATTTAAATTTCGTTTGAATAGAAACATATCAAAACCGCCAAATTATTATAATACCGGCTCACGCAAAGGCCAGATACTACATTCAAGAATGCGAATGGAGTGCAGCTCGCTTAACTCCCATCTCTTCAGGAAGAATATTGTGGCCGATCCCTCTTGCCAGTGTGGAGCTTTCGAAAGCCCACATCACTTTTTCTTCAACTGCCCTAGGTATGCGGCCGCAAGAACAAGATACTTACCCAATAACATAAACGCTTACACATCTCATGATTTTCTTTTCGGCATTGACAACAAAACGCAAGGAGAAAATGAAGCTCTTTTTAGTCAAGTGCAAGAGTTCATTGTTAATTCCGGACGGTTTACCTGAGAAAACCGAGACTAGTACAAAACTATCGCCTCTCCAAATCTCTTGGAAATAAGCTTTATGTACATGTATTAGGAAACGCTCTTGCCGTGGGGACACATAACATGACTCTCTCTCTCTCTTTCTCTCTCTCTCTCTCTCTCTCTCTCTCTCTTTGTTTGACACAGCCATTCATCTATATATACTGTATGTTCCACAATGACGCAGGAAATGATCTTATCAAGCTTTGGCTTACTGTCAGATCCTGCACCATGTGTTTGTACTTCATATTACTGTTATATTGTCAAATAAAATATTGTTTAAACCAACTACTTAGTTGATTAATAATCGTTGTTATCACATGGTGTGAACGCGTCGTCGATTTAAGTGCTCCAGTCCAAAGACGTAACCGAATCAAACTTCAAGTTACTCACTTATAGAAATATGCATGTAGAATAAGATTCTAATTACTTGTTTTTCACGCATGCCAAGAACTGCTCATTCAAAGCTTCAAGACAAGATGCAAATTCCAGTTTGAGATGATTTTAACGCGTAGCCACAATATATGTTTGTGCGCAATTATAAGAAAAATTGTATTCATTACGAAAACACGCCTATTCAAATATATGGAAAATTTCACCTCCAAAAACTGAAAATTTTCAGATAAAAAAAACTCTGATATTTTTCATATTTCTGCTCAAAACGTAGATTGTGGGTACTTGTTAGAACCGTCTCGACGAGGCGGTTCTAACAAGTACCCACGATCTATGTTTTTGAGTAGAAATAAGAAAAAATAATGTATACCCCTCTAAACCCCAGTTTTACTATATAAAAGTGGGGTTTAAGGGGGTCAAAATTATATAGGCATGTTTTCGTGATGATTTTTATTTGACACAATGGCTTCTCTGATGCCTTGGTCAAAAAAAAAAAAAAAAAAAAAAAAAAAAACGCACAATAAAACAAAAAAAAAAGAAAAAACAACAACAAAAAACAAACAAACAACAACAAAAAAAAACAAAAAAACAAGCAAACAATAACAATAAAAAAACAACAGTAACAACATAAAAACAAAACAAAACCAACTATATCGGTCGTAACATCAGAAAACGTACCTTCGGACAATGCTCAGCGAAAATTCGTACTCGCGCAGTTTAATCAGAATCTTCACTGAACGCATTTTGGATATCCAACGATGCAAAGTTTTTTCGTACGGACAACGAAGATTGATCAGAAGGCGCGGATGCCAAGGCTGATTTGAGTGCTCGTCAAAGGAACGTTATCTCACGTTGCGGTTTAAATATGGAAATACCCAGAAAATGCCATGATAATATGTTAACACGTACAGCCCTCCCAAGGCACCGAGTAGGGTTTAAATTGCATGAATGTAAGAACCACATAAAACGACACTTCGTCGTAAACAGAACGAACAAAACACATTACGAAAACACGCCTATTCAAATATATTGAAAATTTCACCACAAAAACTGAAAGTTTTCAGATAAAAATCTGATATTTTCATATTTCTGTTCAAAACATAGATTGTGGGTCCTTGTTAGAACCGCCTCACCGAGGCGGTTCTAACGAATACCCACAATCTATGTTTCTGAGCAGAAATACGTTAAATAATGTATACCCCTGAAAATCAGTTTTACAATATAAAAGTTGGGTTTAAGTGGGTCAAAATTATAGGTATGTTTTCGTGATGAAAATAAAACAAACAAACGGAGTGGAAAAAATTGCAAGCCGCAACTAAAACTAAAATTGTACGTCGTTTTTTTGACTTACTATCAATGTTATATGAATAATACCAATGAAAAATAATTATTTGATTCTCATACCCATCGCGCTTCTACAAATATGACAAAATAAAACGTTTCTTTTCAGAGGGAGTTAGACATGTGCTGAAAACAGATTTTATAACACTTTTAAGAACTGCAAATGAATTATCTTTAATGAAAAGGGTATTAAAACAAGGTTAGTATCATACTGCTTTGCTATGATTTACCACTTCACTGCATATCAAGGTATAAAAACATAAAATGTAACCGTCTACTTCATTAGTTTTCCTCTAAAACCTGGATGAGAAGCTAATAATTAATTTTCTCTGGCCTGAAAAATTCCATTGAATACAAAAAATTACCACACCCCAACTATACCATTATCTTTTTCGTGCATTGGAAACTGATATACATCTGTACAAGTACGTTTCAATTCTCAAAGTTTTATTTCCGGCATAGAACAGTCATGAGGATGATATCGACAGAATATCATTTGTTAATCGCCACCTTACGTCACCGTTGATAAAACTAGAGTTATCGCCCTTCCTAGCAGGTGTTTTATTATGATGATAATGGTTTGAGACGTCCATTCCAGCCTGGGAACAAGACGAGAAAGGACCAAAATGTTGGCTGTGTTTCTTTTAGGATTGTTTGTCTACGGTGTTGGTAAGTTGAATAAAACTATTGTACATTAAAAAAAAAAAAAAAGAAGAAAAGAAATATGCTTTAGATTTCTGTCTTTTTATAAAACAAACCAAATTATCTGTCCCTTCATCAGACAATCGCATAAACTGTCTTGTGTTTTTCAAACATTGTGTAGATTTATTATCGTATCTGTTGATTGTTGAAGCCGTAAAACAAATTTTATTGTATTTGTTTTTTGTTTAAATCGTGACGAATGTACATAATCAACTAACGCTATGATGCACGACCAGCAAGAACGCATGGATCATCTGGTTCGTCACGAGAACATACCTATATAATTTTGACCCCCTTTAACCCCACGTGTAGATAGTAAAATTGGGGTTTACATGGGTATACATTAATTTTCTTATTTCTGCTCAAAAACATAGATTGTGGTATCCGTTAGAACCATAGATCAGAAATATGAAAAATATCTGAATTTTTTATCTGAAAATTTTCATTTTTTGGTGGTAAAATTTTCAGCATATTTGAATAGGCGTGTTTTCGTAATGTGTGCAGAATATCGACTAGGCATGATGATGGTCTTAATCTGTTCATTTCTAAAGCACTAGTATGCGACCGCTAAAATTACTTTAACTCGCACATTGCATTATGCTTCAACTTTTATTTGCAATAAAATTCCTAAAATTTGTATGTTTATTTTTGATTACTTAAAATCCTTTGCACTTTATGTCATGCATACAAGGCACTTTTCTTCTCACTTTAAAAATGTTTTAAAGTAATTATCTGTAGATTTTACCGGGTAACAAAGGAGGAAAAAACATTAAATCACAAATATCAGATACTTTTCGCCACTGAACGTCCAAAGAAGAAGAAAAAGAAGAATAAGAAAAAAATATTATCGAATTATTCCTGACGGTTTAAGCATTATGGTCATTTTATATTTCCTCATTTTTATGCCTCGGCTTAGCTTCTGTAAATGAGTCTGAAATTTCACATATTCAATACTATATCTAATTGGCATCTATTAGCAAGCCCATTGCTTTGGTCTAGTTGACATCTTTAAGTATGCAAACTATTATCAAAATATCCCTGACGGTTTAAACATTATGGCGCGATTTTTTTATATTTCCCCCTTCCTCATGCCTCTGCTTAGCCCCCGTTTAAAATCTGAAATTTCACACATTCATTAGCTAGGTCTACTTAGCATCTATGAGTATACAAAATATTATCAAAATATTCCTGGAGGTTTAAGCATCATGGCGCGATTTTTATGTTTTCCTCCTTTCTTATGCCTCGGTTTAGCCTCTGTAAACGAACGTGTAATTCACATATTCATTAGCTAGGTCTATTTATTATCTATGGGTATACACATTATTGCCTTTTTCATACTTTCCCTTCTTTACGGCATCTAAATGACATCTATAAGTATCAAAAATTATATATATATGGAATGGCATTTGATATATGCCCATTGCCTAGGTCTATTTGACAACTTACAGTATACAAAATATTATTCAAATATTCCTGGCATTTTAAGCATTATAGCCATTTTCATAATTTCCACTCTTTTATACTTCGGCTTAGCTTCTGTAAACGAATCTGAAAGTTCTCGAGTTTAAAGTTTACTTCTTGGCATCTAATAGTATGCCAAAAAAATTAAAAGAAAAAAAAAAAAAAAAAAAAAAGAAATATCCCAAGTGGTTTAAGTGTTATAGCCATTTTCACAAACTGATAAAGGACGGAGGGACACTTTGATTATAGGGCACTCTGTGGGTCATGCATTCGCTTCAAAGAAAGCTCTAAGTTTGGTATTACTACGGAAACTCGCAAGTCTCGGAATTTGAGGAAACTACCGCTACACACATTTCATTATGATTGTGACAAAATGTAAGCAATGAAACGTTATTTTAAAATTGTGTTTCTCAAAACTAATCTACAGTGTGAAGAAAATTAAATAAAGGCACAACTACAAAAGAATTCGGCACTTTAATACTACTTGTTGTATACTGGTCTTGACCTGTTTTAACAGCAGTCGCTCGTGGTCATTTTACTGAGACTGATGCCAGTTTACCATGTAGCTGATAGACAGTAAAGCTGTCAAAAGAAAAACAAATATTAAAAATAATATACGACGATCCCAGCAAGCATTCTACATAAATCTATAGCGGGCCGTTATCGGCCCGATAACGGCCCGCCATAAATATACGTAGAATGCTTACTGGGATGTATTTTGGACGAAATTCTGTCCTTAAAAACATTTTCTATAATGATACATTAGACAAGTTTGCAAAAATAATTATAATTGATTTAAATAATTGACATTTCCTATTCACATGACTATTGGCATTTTAGCGCGATTTACTAAACTGAGTGCAAAAAATGCTAAACTGGATAATTGATCAGCTTTGAGTCTGCCTACTTAAAAAATTAGTCGCCAATATGTCAGCCGGAAGTCAAAGCAGTTATCATAAATAAAGACAAATGATAGTTAGACAGACAAACAAGCACATGCCCTCTCTCTCTCCCCATCGCCTCTCCACCCCCGCCGCCCCCCACCCCCCCCCCCGCCCCAGCTCCGGGAAACATAATCTATGGTATTTTGTATATAAAAATGGTCTATTCTACTTTATTTTCAGCCGGTTATACCATGTGTCCTTTACATGTTGAATGTATACCCGGATGTGTCGGGTTAGATGAAAGGGGCTGCAAAACGTGTGCGTGTGGACCAGGTAAGACATCTGAAATCAGGCGGAGCCTAATGAAATAAACACACAACGATAAACCGATACGTTACGTTAATAGGCAGAAATGCAACTTTGGCAAAATGTATCTAAGACAAAAGATCTTGCAAAACCATTCATTTTGATGCACAAATGTTAGCCAGATATATATGCTATTATCGATTTCAAGACCGTTGCAATGGACAAATGAAATTTTAATGTGGCTTTAAATATTTCAGAACTACTTTTCTACTGACATAAAACTGGATTTCAAGCAAAATAAATAAGTATTTAGAATAGGACACACACACACACACACACACACACACACACACACACACACACAAGATCTTTAGGTCATCATCACATTAGCCAACTCTGTAACAAGCCTATATGAAATATAAATACTTCGAAGCCATCGCTCTATATAATGTGCTGATATTTTCTTTTTTCTCCAGGAAAACATATGCTGTTGGTACTTATTAGTTGTGCCTCTGTGAGGTGTTTCTAATGAGCTCCCACAACGAGAAGCGCCTCTGATCGTTATCCTCAGCATTACGAAAACATGCCTATTCAAATATACTGAAAATTTATCACCAAAAATTGAAAATTTTAAGATAAAAATTCTAATTTTTTTTTTTCATATTTCTGCTCGAAACATAGATTGTGGGTACTCGGGAGAACTGCCTTCTCATGAGTACCCACAATCTTTGTTTTTGAGCAGAAATAAGAAAAATAATATATACCCCTGTAAACCCCAGTTTTACTATACAAAAGTGGGGTCTAAGGGGGGGGGGGTCAAAATTATATAGGCATGTTTTCGTGATGGTGAGTGCGTGTGCGTGCGTGCGTGTGTTTTTGTGTGTTACAATATTTCTTTTGTTTTGTCATGATTATGTAATAACTTAATGTGCGTATTACGAGGGGAAGTAACTCATCAGTGTATTACTCGGTATCAAATATAAATTATGAGGATCGAAAATACTTGCATGAGGCCGTGAACAGTTGTGGTCCAAATACACTGCATGTGTAACATTGGCAATGAATATGATTAAACCCTAAGTTGCACCTTCATTATATATCTAACCACCTCTCAACAAAGAAAAAATAAAAAGCAGTTATTTTGTTATCTGTTTACAACAGATACCTTTTAACCGCCATTATTTTAACTTCCATGATTTACTTTATACATCTGACGTGCCTGAAATAACTATATGCTTATAACAGGCACATTCTAACTTCTAAAGTATTTTCCTTACCTCCTTCCTGAAAATGACAACCGCCAAACGTGTATTTGGCTAAATATGTATTTTTCCGTTATCCTCCATCAGTCTTGATTAAAATTATATTCGTACGTATGCCAAAAATGCACCATTTTTTATATTTGATATTTAACCACAGTACAATAACCTTCTTCCTAGCCCAATAAATGCTAATGCTTCTTACACATGTTTGAATAATTTGCACCGTTCTTTGTTTCAGCAATGTTTGTTTTCGGAGGAGGAAGATACGGCATGCCAAGTAAGTGATACTCGTATATACTGATATCTTTCGTTGCT
Source organism: Anodontia alba (assembly GCA_964016985.1). Taxonomy (NCBI): domain Eukaryota; kingdom Metazoa; phylum Mollusca; class Bivalvia; order Lucinida; family Lucinidae; genus Anodontia; species Anodontia alba. Next base: position 22,812,257 of record OZ024838.1, read on the forward strand.
TGCTTTCTTGGTTGCTAACTGGTTTACTATCATTGATTACTAACTTACTTGTCTTATTGCTTTCTTACCCATTATTCACTTAAGATTGTGTTGATTGTGTTTTACGCACTGCTGATACTGTTGCTTACATTCTTACTAAGATACTGAACATACCAGTCCGCCCCCTTCCCCCGCCCCACCCACCCCGCCACCTCCAAAGATGCTTGTGAATCAGTAATCAAATAATTACAGCCGTCAGTCGATGAACCCGGTTGAATGAAAGTGACATGAAAATATTTATATGAATCAATTCATGATTGTTCCTTCTTCACCCTGATGAGACCTATTTAGCCGAATCTAGGGACTCTGGCCCAGAAACCTTGACACTAGAGCTGTTTTTTTTTTTTGTTTTTTTTTCGGTTTTTATGAGTTTGTTCATTGCTCTCAAGTGTCATTTCTCTTAGAATCTAGTTCATTATAGAGATAAAATTATGTATTATTATTATTATTATTATTATTATTATTGCAGGCATGGGAAGTGGTGGTGCTAGTTTCCATCCGGGGTCTATGGGAGGAGGAGGACCGTTTGGTAGTATAATGGGAGGAAGTGGAGGAAGCGGAGGAAGTGGATATCATGCTGTCTCCAAACCTAAAGAGAAACCACTCAAAGTATCTGCATATATCATTTAACTTTATTACATCACTTGTCGGTAGATTGTCTGAGCGTAGACTGAGAAATAGTCCTGAACGGGATATTGAATGTCACAATCGACCCAAAAATGCAGTGCACTTCAGTGACATAGGTATAGAGATGAAGTTACAGTTACAAGACGCAGCCTACGCAGGGTATCAAAGTAAAAGTGAAGAATGTGAAAAACAACTTCTGTTTTTACTCCAAATATTGGGACACCTTAACTCCTTACCATATTTGTCCATTGATTTGTAAAAGTCTGTTCCACTACTTGGTGATGTATTTAAAATATTGTTGGAACGGTGACAATTAGTGTAGACCCTGATCAGACACCGCATCCGGTGGCGTCTGATATGGGTCTACATGGTTTGCTCAGGCCTTTCTGTTCAAATGTTTAGGGCTATTACGGTACTAATCGAAATCCAAACAAAACACGGAAAGTCAACGACGTCAGAGACACTAAGGAATTAAAACAGAATAGCCTTCCCAATGGACACACAGCGTCGTAAAAACAACGCCCGCATCCGCGCGGCCTGATCAGTGCTTTCTTTATCAATGAATTTATTTTACGGCATTCATTGATCCGTGTGCGGGCAAATATGGCCCTGGTTCCGAGGTTATAAAACTTTTTTCATGCTCAATTCAGCATAGCATGAACATTTCTCTGCAAATAAATATGAAAATGCCAACAATAGTTGGCATTTTCATATTTATCAGCAGAGAGATTTTCATGATCAGCTATGTTTAGCAAGAAAGAATTTGCGATAGTTAGTAACTTGAGATTTATTAGCAGGACAAATTTCATGCTTAGTTGAGTTGAGCATGAAAAGAGTTTTATAACCTGGGGGGCCGGGTCAGTTTATCGAATGCGAAGGTTGCTCGGGGCCTTCGCTATTCGCAGTTGTGATATGGGCCATTGTAACTTGCGCACAATTTCTTGTTGAAGTATCATGACAAAGGTTGTTGTAAGGCATTTGTAAATCTACCTTTCTAGATCATATTAAACACATACACATTCCGATCTTGGTCAGTGTAGTTTTCCTTTTGGCAAGTGTAATTTGTTCGTAGAGAATCTGGCTGCTTGTAAAAGTCAGCAGTATTTGAACAGAGGCAGTTGCATATGCTCAGTTCGTGTTTTTTTTTTTTTTTTTTTTAGTTTTAAAGTGATTTTATCATGACGTAGCTTATTAAAGGGGAAATAACTTTGTAAACATTGTTTGTGCCTCAAAAGGGGTCTGGTCTACCAGGAAAGAATTGTCTTCCCACAGAGGGAGCAATTTCTTTCCCTGTAAAGTGGATCCCTGTTCAGAAGGGAGCTTGGATGTGAAAAAACAAGCGGTGATACTTATAAAGATCGCTGAATATATATCAAATCTATCCATCCGTCTTAATCACTATGAAGTAAGAGTGACAAGTTAGGAAATCATTAGTAAAGATTTTGTCTTGTTTTAGGAATGTACGGGAACCATGCTATGTATGATGACCTGCAAGGGACATTACTCTCTAAGCAGTAAGGTGGGAAGAGATGGTTGCAGGGCGTGTACTTGTCCCAAAGAACACCACCATACAGGTAATCCATCCATCCATCCATGCATCGCGAGTACATTGTAATTTGTTCCCTGCATACTTCCATCCATTTAAATTACAAGTTAGTAGTTATAAGTTTTCCTTTTATTATCAATGCCATTCTGAGAAATTATAAACTACCTCTACAAGGTACTTCTTCTATCACTATTACTTCCATTGGATTTGGGAGAGGGGCCTACTTATTGGTGTTGGTATAATAGGTTGTTTTTTTTTTTTTTTTTTTTTTTTAGAATCTTCTACACGTGTTTCTGATACAAATATTGCTCAAACTCATAAGGTGTATAAAAGTTTTGTTTGTTTCTTAGAGTTAGGAAAGACGAGGAAAATGAACCAAGAGCCTCCCTACCAGCCCGTCCAAAATTTCAGCTGTCCCGATAGCGCGTCGCCCTATATACCCAGTAAGCATTCTACATAAATCTATAGCGGGCGGTTATCGGCACGTCAGGGTAGCTGACGGTCCAATAACGGCCCGCTGTAGATTTATAAAGAATGCTAGCTGGGTATCACAGGAATTATAGAATGATCTATCGTATAAGTAGCGAAATGTGATAAAGGGTTCTTATATCTATGCGAAAAAGGAAGCACAAGATCAGACTGTGCATTGATCAGACTGAAAATGAATTTGCTTCCCGTTTAGAGAATCATAGAGTACTTTAGAATATAACAATGAATAGATACGGCCCTCATCGGACTATGCAAAGGCGCTGACTGATATGGAGCCTACGCAGTGCAGATATAACATGAGGGCCTTTTATTACGTATGCGACGAAATGACTGTATTCCGTTATGATTGTCTTTCCTGGGTTTATTTACGCCCGGCTGGAGCCCGGCGTATCTATTTGAGGTTGTGTTTGTAAAATATATATGCATTTGGAGAACATCGGTTTTCTTCAAGTTTTATGGGGTTCTTAGTGGGGTTATATATAACTATTCAAAGTCACACTTTTGCAGCAGAGAACTGTGCTATTGGTAACATAATGAAATAAAAAATGGGAAGTACTGTGTAGAATGAATGTAGCAATGTGGGTTTTGCCCATTTAAAAGAGAAATGAGCAGTTTTCCCGTAGCAGCCCCGATTTGACCATTCGACCTGAAATGAGCTTGCTGCTGTCAATATTCGTACACGTTTGAATTTTTTCATTTCGTTTTTTTTTTGTCGTACTACGAAGAAGAAACAAAACAATATTTTTCTTTGTTTACGATTGGAAATATGCATTCTCAAATCGAACGGATTATAAGCTGGTTTAATAATACAGTTTTATTTGATATTCAAGCATGGAAAGATTTGGGCCGAAAGAAAACGTTATGAGTGGAGAAAAGAACGAAACACTGCTACATAGATGATTTCGGATATAGTATGTTCGGCCTAGGCTATGGATGGCGACATGTAATTATATATGCGGGCTAGGAAACAGACGATCATAGTTGATTTTTTGTCCCCCGCCTTTTCGAAGAAAGCGGAGGGACACTGTTTTCGGCTTTCCGTGGTGCGTGGTTCCGAATTTTTAGTAGATACCCTGTCCCCTTAACTCCTCACACAGTTTTTGTCCGATCCTTTTGAATCTTAATAGAGGCTTTTAAGATGGTCTGAAGATATGCATGTGTTTTTTTTTTCAGAATCCTGAAATTAGTTTTATCACTTTTTAAACATTTTGAACTTAGACATTTTTTTAATTCTAATATTACAGAAGTGTATAGGAAAAAGGTACCTTGTCCCCTTAACTCCTACAACAGTTTTTGTCCGATCCTTTTGAAACTTTACATGGCCTTTTAGGATGGCGTGAAAATATGCATATGGATTTTTCAGAATCCTGAAATAATTTTTTATCGCTTTTTCCGCATTTTAACTTAGACATTTGTTTAGTTCTAATATTACAAATGTGTATAGGGAGTAGGTACCTTGTCCCCTTAACTCCTCCTACAGTGTTTGGCCGATCCTTTTGAAACTTTACATGGGCTTTTAGGATGGCCTGAAGATATGCATGTGTCTTTCTAGAGTCCTGAAATAATGTTTTATCACTTCTCCGCATTTTTAATTTAGACATTTTTTGAGTTCTAATATTACAAAAGTGTAAAGGGAGTAGGTACCTTGTCCCCTTCTCCTCCCACAGTTTTTTGACCGATCCTTTTGAAACTTTACAAGGCCTTTTGGGATGGCCTGAAGATATGCATGTGGTTTTCTCAGAATCCTAAAATAATTTTTTATCACTTTTTCCGCATTTTTAACTTAGACATTTTTTGAGTTCTAATATTACAAAAGTGTATAGGGAGTAGGTACCTTGTCCCCTTAACTCCTCCCACAGGATTTGGCCCATCCTTTTGAAACTTTACATGGACTTTTAGGATGGTCTGAAGATATGCATGTGGTTTGTTTCAGAATCCTGAAATAATTTTTTATTACTTTTTCCGCATTTTTAACTTAGAGACATAATAATAAATAATTAGTTTCTTTTTATCTGCTAGAGATAATACCCCTCAAAACCAAATTCAAAGGCGGTGCACGAAAATTCACTGACTTTGCTTATTTACATAGCTCTAATAACGTCTCTAATGTTTTTATTATTGAGTATTGCGATAATTTATATAATTATAACCTTTCATAAATTATAACATTTTTTCACTATACCACGATCTATAGGGAGCTAAGTAATGCATGATAGATTAGTTTCCCGGCGTATTGATGCTTTGCATCAATATTTTCTTGTCCATTTTGAATTTATTTTCAGTCACATTGTTACAAGTGCAGAAACCTAAACCACCAACTCATGCCGATTGTACCGGAACTAAACTCTGTATGATGACGTGTAAGGGGAAGGCAATACTAGGAGAACATGGAAAGGACGGCTGCCAGTCATGCGCATGCGTACCAGGTAGTATTTGCAGTTCACTGTTTTCTTGTCTCGCATATTTTGTAATTTGCACATTCAGAAATATGTTTTGCTGGCATAAAAGAATAAATTTTACTTCAATTTTAAGTTCCCATTTTTTGCATAAGTGACCGTTTCAACATATCATCGTTTCCAATAAATGTGTGTTTGGCAGCAGGATGACTAGTAGTGTCTATAGATAAAACAGTAAAACTATTGCTATTATCTGCTGGTCCGGATAGCTATGTTACGACAAGAAATGTAATAAAAGTGAAAAATGTAATAAAATGTTACATTTCTTGTCCCAATGTCTGCGACGAAAAATGTAATAAAATAAGGTGAGAAATGTACTAAAGTGTTACATTTCTTGTCGCAATGTCTGCGACGAGAAATGTAATAAAATAAGGTGAGAAATGTAATAACTTTTTATATTTGTGTACATCGCGTTGGGTTAGTATTTGACTATTTTGATGAATACATAATACAGGAAAAACACATATTTTCTGAAATTGTGTTTTTAATTCGGTCCTTTACATATAATTTCATGGATATCAGAAGCTAGTTAAAAGTATTACATCTCTCACTTTTGTTTCGACTTTCTCCACGATGTCTGCAAAAATGTGAGAAATGTTATAACTTTTTCAAATAGTTTTAAATCGCTTTTGGCAAGCGTTTGGCCATTTTAATGACTTAATAGCACAGGTAAAGTTATTTTCTTCATTGCGGGTTTACCGCCTTTCCACTGTTATCTCATATATACCGCAGTGATTGTTGGTCAGAAAATGGCGAAAGAATTGCATTTCTCGGACATGCGCCTTGCTCGTGTCACGTTCTGCAACGGAAGGTCAGGTGGATTTTCTCCGGGTCCTCCTGTTTTCGTCCACCTCCGATTTACGATCGGCTCGAAATAAGTGAAATAATCTTGATAGGGCCGTAAAACCAAAGCCAAAGGAAAGAAACTGCAATTTTCACTTTTGTAGCATTTCTCACAGCAGTATCCGTTACAAAGTGTGTAATGTAACAACCCTTTCAAATAGAGATAAATTGTTTTAATAAAGTTCGGGAGAAATAGCTATGTCTGGTGTCCGTCCCTGCGTGCGTCTGTTCGTCCGTACTAAGTTCTGGATACGTACTAACGTCCGGACATTTAGGTTGCAAAAAGTATGGAAGTCGCCACCTTACTAGTCAATGCGATCTATTCCGTAAAATTGACATTTAAGTGGCAAAGTTGCTCTTAGGTGGCTTACCGCTTAAGAGAATTTGTCACTTGTGCAGTTGTTATTCTGATGACTAGCCACGTAAATGTCTGTTCGTAAGAACCGTCCTTCCGTATGTCCATCCATCCATAGACAAGCTAGTGATGGCCATGACTCTAATACCCTTTATAAGAAAATATTACATTTCCTCTTTTGTTACATTTCTTGTCGCAATGTTTGCAATCAGAAATGTTATGAAATAAGGTGAGAAATGTAATAACCTTTTTTTATATTTGTTTACATCGCATAGGGTAATTATTTGGATATTTTGAGGAATACATAACACTCGAAAAGACACTTATGTTCTTAAATTGAGTTGTTAGTACGGTGGTGTACAATAGCAGATGGAAAATTATTTTCATGATTGGGGGTTTACCGCCTTTCCACGGTTATCTCATATATACCGCAGTGATGGTTGATCAGAAAATGGCGAATGAATTGCATTTCTTGGTTCGCGCCTGGCTCGGGTCACATGTGAGACGCCAAGTTCTGCAACTGAAGGTCAGGTGGGTTTTCTCCAGGTACTCGTGATTTCGCCCACCTCTGATTTACAATCGGCTCGAAATAAGTGAAATAATCTTGATAGGGTCGTAAAACGAAAGCCAAAGGAAAGAAACTGCAATTTTCACTTTTGTAGCATTTCTCGCCGCAGTAGCAGCAACAAAGTGTGTAATGTCACAACCCTTTCAAAAAGAGATAAGTCGTTTTGATAGGGTTCCGGAGAAATAGCTATCAGTCTGGTGTCCGTCCCTGCGTGCGTCTGTCCGTCCGTATAACGTCCGAACACGTTCTAACATCCGGACATTTAGGTGGCAAAAAGTGTGGAAGTCGCCACCTTACTAGTCAAAGCGATCTATTCCGAAAAATTGACATTTAAGTGGCAAACATTTGCTCTTAGGTGGCTTACCGCTTAAGAGAATTTGTCACTTATGCAGTTGTTACTCTGATGACTAGCCACGTAAATGTCCGTTCGTAAGAACCGTCCTTCCGTATGTCCATCCATCCATAGACAAGCTAGTGATGGCCATGACTCCAATACCCTTTATAAGAAAATATTATATTTCTCACTTTTGTTACATTTCTTGTCGCAATGTCTGCAATTAGAAATGTTATGAAATAAGGTGAGGAATGTTATAACTTTTTTTATATTTGTTTACATCGCATTGGGTTATTATTTGGACATTTTGAGGAATACATAAAACACGAAAAGACACTTATGTTCTTAAATTGGGTTGTTAGTACGTAGGTGTACAATAGCACATGTAAAATTATTTTCTTGATTGGGGGTTTACCGCCTTTCCACGGTTATCTCATATATACCGCAGTGATGGTTGATCAGAAAATGGCGAATGGATTGCATTTCTCGGTTCGCGCCTGGCTCGGGTCACATATGAGACGCCAAGTTCTGCAACTAAAGGTCAGGTGGATTTTCTCCAGGTACTCCTGTTTTCGCCCACCTCTGATTTATGATCGGCTCAAAATAAGTGAAATAATCTTGACAGGACCGTAAAACGAAAGCCAAAGGAAAGAAACTGCAATTTTCACTTTTGTAGCATTTCTTGCCGCAGTAACCGCAACAAAGTGTGTAATGTCACAACCCTTTCAAAAAGAGATAAATCGTTTTAATAAGGTTCAGGAGAAATAGATATCAGTATGACGTCCGTCCCTCCGTGCGTCTGTCCGTCCGTATTAACGTCCGGACACGTACTAACGTCTGGTCATTTACGTGGCAAAACGTGTGGAAGTCGCCACCTTACTAGTCAAAACGATCTATTCCGTTAAATTGACATTTAAGTGACAAACATTTGCTCTTAGGTGACTTGCCGCTTAAGAGAATTTGTCACATTTGTTATTCTGATGACTAGCCTCATAAATGTCCGTTCGTAAGAACCGTCCGTCCGTCTGTCCGTATGTCCATCCATCCACAGACAAGCTAGTGATGGCCATCATGACTCCAATACCCTTTATAAGAATATATTACATTTCTCACTTTTATTACATTTCTCGTCGCAATGTCTGCAACCAGAAATGTTATGAAATATGGTGAAATGTAATATTTTTTTTTATATTTGTGAACATCGCATTGGGTTAGTATTTGGATATTTTGAGGAATACATAACACACGAAAAGACACTTATGTTCTTAAATTGGGTTTTTAGTACAGTCGTGTACATCATACTTCACGCATATCAGAAGCTAATGATAATTATTACATATCTCACTTTTGTTTCGATTTTCCCCACGATGTCTGCAGAATTGTGATAAATGTAATAACTTTTTCAAATAGTTTTAAATCGCTTTTGGCAAGCGTTTGGCCATTTTAATGAACTAATAGCACAGGTTAAGTTATTTTCTTGACTGGGGGTTTCCGCCTTTCTGCGGTTATATATACCGCAGTGATGGTTGATCAGAAAATGGCGAATGAATTGCATTTCTCGGTTCGCGCCTTGCTCGTGTCACATTTGAGACGCCAAGTTCTGCAACGGAAGGTCAGGTGGATTTTCTCCAGGTACTCCTGTTTTCGCCCACCTCTGATTTACGACCGGCTCGAAATAAGTGAAATAATCTTGATAGGGCCGTAAAACGAAAGCCAAAGGAAAGAAACTGCAATTTTCACTTTTGTAGCATTTCTCGCCGCAGTATCCGCAACAAAGTGTGTAATGTCACAACCCTTTCAAATAGAGATAAATCGTTTTAATAAAGTTCGGGAGAAATAGCTATGTCTGGTGTCCGTCCCTGCGTGCGTCTGTTCGTCCGTACTAAGTTCTGGATACGTACTAACCTCCGGACATTTAGGTTGCAAAAAGTATGGAAGTCGCCACCTTACTAGTCAATCGTTTTGATAAGGTTCGGGAGAAATAGTTATCAGTCTGGTGTCCGTCCCTGCGTGCGTCGGTTTGTCCGTTCTAACGTCCGGACACGTACTAACGTCCGGACATTTAGGTGGCAAAAAGTGTGGAAGTCGCCACCTTACTAGTCAATGCGATCTATTCCGTAAAATTGACATTTAAGTGGCAAACGTTTGCTCTTAGGTGGCTTGCCGCTTAAGAGAATGTGTCACTTATGCAGTTGTAATTCTGATGACTAGCCACATAAATGTCCGTTCGTAAAAACCGTCCGTCCGTATGTCCATCCATCCATAGACAAGCTAGTAATGGCCATGACTCCAATACCCTTTATAAGAAAATATTACATTTCTCACTTTTGTTACATTTCTCGTCGCAATGTCTGCAACCAGAAATGTCATGAAATAAGGTGAGAAATGTAATTACTTTTTTTCATATTTAGGAAAATTATTACATTATTAGTTCATTAAAATGGCCAAACGCTTGCCAAAAGAGATTTAAACTATTTGAAAAAGTTATTACATTTCTCACATTTTTGCAGACATCGTGGGGAAAATCGAAACAAAAGTGAGAAATGTAATAATTTTCACTAACTGCTGAAATACGTGAAATAAGATGTACACCACCGTACTAACAACCCAATTTAATAACATATGTGTCTTTTCGTGTGTTATGAATTCATCAAAATAGCCAAATACTAACCCTAAGCGATGTAAACAAATAATAAAAAATATTACATTACTCACCTTATTTCATAACATTTCTGGTTGCAGGCATTTGCGACGAGAAAAGTAACAAAGTGAAAAATGTAATATTTTCTTATTAAGGGTATTTGAGTCATGGCCATCACTAGCTTGTTTAGGGATAGATGGACATACGGACGGGCGGACGGACGGTTCTTAAGAATGGAAAACTGTCCACACTATTGCCACCTAAATGTCCGGACGTTAGTACGTGTCCGGACGTTAGAACGGACAGACAGACGGACGGAGGGATTGATATCTGTTTCTCCAGAACCTTATTAAAACGATTTTTCTCTATTTGAAAGGGTTGTGAGATTACACACTTTGTTGCGGATACTGCAGTGAGAAATGTTACAAAAGTGAAAAATGCAGTTTCTTTCCTTTGGCTTTCATTTTACGACCCTTTCAAGATAATTTCACTTATTTCGAGCCGATCGTAAGTCAGAGGTGGGCGAAAACCGGAGTACCCGAAGAAAAAAACACCTGGATTTGGCATGTGACCCGAGCCAGGCGCGTACCGAGAAATGCAATTCATTCGCCATTTTTCTGATTAACCGTCACTGCGGTACACATGAGATAACAATGGAAAGGTGGTAAACCCCCAGTCAAGAAAATATCTTTACCTGTGCTATTAGTTCATAAAAGTAGCCAAACGCTTGAAAAAAGCGATTTAAAACTATTTGAAAAAGTTATTACATTTCTCACATTTTTGCAGACATCGTGGAGAAAGTCGAAACAAAAGTGAGAAATGTAATAATTTTAACTAGCTTCTGATACACATGAAATTATATGTAAAGGAGCGTATTAACAACCCAATTTCAGAAAATATGTGTTTTTCCTGTGTTGTGTATTCATCAAAATAGTCAAATACTAACCCAATGCGATTTACACAAATATAAAAAAAGTTATTACATTTCTCACCTTATTTTATTGCATTTCTCGTCGCAGACATTGCGACAAGAAATGTAACAAAAGTGAGAAATGTAGCATTTTATTACATTTCTTGTCGTAACATAGCTATATGATAGAAACATGATATATTTCACACATACAGTATACGGGCAATGTATAATAATAGCTCTTCCAATGTAGGCCAAACTCTGCTTACGCTTCTGCTTAGTCTGATCAGGACCTTGATTGTCCAATTACAGAATGATCTTACAGAATACATCGACACACGAAAAACTGAGAAATCTCTGATCAGAATGAGCAATGCCTTCACTGCTCGTTTGTAGGAATCAATAGAAAGTAACAACCGAACATAACATGATCTGATCAGATTGTGCGGATGCGCTGGCTGATCTGAGGCTTCATAATTCGCATATGGCAAAAGGGTCCATTTGCACATAGAATTATATAAAACACAATTACTTATCATCTCACATCTTAGCAACACACTATAATCGACAACGCACAGACCATATACTAAGCACCGCTACAACACACAAATAAAAGATTTCCGGAACGTATGAAAGACAATTTTATTGATACTAACGTAACGTGTCAAGCAGTCAAAGTTGTCTCTCATTATTACAAACTCCAACGAAATAGAATTTTTGGTCTGAGGTAACTGTAGTTTGAGATAAAAGGAGTTGAAATGTAAGGGACATGCAGCAAATTAAACCATTATTGCCATTTATTTGTTTTTACATAATAAGCAGTAGTTTCAGTTATCAGCGTTTGAGACAACGACAGTCAACCGCATTATCTATTTTTTCATAAGCTCATCATTGTGACACAACAGGAAAAGTACCTACGGTAGCAACTTTGTTTTTCAGAACCCAAACCTGTTACAGTTGTGACACACAAAGAAGAATGTCATGCGACCACTCTCTGTATGGTGTCATGTAAACATGGCTACAATCTCTCACATGGAGGAAGTAGCAGCTGCAAAACATGCACGTGTAAACCGGGTTAGTATAATATTTTCTTTCTTTAGATCACTTAGGAAGATACACATTTAAGTATTTATTCAGAATTTTGGATCTCGATTGTCTAGTCCAGCTCCATAGTAATGTAATGAATACACATGAAAGATTTTGCCACCATTTTGCAAAGAGAGTCGACTTTTGTAGGAAGTTGTCTCCTCAGCAATGGGAACTTTTAAAAATGAGGGCTACTCGATTACTCTTAAAGGAAAAGCTTTGCTCCCAGGGTAGCCCCAGAGTAGAATGAAGACCCTATGTCCATCCTTTGAGGTGTATCCAATTACTTTTAATTAGTGTTTTAAAAGTAATACAGGCCCATACAAAGGTCATTTTCCTACTTTTTTCAGCGCCAACCCCAGCTCCTACACCAGCCCCACATCGTCTCGAGTGTCCTGAAACTCTGAAATGTATGATATCATGTACAGATGGATACCAGCTTGGATCAGCCGGGCCTGACGGTTGTCCACACTGCAGCTGTCTCACAGGTGAGTTGAGTTTTTAACAGAGAGAGAGAGAGAGAGAGAGAGAGAGAGACGATGCCATGCACAGATGTGTTCCAGCTTGGGTAGAGGTGAGTTGAATGTTTACAGAGAGAATTACTACTACAGTCGACTCTCGTTATCTCGAATTCCAAGGGACTCTCTGAAATACTTCGAGATATCCGTAGTTCGACATATCAGGTTTGCAGAATTGAGGACAAAATAATTTGATTAACCACATTTAACAAACTGATAGGTAATTGGACTTTTGAAGTTAGAGATATATTGAAAATATTGTGGAAAAGAGGAGAAATTGCTCCTTAGGAGCAATTTCTCCTCTTTTCTACAATATTTTCCATCTGTTGTTAGGTTTTCGTGTATAGGCAGGGACCAGATTTTCACTTCGAGAAGCGGTTATTCGAGATAAGCGAGGTCGAGATAACGAGAGTCAACTGTATTTAGGAAAAGAAAAATTATTACTTTAGTTCTGATCCTTTATTGTTTATTGTCTCAGTAGTATATTTTGTACTCCTGTTCATTTTCTGAAATAATTTATTCCATACCTTTTTTTTTGGTTTGATTTTTGTTTAAATTTGGCTTTTTAAGCAGATATTTCTTACAATGCTCAGTGGAATGGCAAACAGTTTAGATCTTGATCAGGAGAAGTCAGATCTGCGTCAGAAATTTTGGTTTACGTGATTTTAAGACATTTACCCTGTATACCGCTAATTATATGATACGATTTAATTGCATCGGGTTATTAACTGCACAACTGTAATTGTTAACATTTATGTAAACTTCATAAACTCTGTATGCCCCTTTATTGAATACAAGATGGAACTATCCTTGTGTAATAAATCAGGCTGTCCAGATAGTAAGGGGTTGTCTCTTGTTGAGAGTCTACGGGTACAGCCCTGCCTTCATTCCCCAATATAACGGTAGTCACCGACAATCCTTTCATTCATTGGTAAATCTGGAAATAGGTGAAATCAAAGCACTGACAGCACTGGTGGATCCATTATCTCTGAGGGTAGGTCCTGAACGGGGACTTAAGACTGTTTCATTTAGCCTTTAACTTCCTGTTATTTAAGCAAAAAGTGCAGGCCCTGCACTCCGCGTTCTGCACTCCTTGCCAATGTCTCAGTCCAGGTTTTTCGGATAACCCACTTTACACGGCACCCTGACGTCACAGACACAGACAAGAATAGCGCGGCTATAAAAAACAGTTACCTGGATTTCATACAAATGCGCGGTTTGATTTCATTGGTCAATGATAGTCACATGAACAAATGGTGTATGTATACTTTGGCTCGATTGTAAACAGTTGACCCCAAAACGATTGTTTAACATTATCCATGTAACTGCTTTCACTGGAATAGTATATATCTAACTTTCTCATTTTCAGCACCTAAGGAAATTTTATTAGTGAAAGAGGTGACATGCCAACAGGCATTATCGTGTAAGTCTGGATGTACGGTTGGGTATAAATGTGACACCAACGGATGTCCTATCTGTGAGTGCATTAGACCAGAAAGTAAGTTGTCGTAATTTCGTACCCTCTAGCATAACCATTCGGTGATAAAAATGTTCCATCTGCTTACCAATCTGAATAATCTGTTAAAATAAAATATTGTTTTTTAACTTCAAGAATTTCTTGCATTCAAATGTGCCCCCAAGGTGATAAATATAAGTGCAGACTACAGAGTACTGTATACCCATAATATTCGGGAAGTCAGTCCTGAGCAAACAATGCAGCCCAGATCAGATGTCTGGTCAGGGTCTGCATTGTTTGCTACACGTCCGGCAAACGTTTAGACACATCAAATGCTGATAAAATGGTTTTCTTCAAATTTCTGAACAAGTATGGTAAAAAGTGTACGATTACTTATGGTAAATACAGTATAGCCCAGATGTTGCAGGATGTAAAATTAGGGAATGAGACAAAGTTATACGCTTAATACCCCTTTCAACCCTAGAACGAACCAGATACGTTTAAAATCAGTGTAGATCCAGATGAAAAAAAAACAAAAACAAAATGAGCTTTCTCATCAGGATCTGTATAATATCCTGTTCATGATTTGTTTTTATTATCTGTATTTTGGCAATAACGGATGTGTCCTATTTGAATAATGGAAGAGTCTACGTCATATAATATAGGGATCAAACATGGTTTTTCATGCATTAACTTTCGGCAGGTCCCGAGGGAATTTTTAAACATCTCCCTTGGGACCTGGCAAATGTTAATGCATTGAAAATCCACGTTCGATCGCTATTATTGCATAAAAACTGAAAACGTTTGCTACATTTCGCGTTATTTCTTGCACTATTTTGTTTCGCCTTTTCACCGATGTCTCGCGAACGCAATTTCCACGGGATATGCTCGTTCTAGGACCGGGCAGTACACATCTCGTAATGGCAGCAAATCTGTGGCCCCGGTACGATCATATTGAAAGTTGCGTAGCCGTGCATTAACAGCGCGTGAATTGCCTTGTAAATACACGGCTTTTCGCCGGTTAATGCACGGCTGTTAATAACGTGCGACACTGCTTTTTATGCAATTCTGAGAGGTTTAAATCTGATTGGTAAGACATTATCAGTTCGGATACTACTTTACCAGGGTGCAAGGTAAGGATGGACTGCGATTGGATCAAACCAACTTTTTTATGAACATGTGTATGAGAATAAAAATGAGAAAAAATGATAAATAAATAAATAAATAAATTAAAAAAAAAAGAAAAAATACAACAACGCCAGTCTGGTTTAAATCGTTAAGGTTCGTTTACAAATTCGGCATTTCCTTTACATGTAACCTACACGTACATATCGAACAGCAAAAGTCCAGCATTTACATGTTCATTTACATGTATATATTAACAAATGACGTTAATGTCGACAGTGTGGTTGGAATCCTCAGTTTTCATTTACAAAATGCCTGTACCTTTAATACGAAATCTATATAGCGAATAGCAAAGAACCAGGCCAGCCTGCGCGATAGCGCAGCTGGCCTGTTTTTTTTTTTTTTGTTTTTTTTTTGTTTTTTTTTTTTGCTGTTTGTATAAGTTCGTTGATTTTCTCACTGTAAAATAAAAGTCAAAAAGGATTGACTTTGGAAACAAAGAACACACAAAATCACGCAAATTGGAGACTCGCTTTGAATGAGTCTCTTCATATGCAACACTGTTGTTTATGAGGCTGCATACGCTCCCTAGCGCCGGCTTAAGCGGTATTCTATTTTCAAAATAACCAGGGTGGGCTCAGTGATCCCAAAGGAAATAAAATATTACCTGCACTAAGTGAGCCTAAACATATTTTTAGTTGTTGGCGTGCTGACGATCAAGGAAGTATACACCAAACAAGAGCTGACCTGTAAAACAGCCCTTTCATGTTCCAAATCCTGCTCTGTAGGCTACAAGTGTGGAGACGACCACTGCCCTACATGTGAATGCCTCGTTCAGGTCCAAACAGGTATAATGTTTTCGAATTCAGGAAAAATCGCCGCGCTAAAGGTAAAGGCACGTCGCCAGAAAATAATGCTATTTGCTAACCATTAAGTCCTTTTTACAATGTTTTGACACGCATTTTTTGTATCTGTATACATCCTAAACATTTGGACAGGGCTATCTTAGTTAACAGTATGGGTCTAGTTTTGAACAGGCTCTACACTGTTTACATTTGCCCCAGTAGTTTTAGACAAATCAAGAGGTAGTCAAACCAAACAACAGATTTATTCAAAGTGGAAGATATATGCTTTAGGCCGTATATGTGTTTTAAGCCGTCCGATGTTCGAAATTTGAGGGTAATTGCTGCAACGGCATTCAAAATCTCTCAGCTGATTTTCCAGTCACAACAACAGCAGCTGTGCAGGGACGTATTAATGTGATATGCTAACAGTGAATCCGCTTTCAAACTTGTCCAATTTTTGGAATAACTATGGAAATGAGTACTAATTACAACATAGCCTGGCTTAAACGCCTTAGCATACACAACCTGACTGCATGCGATGACTACACTGTGTAAATACATCCCTGTTAGGAGTTTGTCGTTTATTAAGATGAACAGACATTGGGCATAATTATTTGCCACTTGTGACATCGCCTTTTAAATCAATGTATTTCCATATTTTTGTAAAAATTCCTACGCTGAAATTATTAAGGCTACGATAATAAAAATATATATATCAGATGTATGCAAATTGATAAAAAACAATAAATATAACTTCAAGAGGTCTGTAAGTATTTTACTTGTTATGCATTACTGCTTTGAAACCAAAGTAATTGACATTGATTTTGAGAAATTACGCCCACTTTAAAGAGTTACAGCTCCCATTACTAAAATTCATTTCAAAGTATGTTGATTGCATTTGTCTTTTCTTTTCGCTTCAATCTCATGTATATTTCGTGAACTTTTCTTAATAAATTGATTTTAGAGAATGTAGTAAGCATTGATTTGAACGACACCGTCATAAGGTGACAAATATTTATGTCGATAATTATGTTAAAGCTAGTTCAAATAACGATAAAAAATGATGAACAAGTTTGTTTTTTAAATGTTACTAGCATTTTAAGAAAACCGAATATTCGTTTAAACGTATTTTAATATAAATGTAGGGCCTGTATTGTAAATTTGATAAGTAAATGAATATAATGTTTTTTAAATATATAATATTTAAATGTATACGTATTTAAGTTGAACTTATTAAATATCAATTATTAGAATAATTTTTATAAACATTTCAAAATATTGTAAGTTTTGAGTGTGACAGCCACGTGACAAAGAGCGGGGATGGGGCGGTCGGGGATTCAGTCCTCTAAGTTCAGACAAAATACACATGCAGCTGGCAATCGGAAATGCTGGTTTTGTGGCAGGAAGTGGAAATGTTGGTGGAAGTTCTTCAGGTTATGGAGGTACGAGTTCATTCAACACAGGAAATGGCGGACAAGGGCCTTTCAAGCCTTCGTCTGGATCTGCTGGGAGCGGGCCGTTCGCCCCCGCTGGAAATAGTGGTCAGAGCATGGGCACTGGACCTTTTACGACAACGAACGGTAACTATAACGCTGGAATGGGCTCAGGTAGCCCTCTCAGTGCTGCTTCAGGGTCCGGGTCAGGGTTTAGCACGGGCACAGGTGCCAATGGTATGGCGGCTGGAAGTCCTTTCTCAACCGGAAATGCAGCTGGAATCGGCAATATGGGAACAGGATCTGGTCCATTTTCAACTGGCAGCTCATCTGGGACAGGTGGAAATGGAGTTGTAGCAGGGAGTCCTTTCGCAACCGGAAATGCAGCTGGAAGTGGCAACATGGGTACCGGTCCATTTACAACTTCCGGTTCAGCTAATACAGATGGAAATCCCTTCTATGGAGGACATACCGCCGGAAACGGTAACATAGGTCAGACAATGGGACTCAGTCCATTTTTATCTGGGGCCTCATCCGGAAACGACGGAGGCAATGGTCCATTCATTGGCGCTGCAGGGTCTGGTATGGCATCATCTGGTAGTCCATTTTCTGCTGGTGCTACCTTTGGCGGAGGATCAAGCAGTGGCAGTCCATTTTCTGGCAGTGGGTCCGGCAATGGAAGTCCATTTTCGACAGGCACTGGTACTGGTACAGGTAAGAAATATTGTTGGAAATTTATCTCGTTCTTCAAAAAAAAAGGTAAGAGAAAAGTCCAGGGAGTGCCACAATCACAAATCGCAGCCCTTCCCAGACCCCAAGAGGAAGAGGAAACCGACAAATCCAAAAAGGCACAAATCGAACAAACGTACGAAAAGCACTAAGATTAGCTCTCTCTTCCCCAAGCGAGGTAATCGCAATACTAAAAGGACTGAAAAACACAAGAACAAAATGACACACGGAAAGACATACAACAAATCGCCTCGTAGAATAAACCACAAAGCAAGAAAGAGTAATACTAACACCGGGACCACCACCTTAGAACTCTTAGTAGAGTAAACTACCGGGGGGGTGGGGGGTTGGGTGGGGGGGTGGGGTTAAAGCAATTTTACAGCTAGCTAACTTCACCTTGGGTCCCGATGCTACTCTTAATATAGAAACACATAAAAATTCGGTTCGCATAAAGGCTCCCAACTCAGTCAATGCATCAAAGCGAAAGCATAAAAATCAAATTAATCACTATAATAAACAAAGACGAGTACTCACGGCTAATTCTACTGTATGCCAGAGTAAATGAAAACCAGTAGTTGAACTACGGCGGGCAAAGCCAAAGACATATCGTCAAGCCCCAACCCACTGGTTAAAGTTTTACGAAGAGGCCGTCATTGAGTCTGAGGCCCGAACCGTCGTCGTGCAATTATAGAGTGAAGCATAGCCATCAACAATGATTGGGTTCACAACTAGGCATGCAGTCTGCCGCATAATATCCAGGCTATAGCCAATTCTTTTATAACGGTTAATAAGTTTTTTGAATTGCTCCGAAAAGTAAGATTTACCTACAATTTTTCTAAATCTGTACACTAAGTCACCGTAAAATTCTAGCTCCGATATACCTTGTTGCAGAAGTGTTTTCAGACTGACGTTATATTTTTCAAACAAGGCACTGTGACTGTGATAAAATTTCGAAAACGCCTTACGAAGTTTAAAATAACGATAGCCCTGCCTAAGAAGTTTGGCAGTAAGGGCTTTATTACGGTAGTTAAAGTCATTAAGATTTGAAGAAGCTCTGGCGAATCTAATAAGTTGAGATATGTATACCCCATATGAGGTCTCCGGGGGACATCGCCATCCAGAAAAGGGAAATTGACTATATCAAAATCAAAATCGACCCGTTTATCATAAAATTTGGTGGAAACTGTACAATTAGATATACATACATTCAAATCCAAAAAAGGTGCCTCGGTATCGGAAGAATTTGCTCTATTTAATTGGAGTTCTGTAGGGTATATCCGGTCCACCATTTGGTCAAAGTAAATATTGTCAATATTTAATAAATCATCAAGGTATCTTGAAGTTGAATTGAAAGCCTCAATAATGTCAGCCTGATTTTCACGTGAGAGAGACTTCATGAAATCTCTCTTATAACAAACAAGAAACAAATTTGCAACAAGAGGAGCACAATTATTTGCCATCGGAATACCAATAGTTTGCCTATAAAGTTTAGTTCCAATCTAATAAAAATATTATCCAAAAGATAAACAAGGGCATCACAGACTTTTTGACACGACCATAAATTGTGATTATTATATACATCAGAAGTGAAAAAAGCACATTCTTCGTTGCAAGCCAAATATTGGGTATTCTCCCGAATAAACGTTCGGTTAATTAAATCAATAAGTTTATCTTTTATAAGATGATGAGGTAACGTAGTATACAGTGTAGAAAAATCATATGTAGACAATTTAGAAGCCTGAAAGATTTTAGATTTAAATTTATTGAGAACAGTCTGAAAAATGTTGCTGAATTTCGCTTTGGTGAATAAGAAAGAACGTAAATCTTTCGGAAGTATTTCTATTATACTTAACCCACAACCACTACTTTTAAGTAATATGAGTATTATGGAGGTGCCAAGTAAAGCCACATTACGGAGTACAGCCCTTCAAAGACACCAAAGATTGTTAGATTGTTTGAATGACACAAAACGACACAACAAAACAGTGTGCTCTAACAAAAAAAAAAAAAAAAAAAAAAAAAAAAAAAGAAGAACGATCAAAACGAATAGGAACTGCAACAGAAATAAAAAAAAATGTATAGATTATATTGAAAAATGACCATTTATGGTCATTTTTCAATATAATCTATACATTTTTGGGATCCATCTTTGAACCGCGTTATAGACAAAACCGTGTTATAACGAACCGTGCTGGCCACAGTAAAATTGGCGATGGGCTTAAGCCTCGCTTTACGAGCACTCAAACATCGTCCTGTATCTTGACACTGTTCAAGCTACACATAAATGTTTGGTCAGCGTTGGGGTCCCTTAACTCATAGATAGTTCAAAACAAAACATATAAATTAATGTCTGATCACAATAATGAAACACATATGAGGGTTGGACTACAAACTAAAAGTCAAAGCAAATAAAAACTAAAAGCAGAACTACGGTGAACCTTTCCATAGACAAGTCAGTCACAAAAATATAAATGAAAATACCATATGCACGTCATATATAAAAGGATTCGGACTGATCCGTCATTGAGTCAGTGGCCCGTCCAACCACCGTGTAATTAAAGAAACCAGCAAAGTGGTTGATCTTCATTGGATTATAAC
This sequence comes from Anodontia alba, assembly GCA_964016985.1. NCBI lineage: Eukaryota > Metazoa > Mollusca > Bivalvia > Lucinida > Lucinidae > Anodontia > Anodontia alba. The sequence goes on from OZ024838.1 coordinate 22,832,855, forward strand.
CGCTAAATATGCAGTCGCATAAAATATACATAATATGCTATCCTTTTAAACTGATTCATCATTGTTTGAATTGTTCAGATAAATCGGGAATAGTCAGATTAGTGCTTATTTGTTACAAACGTATACAGATTCATGAATCGAAATGCATATATTTGAACCATATCGAATCCCTCTGATTCCAGGTTTTGGTCCGACAGTGGACTCTTGTGGTCCATTTGGCTGCTTACCTGCTTCAAACAACACAAACACTGGTGCCGGTGGCCTTGGTGGATCGCTTGCACAAACAAATGGCGGCGGGGCTGGCACCGCCTCTCAGAATCAAAACGGACATGGTGGTGGCGGGGCTGGAATCAAACCATTTGGAGGCCAAGGGACTGGTTCAGGATTTCAACAAGGACCATTTACAACAGGAAGTAGCGGAAGTGGTGGTGGAGCCTCAGGTGGCAGTAGCGGTTCTGGTCCGTTTTCTGTTGGAACTATGAATAACTCGACAGCAAGCGGACCTTTCGCACAAACAGGCGCTGGTGGATCAGGGCCGTTTTCTATGGGAAACGCAACATGGCAAGCAGGATCTGCAAACGGGAAAGGGTGGGCAACTGGAGGTATGAGTGGTCCATTTTCAAATGGACACGGCAGTGGGTCAACATCCGGTCCCTTTCATAATGGAGTCTCGGGGCCAGGAAACGGAATATCGCAAACTGGCGCCTCAGGTGCCGGATCCGTCAATAATACAGGAAGTGGTCCTTACGCTACAGCACCTGGAAGTGGTCAAGGTGGTCCTTTCACTATGACAACAGGTACAGGTAATGGACTACCGTTTAGTCCCTTTTCGGCAGCGGCAGGACACGGTAGTGGAACCGGAAATAGCGCCAGTAATGGCCCATTTGCTATGGCTTCCGGGTCTGGTTCAGGTCCTACATTTGGCCAGTCTGGAACACAGGGAGGAGCCAATACATTAACAGACGGATCCGGCGGAATATTGGAACCTTCTGTTGGAGGTTATGGCAGCATGCAACAAGGACCTTCCTTTTCCTTGGGTGCAAATGGTGGACAGGGCCCTTTTTCAGCCAGTCAATTAAACAATGGATTTACTGGTTCCCATTCTCCTTTTACAAGTGCTTCCGGATCGCAGCAATCCTCGGGAACTGGTAGTCCAGCGGGTACTAGTGCCAGTGTTGCAAGTATTCTCAGTGCACTTAAAGAATGTCCGGATACTATGAACTGCATGAAGACGTGCGAATCTGGTTACAACCTATATGGTTCGTTTGCCGATGGATGTCCAGCTTGCACATGCGCAGGTGAAAGTTATACAGGAGCTATTGCTGGTACCCTTATTCAAGAGAAACCAAGAGTAGGTATGTTTATTATGTATTATTAATAGATATTATTACTACAGTAACGTGATCTGTTGCTCGTTGATATATATATTCAATATGAAATGTCCACAGATATTGTGAATCGTTTGCTCACGTGAAATATTAAGCCTGCTATAGTTTAGAATGGCGCTTAAAGGGAAAGCAAATATTTTATTTCGTAAAAGCTGACCAGTTTATTCACTTTAATTTGTCTGTAAAAAGTTACTTTTAATTCTTTATTATGATACCATTAGGATACTTCACCTCTATCAAACAGGTCAACAAAATGAGTAGTAAGAAAACCAGTGAATACTACAAAAATGGTCAATGTTTACACATGGCATGAATAAGCATGTATCAATGTATCATGCAGACGATAGTATAAAAACTGTTTTTTTTTTTTTTTTTTTTTTTTTACATTAATCATTAATTCCTGAAATAATATTCAATAATGAGTAAAAAACGAATTACCTCCACCTATGAAGATAACTTACACGTTATATGTATTAAGTTCTATGGTATTTTTTCTTACAGCTGCAGTCCCTCGCAATTGTCCAACCAAATTTTCCTGCCCAAGCACGTGTTCAACGGGTTATTCAACCGGAACAGATGGATGTCCACTTTGTACATGTGTCGGGCAGCAAGGTACACTGGCTTCTTGATGTGTATATTTTGACGAGCTTAATAAGAATTAAAGGGATGTGGATACACTTTCAATGGGAGGCAACTCTGTAAAAATTGTTGTCTCCCCTCTGAAGAGAGGGTTACTCTACAAGGAAAGAATTTGCTCCCCTTGGATGATTATTTATTCCTTTTAGAGTAGATATATCGAAGATGTTATGTAGCGGAAATATATGGAGTGTATGTGGTCACCTTCAATAGAACTGTGTCCGTTGAACCTTTCGACTACCACGCATATGATGCGAAAATGCAAGAAAATGGCCCTTATGCAATTTGCGGACAACGCAGGCCCAGATCAGCCTGATCAGGTTCAGTGTCCGCTTGCAGAATCAATGGATAACGTAGTATATGTCGATGGGCAGAAAATGTTCAGATCAGACTGATCAGATGCGCATTCTGATCTGGACATACATTGTCCGCAAAGTGTATAAGGGCCTTTTCCGTGTGTTGCGCATCAATTATGGCATTATCAGAAGAAACTTTAGTGCTAGATAGTGTTATCAGTCTTTCATAGCGAATTCTGCCTGGCAAAGTAATGTACGAATTCAGCATTGGTTCTTGCTATGACATTGCTATTCAGATCAATAAACTTTCAGGGGAAGCAAGTTTGTCATATTTTGGCCCCTTCCGAAAAGGGCTCTACTGTAAAAGTAAAGAATTTGCTTCGCTCGGGAACAAATTCTTTTGTTTTAGACCCCTTTTCAGAAGAGGCTTGGCGTGCAGGAAAGCAAGTGGAAAGTCGTAAAAGTTGTCTGTCTTTTGAAATATGCCGTACAATGTACCAAGAATATCAAATCTTCTTAACCCTTGTCCTGCTGAACCTGAATATACCCTGCCTTTGCAAACAGTGTAGATCCAGATCAGTTGGCTTCTGAAGAAGCCAACTGATCTGGATCTGCACTGTTTGTCATTAAGTATGTGAATATATAGCAACAATCTGGATCTAGTAATCTGATTGGCTGAAAATTTAAAGCGGGTGTGGCATCTTACTTTATTCAGCAGGACAAGGGTTAAGGTTATTAGTCCGTATCCGAAGGGGTTACTAACTATAAACACTGATCCGCACCATGAGAAAACGTACCTTCGGACATGTGCACCCAGCGAAGTTTCAGATCAGCCTGCTCATTCGCGCAACCTGATCAGAATCTTCACAGGGCTCATTTTGAATAGCCAAGGTTACAAAGTTCCTTTCATGCGAACATAGAAGACTCTGATCAGACTGCGCGGATGCGCAGGCTGATCTGAGTCTTATTTGGGCGGACTTGTCAATAAGTACGTTTTGTCACTTTCTGGTTCAGTTTTATGACAGTGAGAAATGCCTCGAGAATTCGTTAGGTACTTTGAATATTGTTTCTACAAAGTTCAAGTCGCGTATTTCTACCATGTAACATAACAACCCTAAGTATTGGGTTAGACAGGCCTCAGTATACAGTGTAGACCGAGATCAGACGCCGCAGAACATCAGATTGTAGTAAATGGACGTCCATCACGAAAACATGCCTATATAATTTTGACCCCCTTAAACCCCACTTTTATATAGTAAAACTGGGGTTTACAGGGATATACATTAATTTTATTTCTGCTCAAAAACATAGATTGTGGGTACTCGTTAGAACCGCCTCGCCGAGGCGGTTCTACCGAGTACCCACAATCTATGTTTTGAGCAAAAATATGAAAAATATCAGAGTTTTTTACCTGAAAATTTTCGGTTTTTGGAGGTGAAATTTTCTATATATTTGAATAGGCGTGTTTTCGTAATGAAAATTTTAGGACAAGTATCAGATAATAGGATGAGGTGTACCCGAATAGTTATGGTAAATGGGGTACATAGAAAAGAATTTTGAACCTGTTCCAATGTATGAAGGTACTGTAGTTTGCAGCCGGCCTCGGTGGCTCAGTTGGATGCGCCGTCCGACTGGAGACCAGGAGGTCGCGGGTTCAACCCCCGCCGAGGTCGGCAACATTCTTTCGTGGAGATTGATCATGAAATATTTTCTACGGTCATTCTCTCCCTTCCGCTGATTCAAGAAGGGCAGTTGTCAGTTTCTGGCGAAAGAATGTGCACAATACTGGTTAACCGCTTAGAGGACTAAGCCTGCCCAGTAAACGCGTGGTTAGGTAAACTGACCGCGCTCGACATGACCCCAATGGGTTGACTGGGCCGTAAAACCTCAACACAAACAAACAAACTGTAGTTTGCAAGGAGTGTACTATATAAGAGCAGGGCACTCATCTACAGTTTTATGTACAATATGAGCTTAAAACCATATATGGTCTCTGATCCCAAAAACATTAGTCAGACGGTCCCAGATCATATGCCACAGAACACGGCGTCTGATCAGGGTCTACACCGTTTCCATTAAATGCAAGAATTTCTACAAAGGATCATAATTATTAAAACTAACCAGACATCCCTTCTATTGAAAGTCAACATGTCCGAAAGGGCTAAAGTCGAAGAATCTATTCGGCATAAATTAGAATGGGTCGCTTATAAGAGAAATTATGGTAGGTCTTTTGATTGCATTTCCATAACTCATTCCCATATTTATTCCAGTCTTTGAATTATTCCATTTTGTTACATATTGACGTATCTAAAATCGCCAGAGGAGTGGTGGGCGAATAGTGTAGACACTGATCTAATCCGGGTCTGTTCTGTTTGCCCTTAAGGTAACTATGGTACATAGAAAGTTCAGATCAGCTCGTGCAAATGACAAATGACGCACGCAGCTCGACCTTGGTATTCGCTGTTCGCTTGTACTATCATGTCCTCTATTGTGGAACACGACTAAATTTGATTTCTTTTGTATTGATAGGTGGTCCGCATACGTCAACTACTACACCAATCGAATGTGCAGGGACATTTTCCTGCTCTGCGAGCTGTCAACATGGATACACGTGCGGACAAGATGGCTGCCCGACATGTGACTGCGTGCAGGGTGCGTGTTCTTTACAACATGCACCCGATCTACCATTTTAGGAACGTATCACTTTATGTCGATACTGCAGTTATACAGAGTGGTACCGGAAGTGTTCTTAAAATAAATTCCCATTGGCATCAAATACACATGTATGATTTTGAAGATGGAAAACTCCACGAATAACATGTGCTCAAACCCACCTCCGCGTTCAAGCAGCTTTGCCTGGACCTCATTAGCCATTTTTGAGAATAGTTTGTTCCTGACTGTTCCTGACTGTAACCACTGTTTGCATTCGCTGCATAATTTGTCTCGAAAAGACCTTTCAGTACAGTTAAACAGAACCTACAAAATAAGTAAACTAGAATGATCAGTGAAAGGTTTTTGAGAGCAGAATTAGCAGACGCGTAGAACTACAATGTACCTATATGACTGTATATCATATTCATGTATAATTTACTCGAAAAGCTCTAAATAATTTAACGACTCTGCAGATTATTTTTATCAAGACGTTGTTATTGACACTGATAGTACGAAAACTGACCGGTATTGTAAATAGTGCGTTATGTATATCGTTTAATGTCGGAATTAACCTTTGCAGAAGAACAAATAAAATGACTTCCATAATATTTCAGTGAACTCAGGTATGTCAACGAAATTTAATGTTTTACGAACACTTCTAGAACTACACTGTATCTTATACACTACGTTAACAGGTCCCCAGCAGGCACATAACATCAAAATGACGTCGTATCAACGTCGATGCGACGTGATCACGTCGCATCGACGTTGATGCGACGTCATTTTAACGTTGTGTGCCCACTGGGTCTATGAAATGTGTGCAGGGATCTACATTTTAGGCGGATTTTCTGAATTATGCAGTTGTTAAACCAACTTTTCGGATGTACTTTTACTTCTAGCAATTTTTTACTGCATAAAGTTGTCTTAATGGCTTAGCAAATAAATAAAATCTTCCTGATTCCAAATGCTATATCTTAAAATTATGATTACTTACAAAGCTTTGGATAGGTGGGCTATCAAGTTATGTATACATATATTTTCTCAACAAAACCATATGCTGAAGGTACTCTTTAAAGTACTGACCTACTAATGAGTACACACATCATATTTCAGATGCATTTTTAATTAATACCCGCAACATGTTTTTGTGTAGAAATGAAGAAAAAAGGACAATATTTTTGTTACAAATCTGGCTAATCAAGAGATACGGCTATTTCGGCTGAGACGATTACATTTTACATAGATGTGTTAACATAAGGTAAACCATCAAACCATTATTGGTATAAAGAGATCAGTATTTTACGCATGTAATCCATCCTCTGGAATAAATTGTATAATCGTTAATGACGGTTAATGAGAAAAAAACTATTCTTGTCAACGGGCATTTTTCGGGTGCTTTTATTTTTGTCACGTGACTGTCACATTCATCTATTGTAAATGCGTACCTTCGCAGATGATAATTTCTTGTATTTAATGTTCAATCTTTTACATTGCTTTGGAGACTAAATTACAATGAGTTGACGATTTGATTTTGTGATAATTAACATGCTCTTTCGTTTCCTTAGTTTTCTTCGAGATATTTATGAGATACAGCTAAACCCTTTCGTGGAGAAATAAGGAAAATAGAGTGTAGACGTTTATCCTCAGGGAACTGTCTGTACCGGCTAAATCAAGAGGGAGTTCACGTTTGCCGTCAGCTAAATCAAAACGACGGGTACATTTGCAATAGGCTGACTCTATACTGGCTGAATTTAAAGTGAAGTAAAGTTAACTGAATCTGAACACTGGATGAATAAGAAAAGACATATGCATGATGCCATTTCTTTTGTGTGTCAGTTTGTAACATTGCCTGCACTTCTAGAAACTACTTAGCCTAAAATTCATTCTATGACATTAAATCTACGTTGAAATGACGTTGTTCAATTTTTTGTGCCTGCTGAGTAGATACGTGTTTTTACAGTACAGGCATAGAAAAAATCTACTTGCAACTAATAAGCTTTAATATCCTTGCAGTTACAAATGTAAAACCCTTAGTGACTCAACCAAAGCCACAGACTACCACAGCAGTGAGTACTCTGGTCAGCAACTGCCATACCACGATGAGCTGTATGTCGACATGTGAGAAGGGGTACACACTGGGAACTCAGGATAACCATGGATGCCCCGCCTGTTCTTGTATACAACCTTCAACTAGTAAGTGTTCCTTGTACTGGCTAACGTCAACGTCAAGTTGACCATTCAAACCGTATATACCCTAAGTACAGGGACACTTTAACACCCCAAAATATTTGTCTTAACCCATTTAAGCCCAGCGTCCCTTAAAAGGGACATTGGCAAACAGTGAAGACCCAGATCAGATGCCAAAAAACGCGGCGTCTGATCAGGGTCTACACTGTTTGTATTAATACAGAAAATTGTATTAAGCATGGTAATATGTAAAAATAACCAGACTTTTACTGGAAATGGACAGGTCCAAAGAGTTAAGGTAGAAGAATCCACTCGGCATAAATGGGTTAACATTTGAATGAGACGGTTTTACCATCTGTCCTAAAATTTGAGCAAATCCATTTGACTACCTGTTGATGTGTTTACGTTTTCTGGATGAGTTGCAAAATACTGGATAAATGGCAAACAGTGTAGACCCAGATCCTCACTGTTTATTCAGATCTGTCAGTCCAAATACTTAGGATAATGCAAAGTGACACTAAAAGACAAAAGGGCGTTCTACCATGTGACCACTAACGACCCAGATCAGCATTTGTAGTCTTCCTGTTCTGCAAAATATTCTACCTTAATCAGCCATTCTTTGGCGGATAAGAATGGTCTTGATCAAATGCACAAACGTACACACTAAACTGGACCTCCCTTGCCTGCATGAGGGTCCTATTTCACGTCGAATTATTTATATTTTCTTGTTTCCGGCAAAGCATACGAGCTTCAAAAGACCGTAAAGTTGATCATTGTTATCGGGGTCCGCAACTAAATTTAGAAATTGGCAAGAATAAAACTGACGACTATTTAAACTATTTACAAACGGCAATAAGAGTTTTGCTAAATTGCCAGTCTCTAACAAGGGAGTTGGATTGTGTGGTATGTGCACTCTGCAGTAAACAATCTCAAAGAGAAAGCAAAGTATATTTCCGTACATTAGTATAGAACAGGTATTTTGCATATTGTAAATATGTGATGCCCCAGTTCGCCGCAATTTAGGTGCAGATGTTAATTATTTTGGTCTATCTATACTAACGGCGCCTATGTGGATTTTTGGAAGAAACAAAGAGATCAAGAGAAACCTGCTCCAGTGTGGCCACCGCATTTCATTTAGCATCTCGCCGACGACTCGTGTTTCGTTAACTCCTGAAAGTCCGAATCTTTGCAGTTCTCTGTAGCTTCAATTTCTTAATTGTTGTGTATAACGAAGGTACAAACTGAGCCGGGGCACAGCATTTCCTACAATATTGTATAGCGCCCAGCGATAACTCGAGGCCCCGAGGTTATAAAACTTTTTCCATGCTCCTCAATGAGCATGAACTTTTCTCTGCTGATAAATATGAAAATGCCAACAATAGTTGGCATTTTCATATTTATTAGCAGAGAAAATTTCATGCTCAGCAATATTAAGCAAGAAAGAATTTGCTATAGTTAATAATTTGGGATTTATTAGCAGGACAAATTTCATGCTCAGCTGAGTTGAGCATGAAAATAATTTTATAACCTCGGACCCAGATCATCCTGTGTATCCGTGTAGACTGATTAGCGGCTTCGAAAGGCACTCTATAGATAGTCAATGATCTAAAGCATTTTCAGGCGGACAACGAAGACTCAGATCAGACTGCGCGGATGTGCAGTCCGATTCGAGTCTTCACTGGGCGCATAGCGCATTTTGATTCAGTCGGGAACCGAAAGCAAAGAAAATTGTCTTGAGTGTTTACAATGCGAAATTACAAATTCTTTTAAGTTTGTAGTCTCTAATTTTCTATTTTAGGTTGATCAAATTGATCTGTCGCTTTGACCCTTCCATTATAATATTTATATGTTTTCTGCGTGAACAAGTGTTACCTCTAAAGGTGAACGAATGTGTTTCGCGTGGAATGCAGAATTTTCCGATTGGCTTGCCTGAATTGTACAATGGCCCTATCCCGATGAATATTAACCCTAGTCCTGCTGAACCCGGATATGTCCTGCCTTTGCAAACAGTGTAGATCCAGATCAGTTGGCTTCTAAGAAGCCAACTGATCTGGATCTGCACTGTTTGCCATTCAATATATGAATTTATATTAACAATCTGGATCAAGTCATCTGATTGGCTGAAAATTTGAAAAGGGTGTGGCATCTTAATTTATTCAGCAGAATAAAGGGTTAAACGTAAAGATCAAAGCGACAGGTCTGTCTGGTCGATATATACTTAGTGGAGCTTATTTACATTTTGCAGCCGAATGCCACAATGAATGCGAGCATAAACCAGCCATGACGATACACACGTGCGATAAAGCACTTCAATGCATGGCGTCATGTACTGACGGATATACGCTCGGAACAACCGGAAGTGACGGCTGTCCCAGCTGTACGTGCAATCAGCCCACCTGCACTACAGGATGTACGGAAACTCATCATCAAGTCATAGAAGTAGTTCAGACAACGTCTGGTGGATCAAGCGGCGGTGGTGCTGTAGGAACATTAGGTGGCTCGAGTGGTTCTGGCGGCGGTGGTGCTGTAGCAACATCTGGTGGTACTAGCGGAGGCGCGTTTACAGCAGGTGGAAGTGGCGGTGGGATGACAGGGGGAGGTAAATGTTGCAACATCATAGATCAGATATAGGTGTCAGTTATTTCATTTCTCTAATATAACATATGCTGAGGTCGATACGAATCTAACGATCACATCACTGGAGTAAATAGCAAATCGGCTTGTAAAATCAAACCAACGCATTCGAATTGTCAGTTAATGATTATTCATAATACCTGTACTACCTTGGATGAACAGAAATCACAGGAACGCCACTTCTATTCCTGATTTGTTTTATCCAGCGACTGTTGTATTGATAATATATTATCCGTAGAATTAATACGTGTTCTGATACGAGAAACATAATACAGTCGACTCTCGTTATCTCGAACTCGCTTATCTCGAATAACCGCTTATCTCGAAGTGAAAATCTGGTCCCTGTTTTAACACAGAGATCTACCAACAGGCAACAAAATATTGTGGAAAAGAGGAGAAATTGCCCAATTTCTCCTCTTTTCCACAATATTTTCAATATGTCTCCAACTTAGGAGTCAAATTAAAGATTCATTCAGTTAAAGGTGGTTGTTCGATTGTTTTCCTCAGTTCCGCAAATCTGATATGTCGAAGTACGGATATCTAAGTGTTTCATAGTCCTTTGGATTTCGAGATAACGAGAGTCGACTGTAGTATGTTGTTCATGAGAATCTGAAAACTCTACACTCATTGTGAAATAAATATACTTGTTAATCACGAAACCACACTAAAATACGGATATACCATAACATTTAAAACGTTTTGCAATCAAGTCTTAATTGATAAAATAACATTCCTTGACCAAACTGGCTACGTATCCTACTGAGCAAAATACCTATTCAGGCGACCTTTTCAGATGATAGTTTCTCCAGTATTCCTTTGATATCCAGTTCTGAAAAGAATTTTATATCAAACTACAGGAGCAATTGCATTTCATTTGGAAATAGTATTTTCCCCGAGTTATATCAAAATTAAAGTGATACACACTGTTGAGTTTTCGCAGTTTTGACAAAGGACATAACTTTTGTGACTTTCTCTTTGTTTTCTTGCACACCATATCCCTTCTGAAAAGGGTCTACTCTGAACAGGACAGAATTTGCTCCCAGCGGGAGCAAATTCTTTCCTTTCAGAGCAGACCTCTTTTCAGAAAGGAGCAAAAACAAATTTGACAGATTTATCTCCCTTGAAATGTATCAAATTCCCCTAAATGTAAATTTTAATATGATTTATTGTCGAAACGCACGACATGTGAATATTTAAATTATCTTCTCTGTCTAGGTGACCAGTGTCCACCTCTACCTCCAAACTGCCATCCATGGTGTATCAAATACGATGTGGCACACTGCAGAACATGTGCATGTGAAAGTAAGTCTTTCTCGTGTTTTACCCCAAGTATTCAGACAGACAGGCCTCAGCAAACAGTGTAGATCCAGACCAGAACAAGGCATCTGATCAGGATCGACACTGCTTGCCATTCTTTCTTGTAAGAGCAGCCCCCGTTATAAAGGAAAGATTTTGTGTTAGGTAATCTCTGTATATTTCAAATATTCTTCCTCACGCACATTCTTTAATGAGCATTATACATGTGCTATAGCTTTTCAGTTGCTAATATACAGTATAATCTCAATGGCTCGAACCCGGATGGCTCGTTTACCGTGGATGATTCGAACTGTTTTTTCAGTCCCTACAAAATCCTTCCAATAGCTCAAGAAAACAAATATTTAGGGACTTTTTTCCTTATTTTATCATGGAATTGTATGTTGTGTGTACTCATTAGAATCGCCTCATCGAGGCGATTCTAATGGGTACACTCAACATACAATTATTGTGTAGAAAATCGAAAAGATTTCCCTAAATTATCGCTATTTGCTTCCCGAACTGGTGCCATGTTTGGTGTCAGTGACTCGAACTACCCATGTCTCGAACGCATTCCATGGTCCCAAAGATGTTCGAGCCATTGAGGTTCGACTGTACTATTCTCAATCCATCATTGCATTACAACTTTATGCTAAAAGACAGCATTAATCTTGTGTCAGGTTAAATGGAAAATGCAGTCAACGCTGTTTAGCTATTTCTTGAAAGTGAATTCGTAAATGACCTATGGCATAACTTATTCGTGGGTCTATTCATTCTGTAAGCCGACTGAGTGGATGCGCAAACTGATTTAGGCCTTCGCAGTTCGCATGACATAATGACCTATTTTCAGTGTTTCAAACTGGGTCGACGCGTAGGGATTATGTTAGACTGTCTCCAGTCTCTAGTGACTAAATATTTATTCTTTTAAGCCTGTTTGATACATCCACTAAAATAGAATTAATATAATATCATGATTATAGAGGCTGGTCACTTGATTTGAGAAATCAGGAAAGAAAAATTTAGGTTCATTTTATAAGTACAATAAATGTATTTTTATGCAGTTATTGCTTAATTCAATAGACTGAAGCCAGTCTAGGAATATGTGGGCATTCTTTGTCTGAAATATTTAACATTTTATCATGTTTCTTTGATTTTAGGTTCCGGTACCGGAGCTTACAGCGGTTAAACAGAGATACACAACGGAGACACCATCTACTAACTGTATACAAACAAAAGCATTATTTACCCGAAATATTCGGACATCTTACCTCCTCAACATACTTATCCTAAAATTCAGACACTTTCACTCCTGACCATACCTGTCATAGAAATTGATCAAGACAATTTTACTACCTGCTAATGTGTATAAAACGGCAGGATGAGTAGCAAACAGTGTAGACCCTGGCTCCGAGGTTATAAATTTAAACTTTTTTCATGTTCAACTCATTTGGCATTTATTTATTAGCAGAGAAAAGTACATGCTTAGCTATGTTTAGCAAGAAAGAATTTGCAATTGTTAGTAAATTAAGATGTATTAGCATAAAAAATTTCATGCTCAGCTGAGTTGAGCATGAAAAAAGTTTTATAACCTCAGGGCCAGGGCTGCCTGTCCGAATACTTAGGGTAAAATATGACACTAAAGTTACTGTACCCAAACTTATTTATTTATGTTCGAAATGTTTTACTGGAAATTTGATAATAAAATAAAAGAAAAATCATATGTATCGTATATGGCTTTGTTACAAAAGTACAAATGACACCCATAATCGATTTTCAGAAAACAAAATAAATTTATTTTAATCTTAGCAGTGCTTAGTTGGAAAAGTGACAAAAATTAAAGACAAAGAATATATGAATACAGGAATTTCATTGAAAGCATATGCATTTTCTCATATGATGCATGAGAAATTGGGCTCAAAAAGTACCCACAGTCTGTAAACTTTCATAAATCTAAGGTTCAGAAACGACAAATTAAAGTGGAAAAGTGACAAAAATAAATTTAAAAATCATATCCAAACCAAGTGCACTTCTGCAGACACGGAAGAAAACATGTGCAAAGTTTCAAAAAGACCGGTTTAAAATTGTATGAAAAGTTGCAATCACAAGGTACCCACTGTCTATACATCTGAGGTCAGAAAATGACAAAGTTCAAAAAGCACGAAAAATAGACAAAAAATATGGCAAGGATTATATGAAAAGCACATGTACATCTTCAGACTATGGAGAAAACGTGCAAAATTGCAAAAAGATTAGTATAAAATTGTATGAGGAGTTGTGCTCACGAGGTACCCACTGTCTATATATATTGAGGATGAAAAATGACCAAGTTCACAATCTGGAAAAAAGTAAATAAAATAATTTAACAATTACATGTACATCCAAACTACATGCACATCCTCATACCATGAAGAAAAGGCATGCAAAGTTTCATAATAATCGGTACAAAACTGTAAGCGGAGTTGCGCTGACAAGAGGTACCAGCTGTTTATATACAAGAGTTGTCAGAAGACAACGCAACTCGCCGGAAAGGGCTGATCGGATAAGAAAACAATCTTTAAATATTGAAGATTAAATGCAGAACTTAAACATAGCAGAAATGACAGAGTAGGACCTGACTTTGATGTTGGAAGAATGTCAAACTGAGGGATGGGATATATGCCATTGAAACATCTTCTCTTAGGCTGGGGTGGATGAAATATGAAAGCTACATCTTACATACTTCAGCAGCCATGTACACTTTTCAAAACTTAAACACGGCTATAAATGACATAGTATGACCTGATCTTGACCTAGGCAGAAGGCCAAACTGAGAAAGGGGAGTGTACTATTGAAAGATCTTACCCTAAGGTAGGTGTGGGCCAAATATTAAAGCAGCATCTTGAAGCTTCAGCAGTTACAAACACTTTTCAAAACTTAAACGCAGAACTCGAACACGGGTTCAAATAACAAAGTGTGACCTGATCTTGACCTAGGCAGAAGGTCAAACTGAGGAAGAGGAGTGTGCTATTAAAAGGTCTAACCCTAAGGCTGGTGTGGGCCAAATATTAGAGCTCTATCTTGAATACTTCAGCAATTATGTACACTTTTCAAAACTTAAACGCAAAACTTAAACATGGGTGTAAAAGACAAAGTAAGAACTGACCTTGACCTACATAAAGAGTCTATTTTGGGGATGGTGTGTATGCTATTGAAAGGTCTTACCCTAAAGTAGATGCAACCCAAATATGAAGGCAGTACCTTAAACAGTTAAAAACTATGACACATTTGAAAACTTAAACATTGTGCTAACGCGGACGCCGACGCCTGGATGACAACATAAGCTCTCCAGGGGCATTGTTCCGGCCAGCTAGTAAAGGGTGTAAAATGACTAAGTTCACAATGTGAAAAAAGCTACAAAAAATAACCTAGTAATTATATCCAAATCACATGCACATTCTCATACCATGAAGAAAACATGTGCAAAATTTCAAAATGATCGGTACAAAACTGTAAGAGGAGTTGCGCTCACAAGAGGTACTTACTGTCTATATACTGAGGATGAAAAAATGACTAAGTTCACAATGTAGAAAAAGTGACAAAAATGTTCTAACAATTATACCGAAACCACATGCACATCCTCATACCATGAAGAAAACATGTGCAAAGTTTCAAAATGATCGGTGCAAAACTGTAAGAGGAGTTGCGCTCACAAGATGTACCCACTGTCTATATACTGAGGGTGAAAAATGTCTTTCACAATGTGGAACAAGTGACAGAAATGTTCTAACAATTATACCCAAACCACATGCACATCCTCATACCATGAAGAAAACACATGCAAAGTTTCAAAACAATCAGTATAAAACTGTAAGAGGAGTTGCGCTCACAAGCGGTACCCACGGTCTATATATTGGGGTGAAAAAATGACTAAGTTCACAATGTGGAAAAAGTGACAAAAAATAATCTATCAATTTTATCCAAACCACATGCACATCTTCTTACCATGAAAAAACATATGCAAAGTTTCAAAATGATCGGTACAAAACTGTAAGAGGAATTGCGCTCACAATACACCCGGGGTAGACGTTGACAGAAAGACGAACGGACGGACGGACGAACGGAAACTTGCACGCCTAAGTCGCCCATGCTAAAGCAGGTGCGACAATAAGGCTATCTGTACAAAACTGTAAGAGGAATTGCGCTCACAATACACCCGGGGTAGACGTTGACAGAAAGACGAACGGACGGACGGACGAACGGAAACTTGCACGCCTAAGTCGCCCATGCTAAAGCAGGTGCGACAATAAGGCTATCTGCGCCCAGCTGTCACATGACGACAAAAAACCGGATCCAGTATATTTATACTGCGCCAACGTCTGGTATATCCAATTATTCAACTCTATGTTTAAACTGGTACTCGTATCACTCCATTTAAAGGAGACAATGCATTGACTAAAAATGCACAATTGTCCTGACCATCATAATACTTTTCAAAGAATGACTGATTTGTATTTTAGACAAAGTGCAAGTAATAAAAGCATCTTTTAGTAGGTTCATAGCAGTTGCCTACCAAGTTGAAGACATATTGAATTAATGCGTGACCCATTCTAGTTTGGAAACCCCCAAAAGGGTAATTCGCAAACAATGCAGACCCAGATCAGACGCCGCAGAAGGTGGCGTCTGATTTGGGGTTACACCGTTTGCATGCATTCAATACATAGCAATAATTAAAGCTAACCAGACACCCTGCTGGACATAGACCGGTCCAAAGGGTTGTGCTAGAAGAGTCCACTCCATAAATGGGTTAAGCTGGATAAAGCACTGCATTCGCATATAAGGAAGTTTTGCGTTGTCTCAAATGCAGGAAACTGAGTTTCGTGTTTACACCGACCCATTAACACAGTTATGCCCACTGGACTCTTCAACGTTTACTCTTTGGACAGGCCAATTTCCAACTGAAGAGGTGTGTATTTCATTCAGTGTAGACCTAGATCAGATGCTGCGCTCTCTGTGGCGTCTGATCTGGGTGGAAGTTCTTTTTCAATGTCATTTTTTATGGGACGCCAGGCATAAATGGGTCAATGTCTAGTGGATTCATCTACCACACTCATTAGAAAAGTGTGGTTAGGTAAACTGACCAGCTCGACATGACCTTCATAGTGTTGACTTGCCGTAATACTCCAAACCAACCAACTAACAAATTGATGATACGCTTTTTATTTGTCCAAGACAAGTAATGCAAATTGCCTCCTTTATGTATGTCCTGTTTTCTAGGGGAAAAGAATATATATATTTTACAGTATTGGCTACCTGACATTCTCAGTGGCAACCTACTTATCCTAACAAGCGAAGAAGTCTGACTACAAAACTGCTGATCGAATGACAAACACTGTAGAAACTGACAATTCTTAGAAGCAGTTCATTTGGCTGTACATAGTTTGCTCAGGCATGTCCAGTAAATGTACCATCTATACAGAAATGGTTAGATTTAATAATCATGACGTTTTACACCTCTTGAATAACAAGACACAATTTCATAAGTAAAAACTGTATTCCATATTTTGTTTTTAATGCATTAATTTTAAACATATTTAGATCACACACACACACACACACACACACACACACACACACACAAAGAGAGAATGTTGAGCAAGCACTTAAATTTTAATTTAAATTTAGCAAGGCCAGAACAATTCTTATCACATCACGAAAACATACCTATATAATTTTGACCCCCTTAAACCCCACCTTTATATAGTAAAACTGGGGTTTACAGGGGTATACATTATTTTTCTTATTTCTGCTCAAAAACATAGATTGTGGGTACTCGTTAGAACCGCCTCATCGAGGCGGTTCTAACGAGTACCCACAATCTATGTTTTGAGCAGAAATAAGAAAAATATCAGAATTTTGTATCTGAAAATTTTCATTTTTTTTGGTGGTAAAATATTCTATATATTTGAATAGGCGTGTTTTCATAATGAGTAAAAGCACCAGGCACAACTGCAGCAGACGACATTCCGAACTATTTATTTTACTTTTTAGAGACAGTAAGGCTTGACATTGCATTTAAATTGTCTGTCTAGCAGATAAGTCACACAAAATGTGAAACTTATTTTTCTCTAAAAAAAAAAAAAAAAAGCCAATTAGACTGCTTGATCCAGGTTGTTCTTACAAATTCACATACTGAATGATAAACAGTGCAGATCAAGATCATTCAGCTTCTGAGGCCGACTGATCTGGACCTACCCGATTTGCAAAGAC
This sequence comes from Anodontia alba, assembly GCA_964016985.1. Taxonomy (NCBI): domain Eukaryota; kingdom Metazoa; phylum Mollusca; class Bivalvia; order Lucinida; family Lucinidae; genus Anodontia; species Anodontia alba. Next base: position 22,850,187 of record OZ024838.1, read on the forward strand.
AGGGCATATCCAGGTTCCGCAGGACCTGGATTAATGTGTTCAACTGGGAGCCATAGACAAGACACTTTTTCCAACTGACACAAAAGCATATGTTGTGGGTACTCATCAGAAGGGCCCTCTTATCTGGAACCATGCCTACAAGTGTATTGTTAAATATTCTGAAAAGGGAGTTCTAATGAGTACCTATAACATATGTTCTTATGGAGAAAATTATCCCAAAATATCATCAAATACTCCTCCATAAAAGTCCTCTATCCAAGTATGTAGTAGGATAGGTAAGCTTCATCAAACAGTACAGCCCAGCTCTTCATTACAATATGCCTATTTTAATATACTGAACCCCCCAAAAATAATAATAACAAGAGGGCCATGACGGCCCTGTAACGCTCACCTGAGCAACACAGCACTTTGAGAACCTGATCTAGAACTGATCGAGGCAAACATTCTGATCAAAGTTCAAAATGATTATATTAACAAGTAAGACAATGTAGCATGTCTAATGGACTGTGAAATATAGGTCAATGTCAAATATGGCTGATTGCACTCAAAAGGCCATGGTAAGATGTATGCATGTACTAAGTTTCACTTGCTGTAGGAGCAATAGTTACTGAGAAACTAACCTAAACACAAACACTTCACAAGTACCAAATATCACTCTGTAGGACCAATAATTACTGAGAAACTGACCTGAACGGAAAAACTTAAGAGAGTCACTGGACAGAAAACTATGCATCACCTTGAAATCATCAATACAAACATTTTTTTAGAAAGATTCATGATGACCACTTCAAAAATGTGACCTCTAGAGCATCAACAAGGTTTTCCTTTGATTTGGCCAGGTGAACTAGTTTCTGATATCAAGTGACCCAGTTTTAAACTAGACCTAGAAATCATCAAGACAAACATTTTGAGCAATATTTATGATGATTATTTCAAAAATGTGACCTCTGGAGTGTTAACAGTTTTCAGCTGATTTGGCCTGGTGACCTAGATTTTGACCCCATGTGACCCAGTTTCAAACATGACCTAGAAATCATCAAGACAAATATTTTGAGCAACATTCATGATGATTGCTTCAAAATTGTGACCGCTAAAGTGTTAACAAGGTTTTCTGCTGATCTGACCAGGTGACCTAATTTTTGACCCCAAGTGACCCAGTTTCAAATTTGACCTAGAAATCACCAAGACAAACATGTTGAGCCAGATTCATGATGATTGCTTGAAAAATGTGACAACTAGAGTGTTAACAAGGTTTTCCGCTGATCTGGCCAGGTGACCTAGTTTTTTACCCCAGCTGACCCAGTTTCGAACCTGACCTAAAAATCATCAAGACAAACATTTTGAGCAAGATTCATGATGATTGCTTAAAAAATGTGACTGCTAGAGTGTTAACAATTGTTTCTGCTGATTGGGCCAGTGACCTAGTTTTTGACTCCAAGTGACCCAGTTTCAAACTTGACCTAAAATCATCAAGACAAACATTTTGAGCAAGATGTATGATGACTGCTTCAAAAATGTGACCCCTAGAGTGATAACAAAATTTTCCACTGATTTGGCCAGGTGACCTAGTTTTTGACCCCAAGTGACCCAGTTTCGTTGATCCCAGGTGACCCAGTTTCGAACTTAACCTAGAAACCATAAAGACAAACATTTTGAGCAAGATTCATGATGATTGGTTAAAAAATGTGACCGCTAGAGTGTTAACAAGGTTTTCTGCTGATTTGGCCCGGTGACCTAGTTTTTGACCACACGTGACCCAGTTCCAAACATATCCTGGAACTCATCAAGACAAACATTTTGAGCAAGATTCATGATGACTGCTTTAAAAATGTGACCGCTAGAGTGTTAACAAGGTTTTCTGTTGATTTGGCCCGATGACCTAGGTTTTGACTCCAAGTGACCAGTTTCGAACTTGACCTAGAAACCATCAAGACAAATATTCTGAGCAAGATTCATGATGACTGCTTGAAAAATGTGACCGCTAGAGTGTTAACAAGGTTTTCTGCTGATTTGGCCCTGTGACCTAGTTTTTGACTCCAAGTGACCCAGTTTCGAACTTGACCTAGAAATCAAGACAAACATTTTGAGCAAGATTCATGATGATTGCTTCAAAAATTTGACCGCTAGAGTGTTAACAAGGTTTTCTGCTGATTTGGCCCGGTGACCTAGTTTTTTACCCCATGTGACCCAGTTTCAAACTTGACCTAGAAATCATCAAGACAAACACATTGAGCAAGATTCATGATGACTGCTTCAAAAATGTGACCGCTAGAGTGTTAACAAGGTTTTCTGCTGATCTGGCCCAGTGACCTAGTTTTTGACCCCAAGTGACCCAGTTTCGAACTTGACCTAGATTTAATAGAGGCAAACATTATGAGCAAGTTTCATCAAGATTGGGTCGAAATTATAACCTCTAGAGTGTAAACAAGCTTTTCCTTTGATTTGACTTGGTGACCTAGTTTTTGATCGCAAGTAACCCAGTATCGAATTTGACCTAGATTTCATAGAGGCAAACATTCTGATCAAGTTTCATCAAGATTGGGTCAAAACTGTGACCTCTAGAGTGTTAACAAAATAATTGTTGACGACAAACGACGGACAGAGGGTGATGACAGTAGCTCACCCTGAGCTTTTGCTCAGGTGAGCTAATAAAAAAAATCAGATTAAAAATTCTGATATTTTTCATATTTCTGCTCAAAACATGGATTGTGGTACCCGTGAGAACCGCCTCCACGAGGCGGTTCTAACGAGTACTCACAATCTATGTTTTTAACATAAAACAGGAAAAATAAAGTAAATCCCTGTAAACCCCAGTTTTACTATATAAAAATGGGGTTTCAGGGGGTCAAAATTTTATAGGCGTCGTGATATGTTAAACAGGGGTATTCAATGAGTCAATTCTGGGATATTTCCCAAGTTCTCTATAAACACGTACATATGTATGTTGTGAGTAGTAATTAGAATCGCCTCGTATTGTGAGTACTCATTAGAAGCGCCTTCGTGAGGAGCTTCTAAAGAGTAGCACCTTGGTCCGGCGCTTCTAATGAGTACCAACAACCTATGTGTTTATGGAATAAGAAAAAGTATCCCAGAATTATCAGCAAATACTTCTCCTTAACAAGTCCTCTGTCTAAGCCCCAGATCAAAACTGTTCTTCTGGGAGCAAATACTTTCCTTTTGAGTAGATCCATTTGCAGAAGGAGCTTTAGAAAAGCGACAGGGAGTCAAAAAAAAACAAAAAAAAAAAAAACGTTTCTCCTTTGTCAAAAATTGCAAGTGTATCCATTCCTCTTAAACAAAAGCAAAGGGGTAGGGGTGGCAAATTTGTATAAATTTTATAAGAGGATTCCCCTTTGAAAACGGATTCAAGAATCACAGAAGCTAAGTATTATCCGTTAAGAACCAAAACTGTTGGCAGTACAGAAACTTTCAGCTAAGAGCTTTTCTCTCTCTCTCTATCAGGAGCATCCGTTCCCATTAATATGATGATTACGATAATGCTAAACATGTTAAGCAAAAATTTCAGAAAATTGAGTTTCCATTTTGGGAGTATATTCTAGAAAGAATTGGCTCCCTTCAAGAGTAAATTCTTGCGTTTTTGAGAAGATTCCATCTCAGTGGGGCCTGGTGTGCAAAGGTGACGAAGAAAGGTGACGAGAAGTCACAAAAGCTGCCTTCCATGTAATAAATGGTGAAGCAAGTAACAGTATCCAGAACCCTTTACTGGCCTTAACCCATTTACAGCGAGTGGACTTTACCCATAACTCTTTGGACTGGTCTATTTCCAACAGCAGGGTGGATGATTAGTTTTATTATTAGTATGTTTTATAGAAATTCCTGTATTTCATGCATACAGTGTAGACCTCGATCAGAAGCTGCAATCTGCGGCGTCTGATCTGGGTCTGCACTGTTTGCCAATTATGCTCTTTTAACAGAAATAGGAAGAATAATGTAATAATGTAAACATATGTTTCCCCGATCATGTTTCACAGTGAGGCATGCAATGTAGTGGATCCTGCACAAACGGTCACCTCTCAACCAGTCCCCTTCCTATAACCGACACTTTTCTAGAATTTTCCCACAGTGTTTTTATTACATACACTGACTGTCTTTACCTTAACCCTTAAAAGGCAAAGAAAATCTGCATCTGAAAATGTCGTCTGTTTATGTCGTCTGCTGAATATTCTTGCAAACTTTTCAAACCTATTTTTTGCATACAGGCAAACAGTGTGGACCCAGATCAGACTGCTCCTAAAGGAGCAGTCTGATCTGGGTCAACACTGTTTGCAGAAATGACTTTTAAAATCATATGCAGATGAGAACTTTGAAAGCAGACGACAATTGTTGTGATTGGGTTAAGCCTTGATAACTCAAATTACCGTTTCCGTGAAACTAAATGTGAAGGCAGTATTGTTTAATTTACTGTATGATCCTTATATTTCAACTACTTTTAGCTCAAACTACTGTTATCTCAAACCAAAAGTTCTGCTCCCTTAGAGTTTGAGATAATGGGAATCGCCTGCACTTAATCCTTTTATAACAAGGACATTCCTAGAACAGGCAATTTTACGCCTTCCTGAAGATAGCCATTGTAGAGTTTTAATGATATATATATGGTATCTTTACTTTGAAAATACTAGCAGAATTGTCTTCTTATGCAAATGTCTGACACCCTGTTTGTTTAAGGCACTTTCTGTACTGATATTTGAATAAAATGTGTAACCACATCTGACAAATCACTTTTAAGTTTATTCTTTCACTAAGGTGGATATCTTATTGATCATTTCTCATATCACTTGTGTGTATTGCAAATGTATTTTTTTTTTAACTTGAAAACATTTGAGTCAGAGCTTACTATTTCCTACAAGACTGCATATGAGCCCAGATGCTTTGGATCCTTGATGCACACAACGTTGAAACAACGTCGATTCAACATTGATTCAACGACGTTGACTCAACGTTGAATCGACGGTGTTTCAACGTTGTGTGTTTGCTTGTGTTTGCTGGGTACAGAGTGTCCTGTAAATATTCTGACCGAACTGAGGACTGAGGGGATGCAACAGTTAGTTCTAGATAACAGTAGGAATCAGATAAATAGATTTCTGATTTCTCCACAAAAAATATATGTTGTGGGTACTCAGAAGCTCCTCGTCGAAGTGTTTCTATTGAATACCTATAACGTGTTTTCTTGAAAAAAAAAAAAAAAACAGAAAAAAAAAAAAAAAAAACAGCTAGGTTGAATACGTTAAGTAGTATTTGATGATAATTCTGAGACAAGTTTTCTTAATTCTCCATAAAATGTATGTTATAAATTCATGCATTCATTAAAAGTGCTTCGCTGGGACACTTCTAATGCGTACTGACATTTTGTTTTGCTTGTTCCGATCAGTACTCACAAATTTGTTTTTATGGAGAAATAAGGAAATGTATCCCAGAATTATTATAAATGCAAAAACATTATCCAAGAATATGTTTTCATGGGGAAATTGAGAGTATTATTCCAGAAATACCATCACATACTCCTCATCATTTTCAAGTACTCTGTGAGCACTGTCACAATGTTCATATAAAGATACTTTGTAACAAACATTTTTTTCTAGTCTTTTTTTCATACATTTGCCTGGGCTGTGGATACACCATGCCCAACTTGTCAAACGTGTCCCATTCCCATGAGGAAAAGTATGAAATTTCAATTAACTATTGTCCTGGGACAAGGACTTCATAGTTCTAAGATGAGTGAGTATCCAGTTATGAGATATATACGTTTTCTTATTTCTCGAAATAAATAGATGTTGTCGAGGCGCTTCTAATAAGTATCCACAATATATGATTTTTAGAGAAATAAGAAAAATGTCAATTTTTAGGCAAGTAAATCTTGGTTTGACAAGTGGAATTTGGCCACTTACTTTTATCTGGCAAATAAAAATTGATCATTTCAAAACCCTGCATTTAAGCTTTATGATGCAAGTTTAACATCAATATTCCTGTGACACTTGAGATGTATTTTCATATGTAGTTTCCGAGTAAATTTTGTACCACAAACTTCACACATAAACAATTTCTCTCTTGAATGAGTACTGACATGTCTTTTTAGGCTTGACAAACTACTGAAAACCACCCCACAGATGTCACATATAAGACTTTCTTCTAATTTCTTCTTATGTGTCATTGTAGCCGTGGCGTTTTCTGCATTAGCAGCTACTTCCAAAGGACTTGCATTACCACTATCAGAGTCTAGAAAATGCATTTTCTTATCATTTCTTTGCGTCATTTTGAAAACAGCTAGTGCTGGCTCTATTACAATGATGGGACCATTGATCACTGATTGTAAGCCTGGTGATGTTTCAGAATTCTCATTAACAGCAGCCATGCTTTCATCGAGGCTTGGAGGTATAGGGATACATTCGTTAACTTTCTTTGTATGCCCTGGTCCAATAATTATAATCCCGTCACCAGTCTCTTCTGTCTGTTCAACATGTGATTCAGGATTAAGTTTCTGAGTTGGCACAACTGAATCAACCTTTTCTCCGTTCAAAAATTCTGCATTTAATTCCTCTGGTGTTACCGCTTGTAATTTCTCTATGTTTCCTTTACTTTGACTGTTGTCTTTGCTTACCTCTCCGTGCTTTTGCCCAATATGTATTTTAAGATAAGATATTCTTGTGTATTGTTTTTCACAAAAATTGCATTTGTGATAATTTTTTCCATGCAAGTGTTCATTTAAATGTTTCCTCAGTGATTGCATATACTGGAAACCTTTATTACATTTATCACATTGGTAAAATACCCGAGCGTCTTGATGCACAAGCCCATGTTCTTTCAAATGGTATTTTCTTCGGAAAGTTTTATTACAAATATCACATTTAAACTGCTTCTCAGACGAATGAATAGCCATATGTGACTTAAGAGAATTAAGTCTGTCAAAACGTTTGTTGCATACGTTACACACTTGATCTTTTTTCCTTTCACTTCCCTGATGAATAATTTTGTGTTCTCGGACATGACATCGTCTTCTGAACTTTTTGCCACAAATGTCACAACTGAATGGCTTCAAATTTTCATGAATTAAAATATGTCTTTTGAAAGACGACACGTTCCTCAGTGTTTTCTTACAGATTTCGCAGATCAATCTTTTGTCTGTTGTTGTTTGTATTTCTTCCCTTTCTGTGTCATCATTTATTATAAGTAGTACTTTATCATCCTCGTTTCGTCTGCTATTTTCATCTATATTGCTACTGGGTATATTATTAGTATTAGTTTTAGAAATATGTGAATCTACTTCAGAATCCACAAAAAGCTTCACATGTTCGCTTCCATTTACATCAGAAAGATCAGAATCACCATCATCGAAAACATTCTCAAACGTTACAGTATTATAAGCAGTGTTATTTTTCTTGTTTTCTTCTCTACAAGTATCTAAGTCTGAATTGAATGAATCAGATGTCACTCCTACACGATGGTACCTTGTATTTGCATATTCTTTACTCTTATCATTTTGTGAGGATGCGGACGTATCTTTCTGAAAAGCAGGGATACAGACTTTGCATGATTTTTCAAACTTATCTTTAACAGATGTGTCAGGTACTATTCTTTGGTTATCCTTTTCACTTACATCTTCATCAATGCAAGAGAAGTGCACAAACTCGTGTTCCTTCAAATTGTATTTTCTTCGGAAAGATTTATTACAAATACCACACTTAAACGGTCTCTCAGAAGAATGGCTAACCATATGCGTCTTCAGACCTTTTGGCCTATCAAAACATTTGCTGCATATGCTACACACATAATCTCTTTTTCTATCAGGCCCTTCATGCGTTATTTTGTGTTCTTGGACGTGACTCTTTCTTCTGAACCTTTTGCCACAAACATCACAACTAAAAGGTTTCAGCTTTTCGTGAATAAAAAGATGTTTTCTGAGAGTTCCTCTATTTTTCAGGGTTTTCTTACAGATTTCACATGTCAATCTCCTGTCTGTGCATGCATATTTTCCATCTCTCTCTGCATCATAACTTATTATAAGTATTACTTTATCATCATCACCATCACCTTTTCTTCTCCTGTTTTTATCTGCATTATTAATGAGTGTTTTAGTATTTGTTTTTAAAATATGTGAATCTAAACCAGGCTTAATGTTTTCGCTTTCATTAACACCACAAACATCAGAATCGCCATCATCAGAAGCAATCTCAAATGTTACAGGATCATATGAGCTGTCTTTTTTCCTGCCTTCTTGTCCTACTTGACAAGTTTTCTTTGCTTTACTGACATCATGTTTTAATGGTTTAGGAGTACCCGCTGCACTGCTATTAAAAGCATCTTTCTCATGTATTGCAGAGTAGCCTTTTCGTGAATTTTCAAGGTTCTTTTTAACGTTTCTGTCAGCTAAGACTTTTCGGGTTTCGATAATTCTGTCTTCCACATGTTCAAATCCATCTTCATCCGTGCAGGATAAGAGAAGTGTCACTCCCTCAGGATGAATAGCAGTACTGTTTTCATTGCTCTTCGTTACTTTGTGTCTTATGACTTTGTGGCTTTTAAGACCGTCTTTTCTTTTAAACTCTTTGCCACATAGTTCGCAACGAAATGGCTTTAATGCACTATGAGTTACCATGTGGCGTTTGAGAGTAGAAAGTAAGCTAAACCTTGATTCACATATTTCACACCTGAACGACTTTTCTTTAGTGTGAACCACCATGTGCTCTTTTACATGTGACTTTCGTGCAAAGGTTTTTCCACATTCTTTACAGGGATGAAACTTTGCTTTCAAATGAGTTAACATATGCTTATTCAAGGATGATCTGAAAGCAAAGGAACGTTCACATGTGTTACATTTATGGAATTTTTCTCCACTGTGCACCCCTCTCATGTGTTCCTTTACTTTGTATTTTGCTGAGAATTTCTTTGAGCATACGTCACAGCTGTGAGGTTTCTCGCCTGTATGTATCCTGTTATGCCTCACAAGGGCCGAGGGACGCTGAAAACATTTACCACAAATATTACATGTACGCGCTCTCAACTCTCCATATACCCTTTTCATTTTCATACCTATATCACTATCACTATCACAAGAACAAAAACAAAGACTGTAGATTCCTAGTACACTTGATAAAAGCTGCAAGCAAAACAACTTTAAAAAGTATGTTTCATGCTTTATATCTTTTCAAGTTTGAAGCTTCACAATATCAGTGTAATTACCGCTATGGCGTAATATTTCAGCTTAATATTATGGTTCTAGAAATACTGACCTTCAATACGACTCTTAGACGTTCTGTAGTCTGCTTGAAAGTATATTTACATGTATTTATTAAATACAACACGCTCAGCTAGAAAAATCATTATATGTCAGTCTGACAAATGCACAGCTAGTTACATTTTCATTAATTGTTCATCATGTGAAATCGTCCAGTGTATGAACACATGACTGTATCAGTGCAACAATGTTTAACCTCACGTTTTCTCAGCTTCTCAGCATTAACAATAAACGGACAAAGTTTACATCAGTTTTAACACACTCAGTTTATATGTACATATATGTGTTTTAAGAAGGTAAAACGTCTTTCTGTATAAACATGTTCATTTTAGCATGACTGTATTAATACTTGAAAATATATATCCTGATGTTATTGTTTGGTGATCAATTTACTTTAATCCCACTTTGATGTTCTTACTCTTCTAGTAAACGTACCGTCCTCATTCATTGTATTGTAGGTTGGTTTATCTTTATATTCGTCTGTCATTCTCATGTACACAAGATAACCACATGCAAACAGGAACATGAATCCACCCAGACCCATTACACGTTTATTAGGCTTGGCAAACAGTTCAAAGTTCGTAATTCTGAACAAATTGGTTGTTCGGGCATGTTTAAGTCCAGGTTCCCTGAACTTATCTGTTGCCTCAGCGCCTTTATTGGTGTCTTCCTTCATTTTGCTAGTTTCTAGATCAAACGTCTATCCGTCACAGGCTTCTGTTTATGCGTGATTTTAGATCAATTAACTGAAATAATCATAAAACCAAATAAGATAAATAGTTTCTTACTTGTACATGAAAATAAAGGTTGTATTTACCCATTAGAAGCTCTATGCTGATATGCTTCTAATGAGTACCCACAGTACATTTGTGAATGTTTCTGTAAAGTTTTAATTTCATCCCGGTATGACGTCTGAGGAAAAGATTACACAATTTTATAGATGTGCATGTATATAGCCCAGAAGAAGGGCGGATGACCCATAGGGTACTATGTTTAGATTGTGTGCTTTTGCTACTTTGGTCACAGACTGTGAGTTTTTAAATGCAAGCCTTTAATACATTTTGAGAAAATGATTTTACAACATTTGCCATTAAAAGACCAAAGGACAATCTAAGATCATCATTTGAACAAACTTGGTAGACTTGAGTCCCCAATGCTATAAATAAAGATTTAGCCTCAAAGCTATTTTTTAAGCATTTTATGCCAAACGGGCACGGCTACAATTTTAATAATAGGACCATCTTTTGTATCATTTCTTCAACACCCCTAACCCGACAGAAGCTCCACATATTTGAAGAAAATTAGCCCTAGTGTTTGAGAAAAGAAGTTGTTCGAAAGTGTGGAGGCATGGATCCTTAGCTCATCTTTTGGCTCTGGTGAGCTAAAACAGGCACTTTCATTTTGCTTCATTTAACTTCTGTCAAAATATCTGCAATGAGGTAGCCTATTTCACTCTTACCATTGTAAGTCAATGGAAACTTTGTTGCCTTTAAAAACCAAAGTGCAACAACACATTACGAAAACATACCTGTATAATTTTGACCCCCTTAAACCCCACTTTTATATAGTAAAACTGGGGTTTACAGGGGTATACATTAGTTTTCCTTTTTCTGCTCAAAACATAGATTGTGGGTACTCGTTAGAACCGCCTCGTCGAGGCAGTTCTAACGAGTACCCACAATCTATGTTTTGTGCAGAAATATGAAAAATATCAGAATTTTTATCTGAAAATTTTCATTTTTTTGGTGGTAAAATTTTCAATATAGTTGAATAGGCGTGTTTTCGTAATGAATAAAAACAACGTTTTTGTAGAAGCTAATGTTAGTAGGAGTTCTGCAAACTTTCAGCTTCATCTCCATTATTGGTTCAGGTTCCGTCAGAAGTTTTTTTTTTTTTTTTTTTTTTTTTTTTTGCAAACTTGGTCTTTTTGGTCGCAATGATAACCAGTCAAATTAATAGTTAGCCTGCCATGTAAGCAAAATGTAACTTTTGATGGCATTGCCATTTTTTAATTGAAGCTGGCATTCATACCTTTAAGTTTTGCAAAAGCTTACTAATGATGATAAAGGTGTATGCTAAGGTGGCTTTAGTTTCTGAGGGTCAAAAACTAGGTTTAAGGTCAAATGAATGCAAAAAATGCTTATTTGGTTATTTAATGACAAAATGTATTATATTTATTGCTACAGGTATAGTTTAAAACACAGTTTTAAATTATTTAAACATTTTAAAAGACTTTTGCTGTGATTTTTTTTTTTTTTTTTTTTTTTGCTATTTGTATTGGGGTTTATAAATAAATAAATAAATCATTGGTATGACCATTTTATTTGTCGACTCTTTAGTTAATGTGATCTGGGCATATAGTCTGCTGGCCCGCTATGAATTACCTCCCTCCCATGAGGATTCTGCAGACAGTATTTTTCTTAAAGCCTTTTATCGTGCGAATATTTTGCAGCATTTTTGCCACCTGGCAATGGCAGCCCTACTTATTAACAGCCTGTTACATTTGTTTGCCCGACAAAACATATAATACCATATGTAACTATTAAACCTACAAGAATTAAAGCAAACGTAATTATATGTTCAAACTAAATAAACACGAAGCTACAGAACACTCCACTAGCTACAAAATGTAATGTTTGAAACTTCTTATTGGCCTTACATGGCATTATGCATGTTACTTTTTCTACTCTACTATTTAGAAATCAATATTTTAGCTCAAAAAATAGCTCAGATCATAGACTGTGCATTGCAAATATGCCTTTAATTGTTCGATTTATGAGAAGGTATTTAGTTACAAATGTACCCTTTCCAAAATTGACAAAATATCTCTCTATCTGTTATACTTTGTCAGTTATTCGGTTTTAAGCAGTCACTCCACCCTAATGGTAAAATTGATAGAGAACATTTTCACATAACACATTAAATGCAGCCTAGACAAAAACTAGAAATGTGTCTTAAGGACACAGATACCCCCGACTGCAAACTTTAACGCAAATTGCTAACACCTGACAAGCTTAAACGCAAATCGCTGATGCCATCTTGGATGCGGACGGAGACGGACGGACACAGACGGCCAAGGTAACACTATATGCCGTTTCCATCATTCTTTGCCTGGCGGGGGGCATAATAAAGTGAATTCGTATTATGCATTATATCTGAGTAACCTGAGATACATAGGTTTATCAAAACCTGTGTTTGTTGTATTTGTTTGTGTTGAGGTTTTACGGCCCAGTCAACCCAATGGGGTCATGTAGAGCATGTTCAGTTTACCTAACCACACTTTAACTGGGCAAGCTTAGTCCTCTAAGCTGTTAACCAGTATATTCTTTTGCCAGAAACTGACAACTGCCCTTCTTGAATCAGCTGAAGGGAGAGAAAAGACCGTGAAAGTATTTCAAGATCATTCTCCGTGGCTGTTGTATCATTCTGAGTCTGACTGTCATAACATTTAGAAACATCTAAAATATCTATACTGTGTGGCTTTTGGGTTTCTGTATGTATTCTGCATCAGTCTGTAGTGCCTCTATTGTTTTCTAATTTAGTATATAAAGTTCTTTGGTAAGCATTTCTAAAATTGAAGATGTAATGTAATGCCTCTATTCTTTGTTATAAACATTAATACTTATAACAATAAAGTTACAAACTGCATCAAGACCACTTTTGCATAGAATATTGAATACTGTCCTCAAGTTTTCAATGTACGGTAAATGTTTATTATTTCTTAATGTCTAAATAAAATAAATCTACAGATAAATAATCTGCCGGAACCTTGCCTGTCTTTGCTTAATAATTTATCTGTGAGTGGTAACACATGTTACACTTGAATATCTTAATGTTAAGGCTGTAACGATACAGTCAGCTCACGATACGATATGTATCATGATACTTGCCTAACGATTCGATACATATCACGATACTACTTTCATGCATAAGTCAGAGGTTGAAAGTTTTAATACTCTTGGAAAATAGGTCCAAACCATCTCAGAGGTTCATTATTGTGTAACAATGCCTGTGTAAGATGACACAGTTTGTCATATAAGTGATCAGTGTATTTCAGTAACAGTTTAGATCTTTGTAATTTGTTATAAAAATGGTCTTGAAATATGTTAAAGTTACTATTTTCTTTGGAAATTGTACTTTTGGGCGTATCGTCAGGTATCGCGATACTAGCCCCACGATACAATACTCGTATCATGAGAAAAAGTATCGCGATACGATACAATTTCAATGAATCGTTACACCTCTACTTAATGTGAACAGAAATTTTGTCTTTGTAAAGGTCTTTACCGATAGTTTAATGTTTTGAATTCATATTCAGTTTTAGATTAATATTTTTTTCACAATAAAAGAACAAACATGACACTTTAGCTTATTTATTGTGTTACATTATCAGGTATGTTGTGTAGATAATCCTTTCATCTGCAATTTAGCTTATCAATGCATATTAACTCAAGAATTTTATTGGTATATTAAGATCCAAATTTTTGCTTGCTGAAATAATTCTTATTTATGACCTTCAAACTCCACTTAATAAAAACATCACTTATAAAGCAGTTTACCATGAAGTCTTTCTGCTGCAAGTTTTATGTATGTAACATAAAACAATGTATTCTGATTAAGCAATATATATATATTGCTGCCGCATACACATAAGGCCTGGGAACTCAGCGATTCACTGTGTGCACAATGAATAGCCAAGGATCCAAGCTTTCTTCAAGCAGAGAGCAAACAGTGGTCAGACTGAGGGGATGCCCAGGCTGATCGGAGTGTTCCCTGCATACACCGGTCATTCAATGATTTTGTCATGGTGTTAAAATACATTGTGTTAACAAAATATAAATCATATAACGTCTTACGATTTTCTTCATAACTAATAAGACATGTTTCTGTTTAAAGTATATAGAAAAATAAAATCCTTAAAGATAAGAGTGAAACATTAGGCATATTCGGTAACATATTTGTCCGTATCACAATGAAATTAAAACTTATAGCAATTCAGTGGCTTTAGCACCCTTAGAGATTAACTCCACTTTTATGAAGAAAACAAAAATGGTATACCCTGAACAAAAAATATAAGGCACAATCAGATTAATAACGAACTTAAGCGACCTGCGAAGCAGGTCGCCACCTGCTATGTATCGTGAGTCTCTCACATACTATGCAGAAGTTCGCGTGTGGCGGTTGATTGGTTTCCTATATCTGCAGCGGAGTGTATCGGCTTAATGTTGAACCCGAAAACCAACGCTAATAAGGCCGGAGCCATTGGCCTAGTTTCCGCAAAATATGATGATCAGATACACTCCACTTCAAACAGGGAAATCCAGTCAGCCGACGCAAGCATCTCACTGGCTGTAAAGAATCTTATAGCCAATAAAATAGAAGAATACATTTTTACGTCACTGACACGGATGACTGCAAAAAAAGGTAAGAGGAAAGTCCAGGGAATGCCACAATCACAAACCGCAGCCCTTCCCAGACCCCAAGAGGAAGAGGAAACCGACAAATCCAAACAAGCACAAACCGAACAAACGTACGAAAAGCACTAAGATTAGCTCTCTCTTCCCCAAGCGAGGTAATCGCAATACTAAAAGGACTGAAAAACACAAGAACAAAATGACACACGGAAAGATGTACAACAAATCGCCTCGTAGAATAAACCACAAAGCAACAAAAAGTAAGTCTAACACCGGGACCACCGCCTTAGAATGGACTGATCTGCGTTTCAGCCGCCCAAATTTGAATTGAACTTGCCCTTAAAAGGTCAAAGGTCTGCCGGCGACCTTTAAGTGAACAAATTTTGTAGACCCTGAGTCCCAGATGTTATAAACCAAGATTCGGCCTCAAAAGCTTCCTTGATTCTGGAGAAGAAGATTCTTCAATGTTTCTACCATATACATGTATATGGGCATGGCACCTATCTTGTCCAATGGTACAGAACTATTCGATCAAATTGTCAATACCCTTTCGACAGAAAGCCCCATGTGAAATCTGGTGAAAATTGCTCAAGTGGTTTCAGAGAAGAAGACATTTAAAAACAAGACGACGGGCTGTGGTGGCCATCTTGGATTTCTGAAGGGCACAATCTTAGCTGGGCAACTTCAAAAAAAAAAAAAAAAAAAAAAAAAAAAAAAAAAAATGAAGCAAAAGTGTGACTTTGGGGGTCAAATTACAAAACATTTCATAAAATATTTTTTGAACCATGGTACATAAAATTTTAAGAAACAAGTACTGGTACAGAGCCAAAAACAGGTACATGTCTAAAATTCAATGTTTTAATCAACTTTTCAGGATATTTTTGCAACTGTTTTAGAGATAATAGACTCGATACAACACACAGGTATTACTGTAACTTTTGGTGGACATATATATCCACCATTTTAACACATTTTTTCTCACATAGTTCAACTTTAATTTTCCAATGGGATTTTTTTTTCATTATTTGATCCTTATATTTTCATTTAACACATCTAAAAGTTCTTTTCACTGGTAAAGTAAGCAAGGTATGATGAGAAACCATGTATGTCAGCAATATTAGAGGTATTACAAAGACCTGTGTAAAATTTTATTTGATTACAATGAATATTAAGGACGTTAAGCCTATGCCAAAAACATATATATTCTAAAAACACAATATTACACTTGTGACAGCTTTAGCACTTAAGTTTTATGTTTAAATTTGCATTCCAGACCAAATTCTTTGATATTAAGTATATTTTAGAATGGTAAAAAGACTAAAAAAAATATATTGTCAACAAGTAATTCTTCAACTTTAACAGACACTTTATAGAAAAAAAATAATATTATATTCTTGTCTTAAGTATAATGGCAACTGTTTGTTTACGTATATCTTCATTGTTTCCCTAACAGATACCGATCCCATTTTAGTATTTTGACATTTTTTGTCGCTGCAGCGCTTGAAATGTTAAGCACTGAACGTTGACACCATGGCGTTAATGTTTTGCTTGGTAACGTTAGTTGTCCTTTATATACTATCAAGACGTTACAGTGTGCGATATGCTACTTATTACACACCTTCTCCGCCGATAACGTTATAATAAGCTGCGTTGGATCATGCTGGTGATACATTGTTAAAGAACATATTTCGGGAGCAGGGAGCATGGTGTCTGTACATTGGATACGCCACATGCTCTATGCTCTGCGTGTGTCAAACTTACCCTGCGATGTAATACTGTCATGATATTTTGGACTACTGTTTCATATTAATTGCAAATAACCTGTCAATGTCTTGTTAAGTGATACAATGTAGTTGTATTTATGTATATGTACATGTGTGTGTATGTGTATATGTATGTGTATGTATATGTGTGTGTATGTGTATGTATATGTATATATATATATATATATATATATATATATATATATATATATATAAGGTACTTCGTAATGCCTGTCTGCCGTCATGCATAAATTTGTATTTGTTGTATCCTCATGGGCTTTATAGCCTTTTGGAATTTTGAAATAAAACTTACTTACACAGTGGAGCGCTGTGGTGCAGTGGTAAAGCGTCGGACTCGAGATCGAGAGGTACCGGGTTCGATCCCCACTAACAGCAAGTGTTGTTTCCTTGAGCAAGAGACTTTATCCACATTGCTTAGTACTGGTTTCTACCCAGGAAAAAAGAGGGCCACATGGAAGATTAGTACTAGATTACTAAATGTGTTACCCTCTATAAATAAGGTCGATTATTATTATTATTATTATTTATCTTCTTAAAAGTGTTAACATCTATCTTTCTGCAAACTTTTATCCATTTTCACATCATTATAAAACAGCTTGTCATACACCAAAAGCCTCAGCTATAATCTGGGAGGTAGAATTAAAAAGATACTTAAAATGTTACACTTGTGACAAATGATTTTTATCTTCTAAACATCATTAAAACAAAAGGCTCATGGACCATGATTTGCTCACCTGAATAAAACAGTCTTTGCATATTTGCATACAACATTTATCCAGTATTACCAAAGCAGCTAGGACAAAAATTTGACTTGGGCATAAAAAGGTAATCCTAGGAAACTTGGTAGATCTTGCGTGCCAGATGCTATATACCAAAACTCAGCCTCAAAGTTTTTCGTTTTTCTTGGTTCTGATTTTAAGTGTTTTCTCTTCTTTTTTTATGGAATCTTGTTCAATAGTGCAGAATTATTTGAACAAACTGAAAATACCTCTTAAACAGAAAGGAAAACTGGTGAAGTGGTTTCATAACAGATTAAAAGAGTACATGATTTCACATGTGTATATCTAGCCCAGGGGCAAAGGCAGATAACCCCAGGGGGACAACATTGATTGTTAACTAAAAAGTTTCACAACTTTAATCATACATTGTAAATTTCAGCCTTGAGAAAAAAGAATTATTTTTTTTTCTTCAAAATTTTGAAAGGGGACAAAAATTTGACCTTGCTCTAAATAAAACTGCAAGCCATGCACCATGCCCCGCCACACAGGGACATATTCCCTATGCACTTCTGTAGTATAAGGGCTGAAAACAATCTAAGTTAAACATGAAGAGAAGCAATAAACAGTTCTTTCATAACTCAAAAAAAAAAAAAAAAAAAAAATAATAATAATAATAAAAAATAAAAAATAAAAAGAAAAAAACAACAAAAAGTCTGATAAAAATGCAATAAAAAGTGATAAAAAATAATTTCAGGATTCTGAAAAAAAACAATGTGCATATCTTCAGACCACCCTAAAAGCGTGTGTAAAGTTTCAATAGGATCGGCCTGAAAATGTAGGAGGAGTTGAGGGCAGAAATTACATTCTCCCTATACATTTCTGTAGTATTAGGGCTCGAAAATAGTCTAAGTTAAAAATGCAAAAACTGTAATAAAAAATAATTTCAGGATTCTGAAAAAAACAATATGCATATCTTCAGACCATCCTAAAAGCGCCTGTAAAGTTTCAAAAGGATTACCCTAAAACTGTAGGAGAAGTTGCGGGCAGAAGGTACATACTCCCTATACATTTCTGTAGTATTAGGGCTCGAAAAAAGTCTTAAGTTAAAAATTAAAAAAATGTGAAAAAAAATAATTTCAGGATTCTGAAAAAAACAATATGCATATCTTCAGACCATCCTAAAAGCGCCTGTAAAGTTTCAAAAGGATTATCCTAAAACTGTAGGAGGAGTTGCGGGTAGAAGATACATACATACTCCCTATAAATTTCTGTAGTATTAGGGCTCGAAAAAAGTCTAAGTTAAAAATGAAAAAAATGTAATAAAAAATAATTTCAGGATTCTGAAAAAACAATATGCATATCTTCAGACCATCCTAGAAGCGTGTGTAAAGTTTCAATAGGATCGGCCTGAAAATGTAGGAGGAGTTGAGGGCAGAAGGTACATACTCCCTATACATTTCTGTAATATTAGGGCTCGAAAAAAGTCTGTGTTAAAAATGAAAAAAAAATGTGATAAAAAATAATTCCAGGATTCTGAAAAAACAATATGCATATCTTCAGACCATCCTAAAAGCGCCTGTAAAGTTTTAAAAGGATTGGCCTAAAACTGTAGGAGGAGTTGCGGGCAGAGAATGGTGGGGGCGCTGACGGACGGACACTCAAAATTTCAAAGGGTATAACATAATACCCCGCCACTTTTTTGGTGGCGGGGCATAAAAAGTAAATGGTCATCCTAGGATCATCATCTGAACAAACTTTGTGAATCTTGCATCCCCAATGCTATATACAAATATTCAACCTTAAGCTTTCTTGGTTCTGGAAAAGAATTTTATAGGAATGGTGGTGGCTATCTTGTTCTGTGATGTGAAACCACTTGATACTTCCATCATACATTATAAGTTTTTGCCATTAGTCTTTAATACATTTTGAGAAACTTAAGGATGTTTTTTTTTTTTTTTTTTTTTTTTTTATTTATTTATTTTTTTTTTTTTTTAGTATTTTCCCCACACAGATGCATAGGGATGCAAATTTGACCTTGCATAAAAAGGTCAACTGTCAACCTAAGATCATCATTTGGACAAACTTGGTAGACGTTGAGTCCCCAATGCATATATCAAGACTCAGCCACAAAGCTTTCTTAGTTCTGGAGAAGAAGTGTTTTACCATATATGGACATGAGGGCCATCTTAATAAATGGACTGTAACCATTTGAACAGATTTTCAATCCCTCATTAACAAAAGGCTCCAAGTGAAATTCGAAGAAAACTGGCTGAGGGGTTTCAAAGGAGAAGTCATTCAAAGCGTAACCGTATGGATGACAAGTGATCACAATAGCTCATTTTGAGCCTTACACTTAGGTGAGCTAAAGAAAGTCTGTGATGAAATTTCTAAATTGACATGACTATACATGAAAATCATGGTAAAAAGCAGTTTATTATTGCTGAGTATAATGTTAAAATTTTTGTTCATTTTTACCATCTAGCATTCACATTTGATCAGTGGAAGAGAGCCACTGATTAAAAATAATAACAAATATCAACAAAGAAACTTAAAGGGAACTATCTCTATTTTTTTTTTGAAAATAATATTGAGTAATAAGTTCATTTTAAGCCTCTTGGACACTTTCTTACACACTTTTTGGAGCTTTACGACTTCTTTTCACATGTATTTGTAAGAGATTTCCCTTGAAATGGTAGCTTAACTATGAATTTCATGTAGTCTTCAGTTTCTGTGATAAGCTGTGGAACTGAGAGGGTTATAATGATTAAATTTTGAAATATATGTGAGTTTTTGTCACAAGTGTAACACTTTAGCATGTTTAAGGCATGTTCCTGAATTTGACAAAAGCTATTAGTTTAACTTAGAAATACATTGTGTTGTTTTGAGTTTTAGATATTTATATGACCAAACATTATATCTGACAGAGAAAACTGAACTGAACTTTTAACCCTTAAAACTCCAAGAAAACCTGCATCTGAAAATGTCATCTGTATATCTCGTCTGCTGAATATTCTTGCAAATTTTTTAAACATATTTTTTTGCATATAGGCAAACAGTGTGGACCCAGATCAGACTGCTCCTAGAGGAGCAGTCTGATCTGGGTCCACACTGTTTGCAACAATGACTTTTAAAATAACCAGAAGAACACAAAGCAGACAACAATTGTTGTGAATGGCACTTTAAGGGTTAAAATAAAATAGATATCAAATGCTAAATTCCTATCATATGCAAATTTTAAAGATTTTCTAAAATTACTTTCATAGAAATGATTAAATCATGATTCAAATGCATTAAAAAAGAACTAGGATGCTTCATACATGTAAGTACTTAAATGATTATTCCAGCAATGTAGTTCTTTGAATATGTCCTGTGCATGTATTTAGTACACATGCTTAAAATTTGTTACACTTGTGACATCAGTTGAGATCAGCTGGTGAGGCCTTATGCTCCATTATTTGAGGACAACTGCCATCAATGCTCTCTCTGACCCTCCTGGATATAAAAAATAGCAATAAGTAATGTGCTATTCAAAGAGTTAAAAAATTCTGATGTCTGAAACATTAAATGTTACACTTCAGGTGTGAGAATAGTCGCTATTAATCAATCCTGAAATCTAAAAATTCTGTCCAAAAACTACTTATATTTTTCTTATTTCTTAATAAAAACATATGTTGTGTGTACTCATTAGAAGTGCCTCAGGGAGGCACTTCTAATGAGTACCCACAACATATGTTTTTATTGAGAAGTAAGAAAATCATTTTGTGGATACTTCCTCTTATCTGGAGCTATACAACTAATAATTAGTTTAATTAGATTTTAAAGTTATTTCAAGCACATATTAACCCAAATAACTACTTTTGACACAAAAGAATGGTCTTGTGAACAAGTGTAAAAGTGAAATTTCATGCTTAAAATGAAAGTTCTCAATCCTGAAATCAGGATTAATCCTGAAGTTTCCCATCCCTGACACTTGTACATGGTGTTATGTTTGTAGATTTAAAGATATATTCTTTGATATTTTCGATCTAGAGGCTATCCTGATGCTACAGTGTAAGATTCAACTCGAATCGCTCAATGGTTAGGAAGGATAAGTAAAGAATCGGTTTTCAAGATGGCGGCTTTGGTTGCCAGCTTGGATTTCTGATTGGCAAAAGTTTATATAGATACTTCTGAACTACATGTACAAGTCATTCTGTTGCAATAAAGTAAGTTTAACTCAAATTGCCCATGGGTTCAGAAGCAGACCTCAAAAACTGATTTTCAAGATGGCAGTTTAAGTGGCCATTTTGGATTTCCAATCAACATGATTTCTGCTTTTTTTTTATATCTAATGGTTGGCCTGTTGCTACATCATAAGTTTCAACTTAATTTGCAGAGTGGTTTGCGAGGAGTTGCCAAATATAGATTTTCAAGATGTCTGCCATCTTGATTTCCTATGGGCACAATTTTAGAAATTTTCGGTCCAGAGGTAATCCTGATGCTACAGTATAAGTTTCAACTCAAAGTTGCCCAAAGAATTTCAAGGCAAAGTCAAAAACTGGCTTTCAAGATGGCAACTAAGTCGCCCATTTTCGATTTCCAAACGCACAATTATAGTTAATTTTCATCTACAGTTTAACCTGTTGCTACATCCTAAGTTTCAACTTAATTCACCTTATGGTTTATGAGATGTCCAGAAACAGATTTTCAAGATTGTTGCTGTGACAGCCAGCTTGGATTTCCTATCAACAAGATTTTAGCTCAAATCAACCCAGAAGTTGTCCTGTTGCTACAGTGTTAGTTTCAATAAATTGGCCTTTTTGTTCAGGAAAAGTGCAAAATAGATTTCCAAGATAGTGGCCATGGCGGCCATCTTGAATTTCTGATCAGAAAATTTTTAGCTCTTTTTTTATCTACAAGTCACTCTGATGCTTCCTATCAAGTTTCAAGTCAATTAGCCTTTTGGTTCAGGAGAAGAAGCGAAATAAAGATTTTCAAGATGGCCACCATGGCAGCAAGCTTGGATTTCCGATCGAAATAATTTTAGCTATTTTTGTTTAGCTATTTTTTTATCTATGTCGCCCCGATGCTTCCTACCAAGTTTCAAGTTAATTGGCACTTCGGTTCAGAAGAAGCGAAAAATAGATTTTCAAGATGGCCGCCATTGCAGCCATCTTAGAGTTCCAGTCAGTTCAGGAGAAAAAGGGAAAAATAGATTTTCAAGATGGGAGCCATCTTGGATTTTAGATGTGAACTATTATAGCTGTTCTGATCTACTAGTTGCCCAGCAGATGCTTCTTATTAAGCTTCAAATTAATCGGCCTTCTGTTTCAAGAGAAGAAGCGAAAATAGGTTTTAAAGATAGCTGCAATTGCGGTCATCTTGGATTTCCAATCTGTTCAAAGAAGGGAAAAATATATTTTCAAGATATCAGCCATGGGGGCCACCTAGGATTTTCCATCTGAATGATTTTAGCTTTTTTGATCTGCTAATGATCCAGATGCTTCCTATCAAGTTTCAAGAAAATCTTCCTTTTGTTTCAAGAGAAGAAGCTAAAACTAGATTTTCAAGATGGAGGCCATGGTGGCCATCTTGGATTTCTCATCAAAACAATTTTTGCTATTTTTTTTATCCACAAGTCACCCAGATGCTTCCTTCCAAGGTTCATGTCAATTGGCCTTTCATTTCAGAAGAAGCAAAAAAAAGATTTTTAAGATAATGGCCATGGCCACCATCTTGGACTTTGGATTGGAACAATTTACCTAATTTTGCTCTACAAGACACCCTGATACTTCCTTCCAAGTTTCAAGTAAATTGGCTTTTCGGTTCAGGAGAAGTGAAATATAGATTTTCAAGACAGCAGCCAGGGCGACAATTTTAGATATCTTTTATCTACAAGTCACTCTGATACCTCCTACCAAGATCCAAGTCAATGACTTTTTGGTTCAGGAGAAGTGAAAATTACACTACAAACTTTTTATAACATTATTGTTAGGGTCCATAGCATAAACTGTGTTAATCAAACAACCATGTTGTACCCAAACAAAAATGTATAGCTTATATGTATGATCATTTATGGTCATTTTTCAATATGACCTATAGTTTTTGGATCCATCTTTGAACCCTGTTATATTCAAAACCATGTTATAATGAATCGTGTTATAAAGAGGTTGTTGTGTAGATTTTCACAAGAGACCCACCGGCCACAGCTCGCTCATCTGAGTGAAATAGCCACTGCAGATATGCATTTGTTATGCAACATTTTTTCATTCTGTCATTGCAACTAATGAAAGGATCATTATTCAAGCAGATCTTGGTTTTGAAGGAGAAGAATGTGTTTTTTACACATTCTTCTTCTACAAAACATTATGTTTTGGTTTAGGGGCTAGTTAATGCATTTTAAAAGGAATGAACTTCAAAATACCTCATAATTATGTCCTAAACAGGCCAATCATACCCCTTAAACTTTGGATGTTTGCCCAGACAGATGGACAAACACTCCAAATTTCAGATAATACACTTGCCACTTTTTGTAGCAGGGCATAAAAAAAAATAATTTAACCATTTTCCCATCATAAGTCAATGGGAGCATTCTGTTGCCATGGCAACCAAACCAAGAGGCAGTCCACCATAATTTTAGCTATTTTGAATTGCTCTTACCCAAGCAACTTTTTAATCAAATTAGTGTCATACTGCTTCAGTGGTTCCGGAGTTGTCATTTGAAAAAGTCCTTTTTCAAAATTGAATATTGCCCTGGCAACTAAGCAAAATAGCTACCAATCATAAAACATATTAACTGGGTAGACAATCATCAGATGATCATACCTGCCAAATATGGCTCACATCACTTCACTGGTTATAGAGAAAGTGCAATTAACCATTTTCCCATTGTAAATGTATGGAAGCTTTCTGCTGCCATGGCAAACAAACCAAGAGGGAGGCTGCCAAATGTTTAGCTATTTGGAAATGTCCTTAGCCAAGCAACATTTGTGCCAAATAAGAGTCCTACTGCTTCAGTAGTTTTGGAGGAGTTGCCATTTAAAAAACAATGATTTTTTTTCAATTCAATGTTGCCATGGCAACCAAACAAAACAGCTGCTGGTCACAAAACACATAAACTGAATAAACAATCATCAAATGATCATGAATGCCAAATATGGTTCACATCACTTCACTGGTTATGGAGAAAATGCAATTTAACGATTTTTCCATTTTAAGGAGAAAATGCAATTTAACAATTTTTCCATTTTAAGTCTAAGGGAGCTTTCTGTTGCCATGGCAACCAAACCAAGAGGCAGATCACCACAATTTTAGCTATTGTGAATTGCCTCCAACCCAAGCAACATTTTTACCAAAATAGAACCATACTGCTTCAGTGGTTTGAAGGACTTGTCATTTAAAACCATTCCTTTTTTAAAATTTAATGTTGCCATGGCAACCAAACAAAATGGCTGCTGGTCATAAAACATATAATCTGAGTAGACAATCATCAAATGATCATGAATGCCAAATATGGTTCACATCACTTCACTGGTTATGGAGAAAATACAATTTAACCCATTTCACATTATAAGTCTATGGGAGCTTTCTGTTGCCATGGTAACCAAACCAAGAGGCAGGTCACCATAATTTTAGCTATTTTGAATTGCCCTTATCCAAACAACATTTGAACCAAATAAGAGTCATACTGCTTCAGTCTTTTGAAGGCGTTGTCATTTAAAAAATTCCTTTTTTTTTAATTTAATGTTGCCATGGCAACGAAACAAAATGGACGCTGGTCACCAAATGCATAAACTGAGTAGACAATCATAAGATAATCATAACTGCCAAAATACGGTTCACATCACTTCAGTGGTTATGGATAAAATACAATTTTACCATTTTTACCATTATAAGTCCATGAGAGCGTTCTGTTGCCATGGCACCTGAACTAAGAGGCAGATCACCATAATTTTAGCTATTATTGATTGCCCTTACCCCAAGCAACATTTGTACCAAATAAGAGTCATACTGCTTCAGCAGTTTTGAAGGAGTTGTCATTTAAAAAATTCCATCTTGGATTTCCAATCAGAACAATTTTAGCTATTTTTGATCTACATGTCACACTGATGCTTCCTACCAAGTTTCAAGCAGATTGGCCTTTGGGTTCAGGGGAAGAAGCGAAAAATAGATTTTCAAGATGGCCTCCAAGGCAGCGAGTTTGGATTTCTGATCTGAACTATTTAAGCTTTTTTTTGATCTACAAGTCACTCTGATGCTTCCTACCAAGTTTCAAGTCAGTTGGCCTTTGATTTAAGAGAAGAAGCAAACGATAGATTTTCAAAATGGCCACCATGGTGGCCATCTTCGGTTTCCGATCAGAACAATTTTAGCTATTTTTTATTTACAAGTCTCCCCGATGCTTCCTACTAATTCAGTTGGCCCTTCGCTTCAGGAGAAGAAGAGAAAAATAGATTTTCAAGATCACCAGCCGGATGCGCATCCAACTCAGCCATCAAGGCCAGCTCCATGCATGGTCAAATATTCCAATTGCAGATTAAATTCTTATAACAATTCTGGTCTGAAATCAGTAATTCTCTTATAAGCCAACAGGATGAGTTATCATTTAGTCTGGAAACCCATAATTCCATTCACCAAAGATTCAGCAAACTTTATATTTTTTTTTTTTTCTTTTTTAAATTTGGCTAAATGTCTATGAGAATCTCAAGATTAAAGAACTTTGAATTCCACAACCTTTTAAAAATGACAAGGCTATTTAAGGGATATTCCCATAACTCTATTCACTCAAATTTCTTTGATTAAAATAAGCAACCACAGTGCTCCAGATAATTATTTTTCCAAACCAGTATCATACTGGTCAAGTTTAAGGCGGAGTCAGTAATGACAAAAACCAGGATTCTGGAATCAGTATCAATGCTGCAGAGGTTCCAGGTCATTTCGACCCATGACAAAATCGGCCATAGCAATTTTGGCCCATATGATTTTAAGACAGTTATAGAGACCATGTATCATAAAAAAATATTAGGAATGGATATGAGAATAATTTTGAGAAAATATGTGAAGAAAATTTATTTTCATTTTATTTTTGCATTTATCGATTGTGACTAGATAGAAAGTTTGCGATTTTGCGTTAAGGCAACTCAGCACCGGCATTTATGTGTCCTTAGAAATTACCAAGATTACCCAAGCAGTTCAAATTCAGTGTAACTCACAAACAAAAGCCGACGTTCTCAGTGCCAATGGCTGTCAGCAACATCTTTCTATTTAATGCACGCATTTTCTTCTAACATCAAAAAAGTAGTATTTGTACACCATGGATGTTTCTTTGTGTCTTTCTTGTGATAAAGAAGTCATATATGGAAAATATCAGTATTTTTGTTTCTGACAATTTTCTTTTTTGGCAGTGTAATTTTCAGTATATATTTGATTAGCATGTTTTCCTTTAGAAAGTTCTATTTAATTAATAAGGCAGCGTTTACAATTATAGGCTATCAATCTGGAAAATATTACAGACAAAGTAAACATATTGGTCTTATTAAACTGTGGCCCAAAATTTCTATGGGCCGATTTTGATTGGCAGATTTTGCTATGGATCGATTTTTACATGGGCTAAAATGGTTATGGGCTGAATTGTCCAGTGACCACTGTGGTCATTCTTAGTTACATTCCTTGGCCCAGGGGTTGGTGGGGGTGGGGGCGCTGTGGTTTAAATATTTGCTTTTACGTATGTCTTTTAATGCTTTGACTTTTGTTTGTGTCTCTTCATGTAATTCATGTGCAATGCAATATGGCTAATCATGTTTACAAATTTACCTCTTTCGTAGTTAAAAAAAAAGTTTAACAAGAAAAAAGCCTAATGGCATTATGGACAGGTTTTTTAAATAATGAAGAAAGTGAAAGATGTCTCTCTTGCATGGGATATACCTACTGGTCCTCCTCTTCATCCCTACCAAATACGAAAGCAATCCACAGAAGAATAAAGGTAACATATAACTTTGAAAAAGGTTAACCTGGGCCGATGCCCCCCCGGACATCACTATTTTAAAGAATGGATTTTTTTTTTAAAAACCCATCCAAAAAGGGTGCTATATGTCACATCCCCTTCTTCAGGGAACCCCTTTTGAAAATACAGAACCAATCACCTTACCTACATGTAGTACTTTGGAGATCTTCTTTGGATTTTTTCTAAGTTCACCTGTTCTAGCAATGGCCAATCAAAGGTACTTAGCTGTCCAGTACTGAAGTCTTGTCAGTGAATTTTAAAACCTGCATGTTGTGAGCAACTTTCACTTCCACTGCTGTTTACATGGATGGGTCACGATCGCAGATGCAATTCTTCATGCATTCATGGCATGCATCAATGCAGTTCTGCAATCTCTTTCCTCACCTCTCGTTTGCTTGAGGACATGTTTCTGCAATCTTGGAAAACCCTAATGCAGAATGGTTACCTGTGATTCTTTGTCACTAACACTTATCTAGACAATGGCGCAGAGAAACAGTCATTCATTTTCAGAAATTATACCCAAATGTTTAGCGCACGAAAAAATCACACTATGTATCAGGGTGAAACTTTTGTGGACAGCAATATGCATACAAAAATTATGGTTTGCACATAACAGACTTGTATCTTTCGATATGCTACAAACCGATTAAGTATTTTCGTTATTAAATATGGTTGGGTATTTGCCGAAAATACGCTACTTATCTAAGGCATTGAACCTGTCTGATTCGGTCTACTAGTTTATCTAAAAAAAATGAGACCCTGCACTCTTATGGGCCACTGGAAAAGCCGCACTGTATTAGCAAAAATTAGTCTGTATTCGGCACTGGCTATTTTTCAAATTGACCAGTAGTTGGTGGAAAAGCTATCTGGAACACTGTAACCAGATTCATTCTATGCATCTTAAACTTGACAAGCATTATATTTAGAGTTTTCCTTGTCTCTCAAAACACAAGACTTGGCCCCTTTTTGATACTGATGTCCCTTAAACCATCATTTTACAGAAACATTGGTGTCCCTTAAAATTTGCACTATCTTCTTTGAAATTCAAACAATTAATCACTGAAATTACCCCATACATTCCCTAAAATATGTGTCAATAGAGGCACTATCAGATTATGTCCCTTTAAAAAAATTTTGAGGGGAAACCCTGGTCCTGGCTGGATATTACTATTCAAAATTGTTGGTAAGTTGTTCATACATACAATAATATGCTTGCCACTGGTTATAGCTATTTTTTAAGTTTAAGGGTACCACACAAATATTTCTAGCACTTTAGGACAACTTTTTATGTTTCACGTACCTTAATTGACAGGCAACTTATTTTCTTTATCTTGCACACTCCCCCACCCCCCCCCCCCCCTTCCTCTCCCCCACCTTATTTTCTATTAATTTAAAGTGATATATTTAAAAAAAAAAAATTGTTTTCATAGTATTATTATAAAAGGTGAACAGTTAAGGGTTCATCATGGGCAGAAGTGGGTGGGGTACATGATAAATATGTGAATAAAAAAATTGTCAAAAATATTAATTTCTCTGAAAAGGCATTAAGCCTATGAATTGTTTATCTAACGCCAACCCTGTTCATGTGTGAAGCTGACAGTATTTGCATTTAGAAAAAAAACTAGCTCACCTCATGTACTGTCTCTCTATTTACGTCCAAACTGCTATCCTGGTATGTCAATCCCATATATAAAGAATGATCAAGATGTAGTCCAAATATCCATGCATAATGTATGAGAATATAATTTGTGAAAAGTCAAACACACAGGAATAAAGTTGACATTACTACTACAAGTATCTATAAAATTTTCCAGGTTTATCAGCCATATTTTCATGTATGAATGTAGTTCCTAAATAAGGTATGGTAGCAAATACCTGTCAAAGAGTTAATAACTACACATTTGTCTCCCTTGGAAAATGTATTTGTTTTTGCTCCTCTAAAAGGTACTAGTTTATAAATTACCGGATTTTAACAATATTGTATCTGCTGGTGCATCTGGCAATCTCGGCAAACATTTATGCATTGAATGATTACTACCAGATTATGAGTCAATACTGCTGGCCTTGCATTCTTTTTTCCTTTCTGAACAACACTTTCATCAGGCTATAATGACTGATCCTTTTTTGGTGGATTTCCGGTCTGCATATGCTTTAAAATTCATTTGATGTGGGTTGTATTGGCCGGCCTCGGTGGCTCAGTTGGATGCGCCATCCGACTGGAGACCAGGAGGTCGCGGGTTCAAGCCCCGCCGAGGTCGGCAGCATTCTTTCGTGGAGATTGATCGTGAAATATTTTGTACGGTCATTCTCTCCCTTCCGCTGACTCAAGAAGGGCAGTTGTCAGTTTCTGGCGAAATAATGTGCACAATATTGGTTAACCGCTTAGAGGACTAAGCCTGTCCAGTAAACGTGTGGTTACGTAAATTGACCGCTGGACATGACCCCATTGGGTTGACTGGGCCGTAAAACCTCAACACAAACAAACAAATGTGGGTTGTATCTTGAATCTACTAACTATGCAGTCAGAGTAAAGACCTCAGCAGCAAACATAGTTCTGCAACACACCAAGGTAAAACTTACTTTAAATGTTGATAAATTTCATCCACCCTTTCCATTAGTCAGTGTAAAGATCTTCTACATTATATGGTGTATCCTCTCCTTTATGTATTAAATATTTCAAAAATGCTGAATTTATGCACGAGATCCCACTTGTACTGTCCACCATACTTGTTGCATCTCATCAGGCGATTTTTGTTTACTACAAACTCACGCAAGCATAACAAACATTGGAAATGCAATTACTTACCTTTCTTACGCTGATCAGCTTATGCCACATTTATCCTGATGTAGTTTAAACACTTCTTTCTTGCACTGACAATTTATTTACCTTGATCCAGATTTTAAAACAGTACTTTGGTCGAAAATCATCTTCAACGCAATTAACAACTGATGGTCAGCTGCTACAGGAAGTGCCAAACAACATCTACTTCCTTTACGAACGTCCAAAGGGTAAAATCCCATCTTTTATCATTAAGTTTCTACTACTGATAAATTTTACATATATCATCGCATTTATGATTATTATTTTGATTACTTTACAAATTTATAAATCCAAACTTGAAAATTATGACAATTTTTCCGATCTTTGCGCATAGCTCCGCATGCAGGCATAATAATATCGGCGAAAAGTCCTCGAGGAAATCATGAAAGTCAGAAGATGAGAAAAATTGTCTATTTTATTGTTTTGGGGGACAGAAATGAATTCTATTTAACAATAAATCAAAGCCTTGATCTTCGTTAAAACACCAGGTACAATTCAGGGGGTAAATGGAACTCATTATGAATTGTCTTTTCACGCAAAATGCCAGTGATATAAGAATGAAATCTGGCTCCAAATGTTTGTTTACATTTTTACAGGAATGTAACATGGCTACTCTGTAACTCGTGGAAAATTTTACGTGAAGGTGGTCATTATTTTCAGTTAAGCATTGTGCATTCATTGATAATACTCTCATACATTGCAGATCAGATGTCCATTGTTTGGCCTGTATAATTAGTTTTTCTGAAAATTTTACTTTTTTGGACTTTGAACGCAAATGCCGAACCCTATATTTTTTTCAATTCAATTGGTCCATTTTAACTTGTACAATATGATTTATTCATAAGAAACATGCAGTCCTATCATTACTTCTTTGATATATTGAAAATTCTGCAACCCCATCATCTTTGTGAATAAAGACTGTTATGAAAGTTTCTGGGGGTACCCCACCCACTTTTGTCCTTGATGAACCCTTAACCTGGAGTAAATGGATTAAGAGAATAGGTGACAGACCTCTGGAATTCAACTTTTGCATTATGGAATTTAGCCGATTTTGATATGATTTGCATGAACAGAACCTCAGACTATTCTGTATTTAAATAAATCAGCTTTAACATTTATTGTATACTAATCGTAACAATTTTTTTTAAAAGCTAGTAATTGTTATATCCAGGTTGTAATTTTGAGGATTTCGATGCGATTTCATAACCGCTCGGTTTATGTTCATAATACTGCTGCACACTTTCTCTTGGTTAATTAAGTAATGGATTTAGTCATGCAATTGTAAACTTTCTTGGGGGAAATAATCATACCTTTAATCTAAAATTATTATGAAAATTTGATTTGAAATGGTCAATGTCATGTTCTTCTGGGTCTATCAACATAGTATCCGTGCTATTGTACAATAGCCGGGTGAGGTATGGAACCGACAGCTAGGCCAGAGCCCCGTGACCGAGACCAAAATTTCCTTCCTGGATAGCAAGACTAATACGATTTTAACATTGTTCATCATATTGATCAGTGCACTGGCTATGTACTCTGAATATTAAAGATTATTCAAGAAAAGCAATACATCAGTTTTTTATACTGTATATATGTTATTATATTTATCTAGGAAAATACTTCGTTATTCATACTTCGTTCGCCCCAACTAACTAACAGCATTTTCCATATATTTTTAATAGTCCGTTCCGATATTGCGGTTTCGTTTCGGTAAATCTAGGTACCGCTCGAATCCTGCAAAGTCCCTATATCCGATAAAAAAAAAACACAAAAAAACAAACAAAAAAACACACACAAAAAAAAACAACAACAAAAACTATGATCTTATTATATATGCCCTTAAATTTTGTGACATTTAGCTTTAATTTGATCAGCGCTTCCGCGAGTTAAGCAGAGAACGATTCCAGCAAATGAGGTCTGTATTGTGAAAGAAGAAAGAAAGAAAGTAAAAGGCAGGGGATACTTGTACCACGACCCCGTACGAATAGCCTACATTGGCTAAACATACGGTCCCTTACGACTTGGACCCAATGTGGCATTATTAGGTCCGAGCTCACGATTAGCCTATACAGCCGATATTGGTTAATCGTACGCCTGTTGATCGAATGTATTAAATATATTTTGCGAAAATATGAAATGTGTATTTGGCGGTAAGAAAAATTGGCCGATCGTACGCCCTTGACAGATTAGCTTCTCCTATGTGGTTGATTAGCCGTACGGCTACAGTACTGCTAAGACTAAGGGTGAAACCCTAATGCACATGGAGTTCACTACGTTTAGACATGGTATGCACTAACAGTGAAACTCTGAATGGACTACAGTGCACTACAAGGTCTTAATTTGGTTAACACGGTGTTCGCTCCATGTTTTCCTACAAATGTATGGTCTGTCAAACTTCCAGTTCAGATAAATGAATGCATGGATGCTCTTTAGAATGAATGAATGAATATAAGCAGATTATTCAGTATGATTTTTAAAAGAATATCAATAGTTTAACCTAATAATTAAATAAAAATGATAATAACAAAACATTAATTGATTAAAGTCAATTATTATTATTATTATTATTATTATTATTATTATTATTTCAAATTAAATTTAAAAAAAAATGTTGTATTTAGTTATAGATAATTCAATATGATTTTGAAACGAATTTCAATAGTTTAACCTAAGCAAACAAAAGTAATTAATAAATTTAAAAAGTGTTATATTTAGTTAACGATAATTCAGTACGATTTTAAAATGAAGAACAATAGTTAATCTAACAAAACAAATTATTTAATTAATTAAGGTTGTATTTAATTAATGAAAATTCAGTACAATTTTTGAATGAAAAATGATCATTTCATCTGAAAAAAAAAAAAGAGAAAATTTAATTAAATATAAGTAATTTGAAAAGATAAATGAATGAATAGTTAAAAAACAACAACAAAACAAAATGATAACCATTAAAGAAAGAAAGAAAGAAAGAAAGAAAGAAGCATATAGATAATGAATACAGGGGAAAGACCAATGTCATCCACTTCTTAACATCGAAGGACAGTCTGCGTAGCTCCGTTATTAAGTTAGGTTATCCTTAGCATTTGTTAGTACGGTACAAAAGAAAGAAAGGAAGAAAGAAAGTGCAAGAAGCATATGGATAATTAATACAGAGGAAAGGCCTATGTCATCCACTATTTAACCTCAAAGGACAGTTTGCATACCTCTGTTATTAAGTTAGGTTATTCTTAGACATTTGTTATACAGTAATTAAAGATACCTACTCTTTTAGGTGATCTAGGTAACCGATTTCTCATCAATACTATCACCACAGATTAAGAAACCTGTTAATCAGAATGCAATCAAGTGTATTTAATCACTGCTCACCAGACACCATGATATGCGGCATCCGATCTGGGTCTAAAGTTCTAAACTACTTGTCAATGTCCTTTTTCTTGCATAAATGAATAATATTTATTAAATATTACAGTGTTTTAAGCAACCTTCAGGTATGTGCCCTTTGTAGACCAAGACAACATTGCGCTTTCTGAGCAAGGTTTATGCTCTTTCTGATTGTTAAGATCAGTGTGTGCAATTACTTATGCTAAACAATACTCCTGGTCATTCTGTGCCTAAGCACAGTTTGCTCTGGGTCTAAAGTACAAACAATGCTTGTCCTTATTTCCTTTTCTGGTAGTATTAGGGTACATGATTAGAACAGAGAAAACGTAAATTTAGGGGTTTTAATTATTATTATTATTGGCGATTTAGTAATTTAGTAGTTTGAAACCAGTCTGCAAAGCTCACACAGACCTTGGACCCAATATACACGTATTATTAGGTCCGAGCACAGACCTTCAGCTGGACAGAGGTGTTCAAGCAGGACATTTCTTTCAAGACAGGTACATAAATAGCATTGGGCTGTTTGTTCACAGACAATTGAGTCCTCACCTGACCGGTAAATGACACCAAAACCTGACCAACCAAAATAGCTTACTAGTTAACGGTTAATGTTATTGCTTAGACAAACAATATTATCTATGTACTTTTTCATTGATAAATACAGGTAGACATGCAGTTTTCATTGACAAATACAGGTATCACGATATTGTTTGTCTAAGGTTTTACGCATGGGCGTGGTTATAGCCTTCTGACGGAGGAGTCAATTTTCAGACAATTAGTACGCCTAGCTCGTATTCGACGTGCCCTGGGGTGAGTATAAAGTGGACAGAACGGCGCTTGATGGCAGACAGCGGCAACAAGTGTGCATGGGTGATCCATGAAAGCAAGGCTGTACAAATACATGTACATAACAATCGTCGCTTCCTCCATGTGCCTCGGGTGCCTGGTAACCTTAAACACACATTTTTTCCTTCTTTGGCAAGACCCCCTCTCATGATCAGCCCAAATATATAGTCCTGATAACAGAGCGCACATCAAAGGCTTATCTTATCTAAGTGATTATGTGATCATTATAAGGATGTTAAGTCTCCTTAGGTGGGGCCCTATAAAGGGGTAATTCATATAATTGGGAAGTTATTTTAGAGCCGAATAAATTCATTTGCAAATTTTGCATTTAATTTGTTGACTTATGTTGTATCTATTTATTTATTTACTTTTTAATAGGGTGTTATGTAATCCAACAATTGTTTACAGCATAAACTTTATCCTATTTCATAAACTTGGGACCCACTGGTGGCGCGAATTAAGCATCTTGAGTACTTATCAATTAAGCCCTTAGCACTTGGGGTAAAGATTTTAGCAGACAACATAATTATAGGATATTATTTCCAGCTCTCCATTAAAACATATGTTGTAGGTATTCATTTGATACACCTCGGTGAAGCAAACACATATGTTGTGAGTGGAAGCCGGACAAAACGTCCATGCCTTTTTTGACCAGGTGGACAAAATGTCCCACATCATTTTTTTTCAGGGTGGACCAAACGTCCCACATGATTTTTTCAGGGTGGACAAAACGTCCCACATGATTTTGACAGGTTGGACAAAATGTCCCATGCTATTTTGACAGGGTGGACAAAACGTCCCATATTCAGTTAAAAGGAAGAGTTTAATTCTCTAGAAGGGAATCATTATACTTAACAAAAAGGAATTGTCCAATCTATCTAATAAATAACTAATTGTTGTTTGTTGAAATGATATTAGAAATGATATTAGATCAATCATACACAGTGTGAAAATAATTTGACTTATTACAATTAACACATTCTGATTAGGAATAGAGACCTATCTAATTAATAACTAATTGAAATGAAATTAGTACAATCTTACAAACTGGGAAAATATTTTTACTAATTACAATTAACACATTCTGATTGGAAATTAAAGGAATGTATCAGTTAGTGTAGTTAAAGAACAAAGTGAATTGTTTTGTCAATTAAAGGTGTTGACAAGTTCAACTCACTAAAAACTGTGAAAAAACAAACAGGTCAAAATAAATATATAGCCCTACATATAATATGTTGTATGCCAAAAGCAATATGGAGATCATAGAGAATAACAAAGGCAATCAGAAGCTGTGCTTCCAAGGGTACTCATATACTAAGTTATAAAGTCATATACTGTGCTCTCAACCATATGCTCTTTAATGATTGTGTTTGCATATTCATGTTTGTAAATAAAAACATCTAAATACATTTCTACATTCATTTTTGTAGTGTTCATTGGAATATATTGTCGCATACCCTTCCAAATCCCTTGCCCCTCCCTAACATCACCTCAAAAATATGGGACGTTTTGTCCACCCTGTCGAAATAGCATGGGACGTTTTGTCCACCCTGTCAAAATAGCATGGGACATTTTGTCCACCCTGTCAAAATCATGTGGGACGTTTTGTCCACCCTGAAAAAATGACATGGGACGTTTTGTCCACCTGGTCAAAATATGGCATGGGACATTTTGTCCATGGGACGTTTTGTCCTACATTCGTTATGAGTACTCATTAGAAGCACCTTGGTGATGCTCTTTTAATGAGTACCCACAACATATGTTTTTATGGAGAAATAAGAAAAATAACAGAATTATCACCAAATATTTATCCTGAACAATTCCTCTGAAGTATCAAATCCTATTTTCTAGATAAACTAAGACAATAGCCAATTTATAGTATGCTGAATGAGCCCAGAAAGTGATACACGTTAAGGGATCAAATATCACCCCATCCCCAAAAAAGAAAGAGTTTGACATTTCATGCTAAGCATCTCCATTGCAAACAATTTACATGAAATATCAAATCCTATTTTCTGGGTAAAATAGTAAAATACAACAACTGTCACTAGATTATTGCTGCTGAATTAGTCCAGAGAGTGGAAAAGGTTAAGGGTTAAAAATTTGTATATGATGGGGACGGTGTTATTACTAGTTGCATTTATACATTTGAAATTGTTATGAAAACTAAAGGTGAAGATCTGAGACTTTGGGACGGAAGATGATTATATCTGTTGTTTTACACCTAGAGCAAAGTGGTAGCTACAGATCAATTAGGGAATTAATACCCATGTGTCTGAACAAAAGGTCTCAATTATTTCGATTTGTAGATGCAGGTATTCTTTAACAAACAAACCATAATGTTGAAAAATACAAAATTTTATGTTAAACAGAAACAAATAAATGAAAGAAAGACAAAAAAGAAAGAAAGAATATATATATATATATATATATATATATATATATATATATATATATATATATATATATATATATATATATATATATATATATATATATATATATATATTAGAGACATGAGCAAAGATATGCTTCAATAATCATAAATAACCATGATGTACATGTATATTAATGCCTATAGTACTAATACCTAGTTTTAAAACGATAAATTAACTTTGATAACCACAATACATCTAAATTAAGATATCAATAACGGTTACATAAATAAAAGAAAAGTCAATTAATGACTTTATTATTTGTTGCTGATCATAAACCATCTATATATTTTTGCTGGCTATCACCAACGAACTTTCGCTGTCTCCAGCGAACTTTCGCTGGTGACAGCCGGCTGTCAATAGCCACTTCCTATAATCAAGTGGAAATTTTTAGCTGAGTCCAGATCAGGTCGCGCAGATACGCAGGTTCATAAGGTATTCGCTGTTCTCATGGGGCGTAGGGGCAGCTCTCACGCTGCAGTGCATTTTTCCAACGGATAAGGCTGCGCGGATGCGCAAGCTCATATGGATATTTGCTGTTATCATGCGGCGTAGGTACAGCTGTCATGTTTAAGCGCATTTTTTTTTCAA
>OZ024838.1:22887609-23086371 GCA_964016985.1 Anodontia alba
ATCCCCACGCTCGTTGCTAATGTTGCTAACATCATGACGGACGGATGGACTTGCTCTCCCACACACGGACAGACGGACAGACACCAGTAGGACGAACGGAAAAATAATGTGCGTCATGAGGGGGAGTGATGTAGCAAGTTTGGTTGAATTCACGCCCAGTGATTTAGGAGGTTATAGCGTGACGGACAGATGGACGGACGACGGACGCATGGAAAAAATAATGTTGCTCTCCAACACCCTCACCATGAGGGGAAGTGATGTAGCAAGTTTGGTTGAATTCCGTCAAGTGGTTTAGGAGGAGAGAGCATGACAGGCAGATGGTCGGGCGACGGACGCACGAGCTGATAGACGCACAGAAAAATAATGCTGCTCTTGCACACCCTTACCATAAGGGGAAGTGATGCAGCAAGTCTAGTGGTTTCGGAGGAGATAGCGTGACGGACAGACAGAAGTGACCAGCATTTTAAACAAAAACACGTATACATTCGTCCCTGTGGACGGTCGGTCGGTCGGACGGACGGACGGACGGATGTAAGTGTTAATAATACCCACATCGCTGTTTTTTAAAAAAAGCGTGGGGATAAAAAAAACTTCAACAAAAATTTCGGCCCAGGATCATTGCTGATGCAAGTACTTCAGAAAAAAAGTGTATAGGGAGAAACATGAAATACCACTGGGCTGAGTGTTTAAACAAACTTCACCAAAGAATTCCGGCCCAGGATTCATTACTGATGCAAGTACTTCAGGAAAAAAAGTGAAAAGGAAGACATATGAAATACCACTGGGCTGAGTTCGAACCCATGCCAGCTACGACGGCAGCGCCTAGCCCTTCAGAGTATCTAAGACATAACCACTGCACCACTACGCTTGTTAAAAACACGTTTCATGGAACAGTATTATGAAAAACCACTGGGTTGAGTGAGGTTCGATCCCACGCCGGCTACGACGGCAGCGACGGTGCACCAAAGATATACCCTATCCGACGGGTCATTCAGTGAAATCAAGTATAATATTGTTCCATGAAATTTGTTTTTTTTTAACAAGCGTAGTGGTGAAATGGTTATGCCTCTAGACTCTGAAGGGCTAGGCGCTGCCGGCGAGGGTTCGAACCTTACTCAACCCAGTGTTATTTCATATTATTTGATTTTTTTTTATATTATTTGATACGCATATATAAGTGTAACCATGTTTGCTAAACTTCCAGATACATTAATACTATTGATACTGACTGACTTCAATTCAAATATGGTAGGTAATATATGACTTAATATCCAACTGAAGTGCAACGGTAGTTTCTATACAACGTAATGTGACCTTTGAACTCTGTATAGGTGCAAAATATCTATTTAATACATCGGCCTTCACCTAGTCGGGTTCATTCGTTCCTCTTCTAGGTTTCTACATGTGTCTCACAATAACCTCAGTATTCGTTCTGCTTCTTGAATATTTCCCAAATTTTTACGTCAATTTTTTTACTCTTTCGCATAGACGTTTCTACGTTGTCTCATTCATGCACCATGCCGTTTCGAGCCATACTATGATCATTGTAGGTAAATACACTCGTACTTTTTTACGTTTTATAATTTTCCCTTCTATTCTTAACTGAAGCTACAGGGTACTTTATATTTTTTGGTCTCTTGTGATCGTTGTCCATTGCCGGATTCATGAATTTGTATAAGGGTCACTGATGACGCTTTATTGGTGGAAACTAGCTAATATGGACCAAAAAAATTTCGACACTTCAGATACTTTCATTTGTTTATACGTGTATGTATCTGTTTTTTTTTTTTTTTTTTCTGAAGGATTATTTCTTTTAAAATCTGATTAATTCCTGCTTATGTCTTATGAGATGTGCCCACCGAAGGCTCATACAAAAATAAATGAAGCTACTCAGGAAATGCCACAATGACGAAGCACCTCCCGAGGCACCAAGAGCAGGAGAGATGATGAACAAACAATAACAAAAACAAACGCCACGTATGAAACCACAGACGCATAAACAACGAACTTAATTTACAGTCGAATCTCAATAGCTCGAACACCGATGGCTCGTTAACTATGGCTGATTCGAACTTTTTTTTTGAGTCCCTACAAAATTCTTCCGACAATTCTAGAAAAGAAATATTTAAGGAAATTTTTCTTATTCATCATCAGACTGTCTGTTGTGTATACTCATAAGAATCGCCTATTCGAGGCGATTCTAATAAATACACCTAACATGCCATTATTGTATAGAAGACCGAAAAGACTCCTCTGAATTATCGCCATTTGCTTCCTGACTTGGAACCATAATTAACCCTCAGTGGCTCGAACTACCCATGGCTCGAACAAGTTTCCAGGTCCTAAAGATGTTTGAGCCATTGAAGTTCTGTATATGTTATGTGTGATTTTGTAATGATATGTATGACTTTAAATATATGTACAAAAATATATCTTAATGTAGAACCGATCAATAACACTATGCATTTTGAAACAGGTAGGCATATAGGTTTGGAACACAATTTGTGTTAAGTTTTTAACACATTATATTTTTAAATAGACAACTAAACAGGATATGAATACATTAAATTTTGAAACTGACAAACAAATAGGCTTTGACAATATATTTTAATAAGGCTAGATTCTTGTACAACTGAAAGACTTTATACGGTTGGGTAGCTTGCTGCTGTGGCTATTCCACACATATTGTGATAGTTACGTCTCATCTTTATATAACCTTCCATTCCCCAGGTCTTTCCCCAGCTGAAACAGAAAATAAATTCTGCAACATATTAAGGAATCAACTATTTAACCCTTTCATCACTGAGTTTCTGAAATAGACTCTTCCATCCTTTAATCTGGTCGGAACCATTCTTCCAATAGAGGTCTCAGTCAAAAATCAAAATAGAATTGCAAACGGTGTGGATCCTGATGAGACAACTCAAAATGAGCCGTCTCATCTGGATCTACTTTGTTTGAATAGGCATCTGTACCGGTCAACAGAGTTGCAAGGGTTA
Source organism: Anodontia alba (assembly GCA_964016985.1). Lineage (NCBI taxonomy): Eukaryota > Metazoa > Mollusca > Bivalvia > Lucinida > Lucinidae > Anodontia > Anodontia alba. Next base: position 22,890,606 of record OZ024838.1, read on the forward strand.
AACTTTTTTTAAGGTCAAACTTTTTTAAGGTCAACTAAGTAAAACATGCCAAAATTATTCATTTATTTTCCAACTGGAGATTACAAGAAAAAGTTCGTAATCACTGCAAAAAGATAGTTAAAAAATAAAGGGAAGCAAAAAGAATCTTCTTTTTTTCAGAGATGTCGATCTTGACAGAGTTGTTTCCCGTGAGAGTTTATCAAACCCTTTGAATAGATTACATGAATACTTTAGGACCACCTCGATAAGCCCCAATAATGCTGATTAGCAGAAATATTAGAAACGCCCGGCTGACTCAGCTCTCCCCGCACATCGACGCACCCTAATCCGAGTGTGCGGTTATTGTTCTGTGGATAGACAAGTGTCCGAGTCTTATTCAGACTGCTAGCGAAAGCTCTGATCCCGGTGAATCGTATCTTCTCGGGGGCACACATGTAGTACGATACAATTTCAATAGACCATAATGCATTGCACGTTGCGTGCAATGCATTATGTTCTATTGGAATAAAGCGAATGAGAAGTGAAACGAAAGTAGGAAAAAAAAAAAAAAAAAAAAAAAAAAAAAAAATACCGATAGTGTTATGATGACCTCTTTTTGTTTGACTAAAGACGAATTAGTTTCAAGATTTTACATTAAAATCAAAAATGGGTGTATTTTTAAGCAAATAGTTTAGATGGGAATAAAATAACACCAACCAGTGGGTTTTTTTCTTACTTTTATCCTTGCAATAATCACCAGGAGCTCCCGGAAAAACAAGTGCAAGATTATTGTATCCCGACATCATTCAATTTATATCCGCCGTTTAGAATTGTTTGGAAAGTCTATATTTTCCCTCTATGTGATATATAAGTTTCAGAAAACTTTACCCTTTATAAACATACGTTCATATATTAAGCAGAGATTTACACTATAAGCCAGTGACTGGCATTTTTGTTGACAAAACAGCAATTGAAAATTTAAAAATAAACATACAATCTAACATGGTATTAGAGAACTTCATATTACTGATTGATTGACTGATTTGCGAACACGATGCATAAAAAGTGCATTAGTCAAACAAAAAGCGGTCATCATGTAACACTATCAGTATTGATTTTTCTACTTTCGGTTAAACCGGATGTCACGTTCGCGCAAGGCATTATGGTCTTCTGGAATATGACGAATGAAACATGAGAGAAATAAAGGTGTAAATCCAATTAAAACACTGTGATGGAACAAGGAAGTGTTCGTGACAAACATCTCAGACACTGATAGCCAAACTAAAGGAAACACTTCGATGAACCACGATGAGCAGGCATAACAGGTCTCAACATCTAATAAAAGTACTAGGTGGGTAAAGTCATAAGAGTCTGAGACCCGGTCAGCCGTCGTGCATTTAAAACGGAAAACAGTTATCAGCCATGACTGGGTTAAAAACTGGGCATGCTGAAGCTGCACAACATCTATATTACACCCTATTGTTTTATATCAGTATCGAGATAGAATATATCAAATCTTAATACAATGTCATATGGGCCAGGGAGATTGCAGGACCCAGAGAAACGACCGATACGACCAATTGAAAGGTTGACTTTCCAAGGATGCCCTCTAATTACCTTGTGTCCGTCTGTCTGTCCGTCCATGGTTAGTTAGCAAAATGGCCATAGCGCTTATACCTTTGGGAATATTTTCATATGTTTGGCATGCTGATAGATACTGACAAGACCTAGTCAATAAACTTGGCAAATGCGAGTTCTCATTGACAGAGGCTAAGCCGAGGCCAACAAAAATGTGAAAATTTGAAAATGACCATAACACTTGAACCGTGTGGAATATTTTGATAATTTATCACGTACTGATTGACAAGATCTAGCCAAATGCTTCAAGTTGATTTTATCGACTCGAGGCTGAGCCGATAAAAAAAATAAGTTCAACAGTTCTATGATAAAAGTGTGCCATTTTTCACAATTTACAAATGTTTAGTGCTACTGGACAGTTATCACATAACATAAGGATTTTATACTAAAACGGTATGCCATATAAAGCGGGTCGTGCTCCTCTGCTAAAAGTTGATTTTACCTGTTTTTGACTAACCAATATTCCATTCCTGAATCTGTATCCGTACCGTACCCTACTGCCAACACGCCGTGGTCTAGGGATGTACTACTGCAAGCATCCGAAGAATAAACTCCAGACCTATAAGGCACAATATTTAACCGTTAAAGCACTTAGCAAATTATAACATCAATTGTCATAAAAAATAAACATTCGACTATCCCAGCTAGCATTCTACGTAAATCTACATCGGGCCGTCATCGGCCCGTCAGCTACCCTGACGGGCCGATGACGGCCCGATATAGATTGAAGTAGAATGCTGACTGGGATATTTTGATGTGTCTGAATACTGCTTGATTAAGTAGCATTCCGACTAACATTCAGGTGAAAATCAGGAAATGTGAGAAATGGAAGGTTTTAATGAAACCATACAAGTATATTAGTTGTGGAACCAAATGTCTAACTGCAAAGTATCAGGTATGTCAGTCATTGGTTGCTAAGGAAACAAGCATATAGTACACTTCCCTAGCAACAAGAGGTTAATTTTAAACACGTTGTCAAAAATAATGCAATATTTACCGGTAGGTACGTCAGGTAAAACAAATAACTTTAATATTAGACCCTTTGAGCAGAGAGATCTTTGGTTCTACCTTCTGGAAAACAGTTCAGATTTCTTGCATTTATCATCGTTACCATTAGTAACCATAGCTTGAAATGTGTGCACTTATACAAATTGCCAATTGTAAGGAAAATTGCTGAAAATCAACGAATTCAATGTAAAAAAAAAGAAAGAAAAAAAATCGCAAGCAGATAAGAATATACTTTATTCACTGTTAATATGTTTAACTCATATTTAAACAAAATATATGAAACTACTTCTGTATATATTTGTCCTTAGCAACCAATAACGCCCTTAGCAACCACTTCTTGAAATAATTAATGAAAACCTGAAATTTTGACATTATATATATTCTTTTAGTGGAGTGCGTGGAAACTATCATATTAATATTCTAGAAGTTCTTGTCTTATCCTTCGTGATTTATTTGAAAGAATTGTCTGGTCTTTATCTGCACAGCAACCAGATGTGTTCTTGGCAACCACTATATAATCATGATTGTTGAAAATCAGCATGATTGTTGAAAATCAGCAGAATGGCGATGCCAACATTGCTGCAACCCTCATAACAGAAGCACCTTGGCAATATTTTAACCAAGGTTATTATGTATTATCTGCATTTGATAGTGTGAATACTGTCCTACTCAACTGACTATCACCTTAGCAACTGTCTTTTTGGATAATTATTGCCAATAAATAATACTATCATGAACTGCTGTACATTTTTATAAAGAGAGAATAACAGCAGTGCTATTCTAACAGGTGTTTAGCCCATATCAAATTCATAACATCTCTTTTGTACTAGAAGTCTGGTTACTATGGAAGCCAAAATGACACATACTTAAAAGTAGGACAGACGTATATACTTGGATTAACTGCAGTTCTAGAAATCCGCCTACACATCCGAGCTTGGCACCAGTCTTTCCTTCTTTGGCTGAGAACGTCCATATTTGACATTAGCATACTTATTGTTCATGCGATCTTCATGAAACTTGCGCACAATCAGGACAAACTATTCAACGAGTTCAGTCTGGTAATATCGGATTAATCTCCTTAGAGTTACGTGCCTTTGAGGGCTGAAAATATTTGACACTATCTGGGTTATAATCTGTTTATCATTTATTGGATCATAATACAGCTATCATGACTGCATAATCGGGCATTTTACGTTAGAATATCTTGCAGCTGAACAGCGCCGCAAATGACCAGATTTGAGCTTACCTCATATATCTGATTTCCTCTTAGCCTAAATAACCTCAGGTGAACGATCGTTGTCCCTATGGGTGATTTATTTCTTTCAGTGTTACTAAATCTACATTCTCGTAAAACAGCCAATGAAATGTTGGGGGAGTGATACACATATATGATGTGCATCCTACCCGAACAACCGTTGTTTGACAGACCTAATATTCTGCCGCTGACTTTGAAGTGACATCATAAATGTATACACTGCTTTTTGTTTAAATCTGCATTGCATTTCCCATGATTGCCTGATAATTAGCTGGAACACTACTTAAGATAAACAGTGTAGGTTGATTTGGGTCTACATTGTTTGCTCAGGTCTATCTGTTCGAATACTTAGTGGAGCTTACCTCGAGTTGAGAAAATATTGTCAGCCTACTGGAGGTCAGAAAACATTGTGGAATACAAGTGTACGTCGTATTTTGTTCACTCTTTCTCTTAATGGCATCATTGGTGTGTTCATATTGGGATCAAACATGGTTTTTCATGCATTAACATTCGCCAGGCCCCGAGGGAGGTGTAGAAAACCGTGGCCGAGGCCACGGTTTTCTACACCTCCCTCGGGACCTGGCGAATGTTAATGCACGAAAAAACATGTTCAGTCGCTATTATTGCATAAAAACTGAAAACATTTGCTACATTTTGCGTTATTTCTTGCACTATTTTGTTTCGCCTTGCCACCGATGTCGCGCGAACGCTATTTCCACGGACTATGCTAGTTCTAGGGCCGGACAGTACACATCTCGTAACGGCAGCAAACGTGTGGCCCCGGTACGAACATATTGAAAGTTGCGTAGCCGTGCATTAACAGTGCGTGAATTGCCTTGTTAATACATGGCTTTTCGCCGGTTAATGCACGGCTGTTAATAACGTGCGACACTGCTTTTTATGCAATAATGAGGAATAATGATAACAAACAACATCCTTCACGCCCCATATCAGCTTTAAGCCGATTTCTCTTTTACATGAATGTATGACTCCAATAGCCCCAAAGGACCAGACCATTTAATAGCAGCATTATATCGAAATACAAGGTGAGCTAATGCCGGTGTGAGATTTTGCGACTGCGCGGGATGAACCTGAATCTGTGCATTTTGCGCATGTTCAAAGACACATTTTCACTTGGCGCGGCCGAAATAATATCAGCACTACGTATATTGGAATGTGTTTTACAGCATCCACATAAGCACATAATGACAGCTGCTGCTAACACAAAAGTATTCCGAAGCAGTGATACTTTATAAATACGAGCGACTAAATATCAGGAACATAGCATTTCCTACAATATCGCATCTCCGCCAAGTGAAGACTCAGATCAGTGCAAAGACTCTTAAATTATCACACAGAGGACTTGTCAAGTGGGGTGGGGAGCGGGGGCGGGCGGGGTTGTTGACAATGATATTTGGGTTTGGGATAATGTTTCGTATTTCTAAAATAACAACTGATTAGGAGCACCTCGCTGATTCGCGTTTCCCAAAATACGTTTTTATGGAAAACTGGAAAAATTATTCCTGGATGTTCGCTAGCAACTCCACCTTAACAAGTACTCTGCTTATGAAACTGAAATGACATTATATGAGAATCTCCGTATCTATTTTCTGCTAGTATGAGAGTTAACATATGAGCGAGCACATGAAAAAAAGGGCTCTTATCACATTAGCGACTAGCAAAGGCTCAGGCGGGCCTGTGCATAAACGCACCCGCAAAAGCCTTTGCTCTCGCAGACAAGTAGTAGAGACCTCGAGAAAGTTTCAGGCAAAAAAAAAAAGTAGCCCAAATGGGAACTACGCATGCGCATTTAAAGAATCACAAACCGGAAAGCCATAATGTCCCTTTTTTGTGTGCTGGTTCATATTTAGACTAGCTCCTAGACCTTGATGTCATGTTTTATCACTCCCAACTATAAGCTGATTCAAATTTATGTATGACATCTTGTATAACCAGTCTCTAATATTTGGTCTCTGACATCAAGGTCTAGTAAAATACGAATTTTACCTCGCAGGATTCTGCTTGGTAACTGATTAATTACATCTATTGAGAACCACCACACTTGAAGTGTTTATTGCTTTACTGACCACATACTGATCACTTTAATACTGATAAAAGAAAGTTGGAAAAGCTTAATTTCATTTTGGTGTGTTTTCATGATGAAACAAAGTACACAATTTCTAAGGCTGAGAAGATGAAGTTTGCTATTGATTATGGTCTGTAAAATCAAGGTGTAACTGGGAAGCGTTTTGAAAAGATGTGATGTTTTATTTTGTTCTCCGAATGGTAGGAAGAAAGCTGACATTTGAAATTTTACTTTTGGTAGATATGGTATCTAGCTACTCTTTAGAACTGTCTCAAAAACAGTACCACAACATTTATCCTAAATTATTACCTCATATGGCTTCTTATCTTAAAGCTATAGAAAAAGTTTTTTTTTTTTAATTAATGCATATCTCCATCCAAATATATATGGTATGTAGTTACTCTTTCGAACTGCCTCAGAAAACAGTACCTATTTTTATCCTAAAATATCGCATCATATGTTTTCTTAGAGCTATAGAAAAAGTCGTTCTTTTTTTTATTTAATGCATTTCTCCATCAAAATATATATGGTATGTAGTTACTCTTTCGAACTGTCTCAGAAAACAGTACCTTCAACATTTATCCTCACTAGGCTAAATTATTACGTCATATGTCTTCTTATCTTAAAGCTATAGAATTTATTTTTGTTTAATTTAATGTATTTCTCCATTAAAATATATATGGTATGTAGTTACACTTTTGAACTGTCTCAGAAAACAATACCCACAACATTTATCCTAAAGTATTACATCATATGTCTTCTTATCTTATAGCTATAGAAAAAAATTGTTGTTTTTTTTTTTTTGTTCTGTTTTTTTTTTATTTAATGCATTTCTCCATTAAAATATATATGGTATGTAGTTACACTTTTGAACTGTCTCAGAAAACAGTATCTTCAACATTTATCCTAAATTATTACGTCATATGTCTTCTTATCTTAAAGCTATAGAATTTATTTTTGTTTAATTTAATGTATTTCTCCATTAAAATATATATGGTATGTAGTTACACTTTTGAACTGTCTCAGAAAACAGTACCTTCAACATTTATCCTCACTAGGCTTAATTATTACGTCATATGTCTTCTTATCTTAAAGCTATAGAATTTATTTTTGTTTAATTTAATGCATTTCTCCATCAAAATATATATGGTATGTAGTTACTCTTTCGAACTGTCTCAGAAAACAATACCCACAACATTTATCCTAAATTATTACCTCATATGTCTTCTTATCTCAAAGCTATAGGTTCTTTTTTTTCGAACTGTCTCAGAAAACAGTACCCACAACTTTTATCCTAAATTATTACCTCATATGTCTTCTTATCTTAAAGCTATAGATTTTTTTAATCTAATGCATTTCTCCATCAAAAGATATATGGTATGTAGTTACTCTTTCGAACTGTCTCAGAAAACAGTATCTTCAACATATATCCTAAATTATTACCTCATATGTCTTCTTATCTCAAAGCTATAGAATGATTTGCTTTTTTTTTAATTTAATGCATTTCTCCATTAAAATATATATGGTATGTACTTACTCTTTTGAACTGTCTCAGAAAACAGTACCTTCAACATTTATCCTAAATTATTACATCATATTTCTTCTTATCTTAAAGCTATAGATTTTTTTCTTTTTCTTTTTTGTTTAATTTAATGCATTTCTCCATCAAAATATATATGGTATGTAGTTACTCTTTCGAACTGTCTAAGAAAACAGTACCCACAACATTTATCCTACATTATCACCTCATATGTCTTGTTATGGTAAAGCTTTGGATTTTTTTGTTTGTTTGTTTGTTTGTTTACTGTAATGTATTTCTCCATCAAAATATATATGGTATGTAGTTACTCTTTCGAACTGTCTCAGAGAAGGGTACCCACAACATTTATCCTTAATTATCGCCTCATATGTCCTTATCTTGAAGCTGTAGAAAAAGTCAGGTTTTTTTTTTATTTAATGCATTTCTCCATCAAAATATATATATGGAATGTAGATACTCTTTCGAACTGTCTCAGAAAACAGTACCTACAACATTTATTCTAAATTATTACTTCATATGTCTGCTCATCTTAGAGCTATAGAAAAAGCTTATCCAGACATCAAAGCAAAATAAATATACAATGTTCCATAAATTATGTTGATACAACAGTTTTTAATATGAAATACTTATTAAATATGATTCTGTTTTCTTCTATTTTATCTAAAATTTACTAATACACAAAACAAAAAGTGGTAATACATGCAGTACACAGACAGGCTTCTTAACAATGTTTATGTTATCCCTTGAACGCTAGTGGTCAGCTTCTTATATATAAACAATTTATTGGAGAGACAATGATTTTAACAAGATGGCGAATTAGATAAGGAACATTAGAAAGGCAATAAATGTCAATCACTTCTAAGAGTACATTTCGCATTTTACTAGACAGATATCTCCAAGATTAGTTGCTGCTATCAAAGAGGCGAGGCAAGCAGTTAGTAGTAGATGGCCCTTAGTTCATTAAGTAAATTAATAATTATAATCCATTGATGAAAATAATATTGATATCCGACTAGTAGCTAGTCTAGTTCATATTATGTGTGTACTTATAGAGCTGGAATGTAGTCTGACTGGCATCAATTCCCACAGATATTGGTCCAACGTCAGCCACAGCCCTCTGAAGTAAACCCTCCAAGTGGATGATTGGTAGTCCAACTTTATAGCATTCTTTTTCAGTTGCCCCAATGTTAGCTTTGTTAAACTTACAGTTGCCATCCTAAAATGACAATCATATATATATACAGTCAAACATGTCTTAAACACCACCTGTAGTGAAGAATAACCCCTATTAAGAGGTTATGTTTTCAGATCCCTTAGAAGTAAAATGAAAAACATACGTGTTTTAAGCAAGCACCTGTCTTGAGCAACCACATTGTGGCTTTCCCTTCAGAGCTTGCTTAACACAAGTTTAAACAGTTTAATGTTAACAATAGTGCTTTGCTGGACACCATGTGTTACCTAGCTGACAGCTAATAGGTTTAAACAGTGTTTTCGAAATTAATTTCATTTCAAGTGACCCTATGGTATCCATCCCATCATAGGATTGAAAGGAAAGAAATTGAACCATTCTGCAGGAAAAGTGACTTCAGTGCTAACGCGGACATTGAAGGCACAGATCAGCACGCACAGGCTGATCAGGGTCTTAGCCCTCCTCTAACAGAATCATCGTATGATGTAAGATACATCAACATAATCATAAGTACTAATGGGACAGTGCGCGTGCTCTGGCTGTCGGTGGTATGAATCTTCACTGTAAGCACATGCCCCGAAAAAAACTTTCATAAAAGCGAGGCTTAACCCTTGCCATGTTGAATAAATTAAGATGCTACGCTCAATCCTAATTTTTACTTGATCCAGGTTGTTTATACAAATTTACATACTTAATGACAAGCAGTGTAGATCCAGATCAGTTGGCTTCTGAAGAGAACTGAGCCATCTCAAAGCTTCTTCAAACACATATGATCCAAGTAAGTCTGCCCGTCTACGCTACATAATCATTGCAGGTACTACAGAAAATGTCAACGGACAACACAATTCCATACAAGACCACAGACCTGTACACGCCCGAATCTGCACAGTCTATAGATGCTTTCGCGTGACGTGGCTGATTTGGAGAGAAAATTGACGTTTTGTTCTCTAGTATTTAAATAGCCATTAATATAACATTTATCAGAAGCCTTTAACCCTTGTCCTGCCGAATAAATTAAGATGCCATACCCACTTCTAATTTTCAGCCAATCAGATTACTTGATCTGGATTGTTGCTATAAATTCACATACTCAATGGCAAAAAGTGCAGATCCAGATCAGAACTGATCTAGATCTATACTATTTGCAAAGGCATGGTGTATCCGGGTTCAGCAGGACAAGGGTTAATTTCTTGTAACTGTTTCTTTCTGTTTCGAAATTACACGAAAGTAGAAATGTGTTTGTAAAACACACATCCCTGTCTCTACAAAGAGTCAGAATTAAAACTGATGCAAATCGCATCGTATAGCGAGATATTCAAAACAAGTCATGAATCGTACGCAAACGCCACTTACAGCGATGACTAGCAGATTATTTTTGAACATTTTTTTCATATTTCGCATTGTCTTCTTACTAGACTAGTCAAAGTGTTTATACAAACAAAACTATCGTAGACACTGGGTTACTTTAATCCCTTGCCATACTTATCATAAACTTTAAACAAGCCCATTATACTAAAACTGCTGGATAAGTGGCCAACAGTGTAGAACCTGATCAGACGCCGCGTTCTACGGCGTCCGATCTGGGTCAACACTGTTTGCTCTGGCATAAATGTCCCAATATTTCGATCATTATGGTAATTCTTACCTTGGGTTCATAAGGATATGAGGCTTCTGTATCGATGCCACCATTTTCAATAACGTAGCTAAACGCTTGCACTGGAAGCCCACCGTCACAACCTTCATTGCCTAAAGGATAAGTTAGTTTCATATTTGTTTCATAAATTCTTTAATCTTGTTTGAGTCACAACATGGGAAAGTGCCATTTTGACATATGTGGACAGAGAAGTCCCAGATCAGTATGTGCTATCTGACAAATGCCTTCAGTGTCGTTTAGAGAATCATTGGATGCTGAAGAATACAGTATCCTATCCATCTCATATACATTTAAAGCGTCAGTATTTTGTAGGCTTTATCAGCAGATTGATATTTTTTTCTTATTTTTCACAGAAAATATGACTTGACATTCATTCAAAATAGCCTTCACTGTGTCATGTCTTTTACGAATCGTATTATGAGAAAGCTTTGTACAAGTATCATACACGTTTTATCATTTCGTTCCTTTGATCATACGGGCCACGCCAAGCGAAAGCGTATCTTTGAGCATATACGACCAGCGAAGATCCTGATCAGCCTGCGCATCCGGAACACTGGATACTATAGACTGTTTCAGTGGATAGCAAATGCCCGGATGAGACTGTGCATGTGCAGGATGATGTGAGACACATTTTCACATGACGCGGTCCTTATGTCTTATTCAGTAAAGCGATAGCAGTAGATGTCTACACATTAACTGCTCTTTCCGTTAAACACATGATCTGCTCTTTCCGTTCTACACATAATCTGCTATTTCCGTTAAAGGTTGATTGATAGCTGAGCAACTCTAACTATAACAAAAATCATAGAAATATAAGTTTATTTGCGGCGACTGTTGTTTTGATTATTTAATAGCCAAAGATTTTGTTAGAAGAAGTGTTCTAATACTCAAAGTATAAAGACAAAATAAATATAAACTTAAGAAAATAAGATATTGTTCTCAATGAAAATCTGATGATTCTGAACAGTCGGTGTGAAATAAATGAGCTTGTTAACCACGAAAATTCATAAAAGTACGAATATACCACAAGGATTATAAAGCTTTTTACATTATAATCAGTATTCAGCTGATAATATAAAGTAAGCATACGTACCGTCTGACATGTTCGCACAGCGAAAAGTCCGATCAACCTGTGCAGTCTGATTAGAGTCTTCGTTGGGCGCACATGTCAGAAGGTACGTTATCGCACGTAGCGGCTGAACTAATTTATTCATATGTACCATATTTCTGAGAACAGTCCATAAGATTTTTCTCCGAGAGTGACACAAGTTGTTTGGTCTTCTTGTAGTGCTGCCCCTCCAGTGCGCCTGTTGCAGAAAACGCCCAGCATGATCCACACTGTCCCTGATATAAGATGGTATAATTTATATGAACATAGAAAATATCTCCACCTGAAAAGGTGTCTTAGGAGGATATGCGGACAGCTAAAGCCCAGTTCAGGCTAATCAGGGCCTTTGCTGTCCGTTTACAGTAGAAATCTTTGTTACTTAAGAATATAAGGATTATAGAAAAATCACTGGTTAGATTAAATGGGCCACACCACGCGCAAACATGTCTTCGGGCATATGCGACAGAGTAGACCCAGATCAGACTGCGCTTCGGCGCAGTTTAATCAGGACATTGACTGTTCGCTAACAGAATCATTGGATACTTCAGAATGTAAGTATTAAGAGCAAAAGCCCGAATGATACCTTGCGCATACGCACGATGATCTCAATCTGCGCATTTTGTACACGTTCGAAGGCATGTTTTCGATTGACGTAGCCCATATGGTATCATTAGATGATAGGAATCTGTACTGCCCCCGTACAGTCCCGTCAGCGGTTAGCTTTACCACCTGAACGACCGATGAACGGAGAACGACCGGAACGCAACCGGGACCGGACCGGTACCGGAACGACTGGAACGGAGCGACGGTCAGTTCCATTTCTCGCTTTCTTAGCGTTCCCGGTCGTTCCGGTCCATTCCAGTGAATAAATGGAACGGTGTTTACTAAAATTGAGTTGTTATCAGACGAAACGCAATTTGACCTTTAAAACAATTTAAAGTGACCACTCTTCCCGCTCCAATACATATTCTAAAACAGTACTTTCTTAAAATGACAATCTAAATACTCTTAAAGCAGTCAATGCTGTCTATTATATGCTGCCAAAGGAGATTTTACTTGGTTTGTCAGCTATGAAAAAAAGGCTTCTCTCTCTCTCTCTCTCTGAATGTTTAGGTTATGAGTTAATAGAATAAATATGTAAATCCCTGATATAAGTTTCAGTAAACTTTACCCTGTATAAACAGACGTTCATATAATAAGCAAAGAATTACACTATAAGCCAGTGACTGGCATTGTCCTTGACAAAACAGCAATTGAAATTTAAAAATAAACACAATCTAACATATCGCTGATTGATTGACTGATTTGCAAACACGATGCGCAGCATAGAAAGTATGTTATGTTCTACTCAATGTGACAGGGTCGAGGTTAATGTTTTATTTTTTTTTTTATTTTATTTTTTTTTTTTGATAGCTGACAGTTATAAATATACCTGAATAAGCGCCAAAGTATACAAAGACCTGTCAGCTGCACTGTTACCCAGTGTCTCAGTCAGTAACCCAGGGTGTAGTGGCCTGTCTCATGGAGAGTATACCAGAATATTGGTCAGTGACAGAGTAAACCAAGACCTGCAAGCTACACTGTATATCAGCGTATCAGTCAGTAACCAAGGGTATAGCAGCCTGTCACCTAAAGTGTATACCGGAATATCAGTCGGAGACAAAGTATACAAAGACCCATCAGCTACACTGTACCCCAAAGTATCAGTCTGTAACTTAGGGTATAGCAGCCTCTCACCTGGACTAGAATGTCAGTCAGCGACAAAGTATAACAAGGTCTGTGAGCTACACTGTACCCAGGTTTAGCCGCTTGTCACCTGAAGTACATACCCGAATACCGGTCAGCGACAAAGTATACGAATACCTGTCGGCTACACTGTTACCCAGTATATAAGTCTGTAACCTGGAGTATAGTGGCCTGTCACATGGAATGTATACCAGAATATTAGTCAGCAACAAAGTATATATGAAGACCTGTAAGCTACACTGCTCCCTGGTATATCAGTCGATAAGCCAGTGTATAGGGACCTGTCACCTAAAGTGTAAACCAGTGAATATCAGTCAGCGACAAAGTATACTATGGGACCCTATACTACAAAACATTCTGGGTGACAGGCTGTTATATCCCGGGTTACTGACTGATACACCGGGGACCAGTGTAGCTGACAGATCTTCGTATACTTTAATTGTTGCTGACCGATATTCCAGTATATCTATACACTCTAAGTGTATATCCCAGGTTACTGACTGATACATCAGGGTGCAATGTAGCTGGCAGGACTTCATATACTTTGTTGCTGATTGATATTCGGGTGTACACTTCATGTAACAGGCCACTATACCCTGGGTTCCTGACTGATATTCCGGGTAACCGACAGTGCAGCTGACACTGGTCTTTGTATACTTTGTCGCTGACAGATATTCCGGTATACAATTAGGTGACAGACCACTATACCCCGCATTACTGATTGACACAGGGGTACAGTGTAGCCGACAGGTCTTTGTATCCTTTGTCGGGGATCGAACCCACAACCTCCCTGTCAAGCAGATGCTCTGACAACTGAGCCATTGGGGGGAACAAGGAATATAGAAAGTCAAGATTTTAATTTTGGGGAACAAGGGAAAATGCTGACTTTATTTCAGGGGACCAGGAACACCCCTGGGAGGACTTCCCTAAGGGTTTTCTCGGTGGTATAGCCATAACTCAAACAAAACAAATTAATGTTGGCTGGCTAAGGAGAGAGAGAGAGAGAGAGAGAGAGAGACTGCAACAAAAGCAAATGAACTTGTTGTACAGACAATCCTAAATATATCCGGCCCGGTGCGGTACCCTAAGAAGAGGTGTTCCATTTTCGGAAGAATATTCAGAACGTCACAATCAAGCTGGCTGGAACAAAGAAGAACCACCCGAAATGTAAGTTTACTTATTATCCTCTTTTTAAAGTGTTTACGCTTTACTTTTATGTTTGACAACATTACTGTCCGTAAAATTACAGTGATATCTCTAATAACAATAAGGTATTATTCGGTTTGTACAAAATCGGAAAAGAATCACCTTCTTACACACTTACTCGTCATGCACCAGTTATCGGACAAGTACAGAACCAGTTATTCTGTAGCATGAATTTAATTAGCAGTGGCCAGCTGTATATGTAATGTAGGGCCTGCAGACATGTCTGTTAAAAAATTTGGTCTGGCAAAAATTCTTAATAATAAAAAAAAAATAAAAATTTCATGTACAGACTACAATATAGTGTGGTAGTTCAGTGGTGAGTGCACTGGCATCTAGAGCTAACGGTACAAGGATTGATCATAGGCTAAGCAAGGGAATTTTTGGTGTCTGAACACGCTTTGGTGTCTGAACCCTATAGAAATTCATAATGGGACATAGACCCTAAACCCAAATTGTTGAAACATCTGTTCGGTTGTCTGTCCGTTAACACTTTAAAATGACAACTCCTCCAAAGCCATTGAAGCGATTTGTACCTTACTTGAAAAGAATGTTGCTTGGTTAGGGTCCTTTGAAAATAGCCAAATTTTTTGGTGATCTGCCTCTTGGTTTGATTGCCATGGCAACAGAAAGCTCCCATAGACTTATATTGGGAAAATGGTTAAATTAATTGCATTTTCTCCAAAAACGTGAAGTGATGTGAACCATGTTTGGCAGTTATGATCATTGGATGAGTGTTTGCCCAATTTATATTTTTTATGACCAATGGCTATTTTGTTTGGTTGCCATGGCAATATTAGATTTAAAAAAAAAAGGAATTTTTTAAATGACATCTCCTTCAAAACCAGTCAAGCAGTATGATTCTAATTTTGTACAAATGAACTGCTTTGGGGTAAGGACAATTCAAAATGGCTAAAATTATGGTGATCTGCCTCTCGCTTTGGTTGCCATGGCAACAGAAAGCTCCTGTAGACTAATATAATGGGAAAATGGTGAAATTGCATTTTCTTCATAACCAGTGAAGTGATGTGAACCATACTTGGCAGTTATGACATTTGATGATGGTCTACCCAGCTTGTGCCTTTCATCAGTGAGAATTTTGTTTGGTTTCCATGGCAATATTAAATTTAAAAAAAGAAGAAGATTTTTCAATGACCAGTCCTCCAAAACCACTGAAGTAGTAGGACTCTAAGTTGGTGCAAATCTTAAATGGGTAAGGGCAATTGAAAACAGATAAAAAGTCTGCCAGTCTGCCTCTTGGTTTTGTTGCCATGGCAACAGAAAACTCCCATAGACTTATAATGAAGAAATGGTTAATTCATTTTCTCCATAATCAGTGAAGTAATGTGAACCATATTTTGCAGTCATGATCATTGTCTACCCAGTTTGTGTGTTTTTATGACCAGTGACCAATTTGTTGGGTTGCCATGGCAAAATAAAATTTTAGAAAATGATTTTTTTTAATGACAGCTCCTCCAAAACCACAATTAAAGCAGTGTTGCAAACTTCTTTACTGCTTATGAAGATTCTCAATAAAACCAAGACTCACGTTTTCTAATCTGTAGTGTGATCTTTGTCTCCAAAGGTAATCATTTGGACATTTATTATATTTCCCTGCCCCTGTGCTGTTTACTTGTGTATAAAATCATGGTACTGTTAAACAACTCTTCAGAAACCACTTAGCCAATTTCCATCATTTTACATTGATTCTACTAGTGAAATATGATTGAGAGTTTGTCCAAATGGTCACGCTTCATTGACTGCCATGGCCATGTGTCCTTCTTCAAAACTAAGAACTGCTTAATTGATCATCCTTTCATTAGTTGCAATGATAGGATTGGAAAATGTTGCATAACGGGTGCATACCTGGAGTAGCTATGTCACTCAGGCGAGTGAGTCGTGACCCGCGGACCTCTTGTTTTAGATTCATCTTCCCTCGTTACCCTGTAATACATGGCCTTGTTCCCCTGTTCCTCAAAATCCCTGGGGTGGCCTCAACATTGTGCACTTATGGACTGTTTTAGTGTTCTTTTCCTTGACATAAAATATAACCAGATTATATGGAATTTGTGCTTTATTGTTATATATTGTGTAGCTCAAGGATGTTTGAAACAATTTAGATAAAAAAAATGCTTCACATGGCACAAACAATAGTCAGATATTCATGGATTTGCATGTTTTCAGATTTTTTCCATGGAACATCAAAATATCCACAATACTGGATATTTGCCTTTGGCAGGTGCGTTTGCAATTTAACTCTGTTGGGTAAAAAGAAATGCATGTATTGATGAAATGATAATATTTGACACTGAGATCTTCTAAGAGGCAGGGAGTGGATACTGGCATGCAATATTAAAGGTCTAGGAATGTTACCTGGTAATACCTGGCTCTACTATACATTTTAATCATTTGTCTAACCATTTTCATGAAGACTTTGAAACAGTACATGTACTTGCACATACTCTGGCCTGGAAGCAGATTAGTAATGCTGCTGGCCTCTTGTGCTAGAAGTTATTGACCTAGAGATTGCATGTATGATCATCAGCTGATTGGAACCTGCTCAGCAGTGCAGTCAGTAACTAGTGCATTAGACGGCAGATCTGGTGGTTGCAAGTTTGAATCCTAGCTTGGCAGCCTACCTCATCAAGAGATTGATCGTGAAATAATTTCTACCATCATTCTCCCCGGTCTGCTGATTCAAGAAGGGAGATTGTCAGTTGGGCACTCCTGACTTTGGAACATGAGATTCCAGGTTCAAATCCCTCTTGAGGTTGATATTTATTTCATAAATGTATGAGCTGGCGTTGGCAGCTTAGTTGGATGTGTGTCCGACTGGTGATCAGGAGGTTGAAAATTGTGGAGATCTGCTTTGGGATTGCTAATTGGCAAGTTTCATCAATTTTTATATGCCTGTTTGAAAAACGGGACTGTTATGTTACGGGGTATGGCGTCTGTCCATCTGTCCATAACCTTTTTCGTTTCTGGCTAACTCCTCTTACAGTTTACATCCGATCAAGCTGAAACTTGGTATATAGTTAGACCATGATGAGGAGCAGCGCATATTATTTCGGGGTTACAGTCTACTAACTATTAGCAGAGTAATGCCCCTTGAAAATTTCCGTTAACTTTTTGTTTCAGGTCAACTTCTCTTACACTTTACATCCGCTCAAGCTGAAATGTAATTTATAGTTAGACCATTATGTGGAGCACGGCATATTGTTTCTAGGTTACAGTCCACCAAATATTAGCAGAGCTATGCCCCTTTGAAAATTTCTGTAAACTTTTTGTTTCCGGCTAACTCCTCCTACAGTTTACATCTGATCAAGCTGAAACTTCATTTGTAATTACCATGATGTGGAACAGCTTATTGTTTCAGTGTTACAGTACACCAAATATAAGCACAGTTATACTCCTTTGAAAATTTTTCGTTTCTGGCTAACTCCTATAGATTACATCCGATCAAGCTAAAACTTCTTAAATAATTACAGGATGATGTGGAGCAGCGCAACTTATTTTGAGGATACAGTACACCAAATATTGGCAGAGATATGTCCCTTTTCGTAATTTCGTAAACTTTTGTCAGCATATTGTCTAGAGGTAATAGTGTGAAATTTTATTTTATAATAGGTATATTGTTTAGCTCACCTGAGCCAAAGGCTCAAGGTGAGCTTTTGTGATCAGTCTTTGTCGGTCGTCCGTCTGTCAATTTTTTACTTAAAGACATCTCCTCCTAAACAGGTGAATGGATTTTGAAATAATTTTACAGGAAGGAATGTTCCTTGGGTGACCCTCTACCAAAATTGCCTAAATGGTTCTGCTCCACTAAACAAAATGGTGGCCAGAGCTAAAAATAGAAAATCTTAAAACAACATCTCCTCCTAGACCAGTCCACTGAATGGATTTTGAAATAATTTCACAGGAATGTTCCTTAGATGACCCTCTACCAAAATTGCCTAGATGGTTCTGCTCCGCTAAACAAGATGGCTGCCAGGGCTAAAAATAGAAAACCTTTTAACAACATCTCCTCCCAGGCCTATAGCCTGATTTCAAAATAATGTCACAGAAATCTTCCTCTCATGCCCCTTTACCAAATCTGCTCTGCTAAACAAAATGGCTACCAGAGCTAAAAATAGAAGAAACCTTTAAAAGACATCTCCTCCCAGGCCAGTGGCCGATTCAAAATAATTTCACAGAAATGTTCCTCTCATGCCCCTTTACCTAAAATTGCTAAAATGGTTCCGCTCCACTAAACAAAATGGCCACCAGAGCTAAAAACAGGAAAACCCTTTTAAACGACTTCTTCTATTAGGCCAAGGTCCCGATTTCAAAATAATTTTACTGAAATGTTCCTCTAATGCCCCTTTACCAAAATTGCTAAAATGGTTTAGCTCTGCTGAACAAATGGCAGCCAGAGCTAAAAATAGAAAAAGGGTGTAGACTGTCATGCCTCTGTCAACAATTTACTTAAGAGACATCTTCTCCTAAACCGGTAAATGGATTTTGAAATAATTTTACTTGAATGTTCCTTGAGTGACCCTCTACCAAAATTTCTAAAATGGTTCCGCTCCTAAAACAAACTGGCCACCAGAGCTAAAAATAAAAAAACCTTTAAACAACAAATCCCATGCCAGTGGCCCGATTTCAATTTAATTTCACAGAAATGTTCCTCTAATGCCCCTTTACCAAAATTGCTAAACTGGTTCCACTCTGAAACAAAATGGCGGTCAGAGCTAAAAATAGAAAAACTTTTAAACGACATCTCCTCTCAGGCCTATGACCGAATTTCAAAATAGTTTCACAGAAATGTCCCTCTTATGACCCTTTACCAAACTTGTTAAAATGGTTCCGTTTGGCTGAACAAAATGGCCACCAGAGCTACAAAAAAAAAGAAAAGGGAGTAGACAGTCATGCATCTATCAACAATCTACTTAAGAGACTTCTTCTCCTATACGGTTAATGGATTTTGAAATAATTTTACAGGAATTATACCAATATTGCTAAAATGGTTTCGCTCAGCAGAACAAAATGGCCGCCAGAGCTAAAAAGGAAAAAAAAAAAAAAACTTTTAAAGGACATCTCCCAGGCTAATGGCCTGATTTCAAAATAATTTCACAGAAATGTTCCTCTAATGCCCTTTACCAAAATTACCATTCTATAGTTTCAAGATAATTACCAGTTTTTTATGTCTGCTTTCTATGATTTGTTGATGCAGTTCAAATGAGTACCCACAACATATGCTTTTATAAAAAAAAAAAATCAGCAAAAAAACAACACAAAAACATCATACAAGCATCATTTGATGAGCCCTTAGCAGATCTTTTTCTTTTTATACACTGCCACATGATAGTGGTGGGGTATTATGGTTTCACATTGGTTGTACGAGTGTCCCTCTGTCAATCCATCTATCATAGTTCCATCCCTCCGTCCTTATTTTTGTTTCCAGATGATAACCTAAGTGAATATCAATGGATTTTCACCAAACTTGGTGTGTCCATTCATAATGTGGAAGGGGTGGTTGGGTGGTGCGAAGGTGTCGTGTGTCTTATGTCACTGGGGCAACTAATATTGGCTTACAGTTGGGCAAGGCCTGCTGTCCTTGTAGCAGTTAAGGAAGAGGGGGAAAATTTTCATTTCTTCTGCTTCTTCCCTTTCATTCCTGTTCCTCTTTCTTCCCTGTCCCTTTCTTTCATCTCCTCTACTATCTTTTCTGTCTTCTTTCTCCCTTTCTCTGGGAGACGACATAAATGACCCACAAGGATTGACGTGTCGTTAAACCCCAACACAGTCAATCAATCTTAATGTGGAGATCTGGTTTGGGATTGCTAATTTCTGACAGACTGAGCTATCTATATCTGAGACACACCTGACTTTCTTTGCCAGATGATAGCTTGAGTAATTTATGAATGGATTTTCACCAAACTTAGTGTTTGTATCGATATTGTAGAGATCTGGTTTGGGATTGCTAATGGGCAAATTTCATAAATTTTCGACAGTTTTCTGCCCGCAGCAAGTCGATATTGATAACTAGTAAATGTCAACGGATTTTTACCAAAGTGGTACATATCTATTATGGAGATCTGATTCGGGATTCCTTATGGGCAAATTTCGCCAATTTTTGACAGAGTATTCTGCCCGTTGCACAGCCACATATTCATTTCAGGACAATAGCTTGAGTAAATCTCAAAGGATTTTCACCCACTTTGTATTTCCATTGATATTTTGATCTGGTTTGGGATTGCTAATGGGTACATTTCTTCAGTTTTTGACAGTTATCTCCCCTTGACATGATAATGGTGAGGTATTATCATTTTACTGTTTTATTTAAAGTGTTTCCTTAATATAAGTAGGTACATACTTTCCACAAGCCTTTCTAGCATTTTTGAAAAACCTAAGCGCACAGTGTGGTAACTAGGCCAAATATGGTATGTTGAGCACTTGAGGTACTCATTACAGGCACCTTATCAAGGTGCTTCTAATGAGTATGTACAATCTTTGTTTTCATGTAGAAATAAGAAAAATATTATCTTGATACCTCATTTTATCTAGATTATAGCCATGGCTTACATATCCAATTTTAAAGTTCATAACCATCATTAAAATCTGGTTTTGCATGCTTTATCTACCAAACTATTTTACCCCTACCAGGCATTTTGCAAAAAAAAAAAAAAAAAAAAAAAAAATAATAATAATAATCTGCAAAGGTTGACATGATTCATTATGAATTTGTTAATCTTCAAGTGTGTCACTGGCAAACACAGTTGCAGATGATACATGTAATTGTGAAATATTTTTTTTTTTGTTATTATTCAAGGACAAATTATTTAAGATATGAAGTGTCCTCAAGTTGGCCGAGTGTTTAGTGCTTCTGACTATGGACCATGAGGTCCTTGGTTCTATTCCTTTCATTATCATACTTCCATCATCTCCATATATAACCAGATCTTCATCATTACCAACACCTTCCACATAATTAAATAGCAGTTTGTTAGTTCTAATAAACTTGAAGTGACTATAATTTTAAATTTCTACCCTTCATGCTATTTTAATTTACCCCCCAGACCCACACCTAATGCCCTAACGGTCAAACCAAAATGCAAACATGTCCATGCATATATTTTGTTGTCCCATATACACAATACATACATGTATGTGTTCTGTATCACATACATTTTAAGCTTTAGCACTTTGTTGGCTAAGTCATCAGATATTTGGTGATATTTTTCCCACAGACACTTGGGGTCAGTAGGGCAGTGCAGGCCCAAAAAAATATCTTGCATATATTTTTTCTCTAGTTATTTTTAGCTCGGCTGTTTTCGAAGAAAACGATGAGGTATTGTCATAGCTCTGGCGTCGTCTGAGTCGTCGTGGTGCAAAAACTTGGACATTTTGTAATATCTCTGTCATTACTGAAGATATTTACTTGAAACTCGGACTGGTTGTTCATTATGGAAAGGGGAACTCATACCAATAGGGGAGGTAACCCTCAAAATATTTTTGGCACAGTTATGCCCCTTTTTCGACTTAGAATTTGCAGCCGAGCAATAGCTTGAGAAAAAAATATATACAAGATATTTTTTTTGGGGCCTGCACTGCCCTACTGACCCCAAGTATCTGTGATTTTTCCCACAAAATAAGGCTTGACATTTCATTCAAATTGTCTTCTTAGAGACAGTTTGTATGAAACATCATATTTGTTTTGTGATGAAAAAGAGAAATCTTTTATAAATGTTGTCTGCACTTATTTCAAGTTTAAGTTATCAGCAAATCAAAGACACAACCTCAAACCTAAAAATGCAAAGTTTATGTCTGCCTCTTTTTTAGTAGACTGCTTACTAAAAATGTTACACATTACGAAAACATGCCTATTCAAAATATACTGAAAATTTTACCACAAAAAAATGAAAATTTTCATAGAAAAAATTCGGATATTTTTCATTTTTCTGCTCAAAACATAGATTGTGGGTACTCGTTAGAACTGCCTCACCAAGGCAGTTCTAATGAGTACCCACAATCTATGAGCAGAAATAAGAAAAATAATGTATACCCCTATAAACCCCAGTTTTACTATATAAAAGTGGGGTTTAAGGGGGTCAAAATTATATAGGCACGTTTTCGTGATGAGTACCAAAACTGTTTCTGAGGATTAAAAAGAAATTTATGCTTTATATAGTAAAAAAATGGGATGCTGGTATCAGGGGAACATGTTGGGGTGGTGATGGGGTTGGAGGGGTGGGGTGTGGGGCAGGGGGGGTGGGGTTGGTTGTGGCTTGGAGGATATTTACAGTTTTACACCTGGACATTTACCTACACAGACATTTACCCACCTCATTACGAAAACACGCCTATTCAAATATATAGAAATGTTCACCTCCAAAAACCGAAAATTTTCAGGTAAAAAACTCTGATATTTTTTCATATTTCTGCTCAAAACATAGATTATGGGTACTCGTTAGAACCGTCTCAGTGAGGCGGTTCTAACGAGTACCCACAATCTATGTTTTTGAGTAGAAATAAGAAAAATAATCTATACCCCTGTAAACCCCAGTTTTACTATATAAAAGTGGGGTTTCAGGGGGTCAAAATTATATAGGCATGTTTTCGTGATGTTGACACTAGAGATAAATTTGAGACAAATATCATGTTCAGTGAAATGCCATTTATAATTTCTATTAGAGGAAATGTCATTTGGACAAAATGTCTTTTCAATGAAATGCCATGTATTCTTACATTTGAATGTTGAACAAATGAAATAAATGAAAATATAAATTTTGTGTAGAAAACAATTTCACTGTTGTGTGTGGTTTTGTTAAATATAATAGGCTGTGTATCTGTGTATTTACAGGAAGTTATATGGTTATAAAATGGTAGGATATTGTAAGTTTTATGGTACCCAAATAGACAAAGGGATTAGAGTTAAAAATGGACAGAAGCTAGGTGATTTGTAGCCCCAGATAAGTTGGCATTGTCCAGATAAGTCCAAATGAATGAATAGACTTATGCCACTGAGGCAAGTCTAACGTGGACCCCATTAAAAACGCTTTTAATGGAGGTCTAAAGAAAATAAATCAATTGATTTTTTTTTGTTGTTTTATTTTGAGAAAAAAATGAAATAAACAAAAATAAAATTTATCTTCTCTGGAGCACAACAGGTCTGGTGTGGAGGCCCTAAAAATGCAGATTAAGATATAAAAGATCAGAGCTCCAAATAAGGTGCTTTATTCCAACAGTAACAAGTTTATTTACTTGTTTCAGATTTCAATGAAAAATAATTAAAATACTGATATGGCCAATTAAAAATAGGTGTGTTTTAACTTTAAGGTTGCATGTTCAAAAAAAAAAAATAGGTATGTAGAACTTCAGGGATTGTTGTTTTGTTTATTTTGTTTTATTATTATTTTTTTTATGTACAATTATACCATAATTACTAAATATATTTGGATTATTCACCATGATTTACAGATATTTTATCCAGCATGTAAATATTTCTGATAGAATATGGCAAAGAGTGTAGACCCAGATCTTGTAGGAGCAGTTTGATGAAGGTCATCACTGTTTGCACAGACCTGCTTTTCTGAATATTTTAAAAGTATATAATGCCCACAGACTTAAAATAGGAAAGTGGTTAAATTACATTTTCTCCATAAAAAGTGGAGTGATGTGAATTATAATCATCTTGATGATTTTCTAGTTTGTGTGTTATGACCAGTGGCCATTTTGTTTGGTTATTTTTTTTTAAATAACAAAACCACTGAAGCAGTAAGACTTTTTTCCATGATTTTATTCCCGTCTTTTCCAGAGCACCATAATATCTGCCTTCTCTAAAACTCATGTTCATGCTGATGTAAAATATTCTTTTCTAATCTTTGGCATTTCCATTCTATAAAAAATAGAATTTAAGGTGAGGGAATACAGATTAATCAATCCCTTAGAATAGATTTGTGCAATGTCAACTCATAAGAAAAAAATCTAAACACAAGCATTATAAAAATAATGAATTGCCAAATTTCTCCTAATAAGGGAGCCTCTTTGCAAGCTGAATAATTATTTTGTATATTACTTACATCATTTGAACATGGAGTGAAGATTTGGTACCAGTAAAATTGATTTACCCAAACTCACCCTCCCACTCCAAGTAGTTTTATACTGACCATTCTAGGGCCAAGGTTCTGTCACACTTCCTTCTATGTGTGGACCAAGCTCCACAGGACAGTCAATAGCACAACTGCCTGCAGATCCAGGAATTAAATGTTCAAATCCTAGCTAGGGCCCATAACTTTTGTGGGGATGGATGGATTAGACATGAAATGACTTTTATATATCACTAATAATTAAGTTTCATGATGATTTTATCTATACTAGTACAAAGTGTTAAAGTTTAAAATGCGTATGAGACTGAATACATGTACATACTATATTTATACTAAAATAAGCCCCATTATATCTAGTCACACCTCTCCTACTTTGGTAGGTGAAATCCATTATTATACACATGCAAAACTGAGTTTAAGCCATCCAAATATCTTATTTTTGCCCCAAATTTGGATTTAATACTGTCATTTTGGCAATAAGAATTGCAATGCCCTGGGGCTTATTACCGCTTAGTTTAGTTTTGAATAAATGCGGTATAATATATGACAAACTTGTACACTTTATTTATGCATTTATTTGCTTATTTAAAGGGATATAGTTTTTGCAGTCCTCGTTTCCATCCTTTTGTCAACAAGTAAGACTTTGCTTCATAACTTCCGTATCTTCAGTCTCATATGGATATAATTTTCATTTGGATATAATTTGTCACACTTGGACGTCAGGCTTTGCAGGCGTTATAGGAAAATTGGATTTGTGAATCAGGTTTATTAGAGTTATGCCCCTTTGTAACTACAGTTAAATATGTATTTTGCTTAACAATTTCTGTACCATTTGTGTGAGTTTCATAAAATTTATACCACACATGGTCCCTCATTCAAGACATATGTGACAAAAAATTAAGGACTGTGGGATCAAGTTTCTTAGAACTATGCCCCTTTGTATTTCTTACAATTCAATATGTATTTTGCTTAATAGACTTTAATCTGATTCTGATAACATTAATGTACTGTATATGGTCCCTCATGTAATGTAGATGTGATAGGAAAATAAGAGCTGTGAGCTAGGCATGACTCCAAATATTTAGATTGTTCATAGTACGTGGGGGGGGGGGGGGGGTGCGTGGGGGTGTAATGAACAACTGTAATAATTTGTGCATTTTTTCTGTTATTTCAGGCATTAAAATAGCAGCAGGACATGATGTAGGCCTTACCTTGGATTTGATTTTGAAAACAAAGAGTTCAAAGACAGCAGAAGACATTCATCCTCTTGAAACCAACTCCAAAAAGAATATTCTTGACTTTAAAAAAGATGCAAAGAATATTGGAATGCTACTGAAAGGATCCACGTTTATGGATGTTTGTTTTTCCTGATAACATGTTTCAGATTTTAAATTAAATTCTTACAGCATACAAACAGGAACTGTTAACACAGCCCCAGATAAGGCATTTTTTTCTGTTAAAAAGAACTGATATTTTTCTTATTTCTCCACAAAACATATGTTATGGTACTCATCAGAAGGTTGTCGCCAAGGCACTTCTGATGAGTACCCACAACATAGGTTTTCATGGAGAAATAAGAAAAAAATATGGGGATACCCCTCTTATCTGGAGCTATCTATTAACTTTTGACAGAAAGTGACTACAGTATTCTGAACAATGAGAATGGATATCAAGAACTGAAATTAGAGAGGAATTTGAAGTTAGCAAATACTTGCTATCAGTCATCATTTTGAAAGAAAATTACCAAGAATAAATATTTCTCTGGTTTTAGATTTTGTTTCAGTGTTATTGTGTTGTACTTTTAATCAGTTTGATGCTGGCCTCGGTGGCTCATTTGGATGCGCCGTCCGACTGGGGACCAGGAGGTGGCGGGTTCAACCCCCGCCGAGGTTGGCAACATTCTTTCGTGGAGATTGATCATGAAATATTTTCTACGGTCATTCTCTCCCTTCCGCTGATTCAAGAAGGGCAGTTGTCAGTTTCTGGCAAAAGAATGTGCACAATACTGGTTAACCGCTTAGAGGACTGAGCCTGCCCAGTAAACGTGTGGTTAGGTAAACTGACCGCGCTTGACATGACCCCATTGGGTTGACTGGGCCGTAAAACCTCAACACAAACAAACCATATCTCAGAGACCATTCAGAAACATATATCAAACATATATTGTTGTTCAGTATGATAAGATGCATTCAGGGACACTGACTCTGGGTCCCCAGGTGTATGCCCCACCCCATCCTGTTCACATAAACCTTAATATCACTGTTGAGATCCCACTCACTTAAACATATATATATTATTGCTCCTTATGATAAGACACCAACAGTCGGTCCCTAGTGGACTGTGGTATGCCCCACCCCATTCAAAAACCATTCAGATCTTTGCCAAGAATAATGGGTTTGAAAATACTTTTATCTTCTGATTTAGATTCCAGATACGACTGCAGTTTGCCAACCTTTTCTCCATGCAAGAACCCCACAATAGACCTATATATCTTATTTGTATCTTTAATGCTGCTCTGAATACAAAATCTTTATCACATATAGCCATTTACATGTCAATAGACTTAAAGCCAAGTGAGTTGGTGAAGATATATGTGTCAGTTGACATACCTATGTATAAGATGAACAGTATCTTGACTGACATACTGACTGCATGTATGTCCACCGAGGTAGATTTCCCAACCATCAATGACTGAGATATGTATATACATCAAGAATTTGGGAGTTATCTATAAATTGAATACAGGTAGCCACCTTTTTTAGCTCACCTGAGCACAAAGTGCTCAAGGTGAGCTGTTGTGATCAGTCAATGTCCGTCGTACTTTGTCTGTCGTTCGTCATTCGCCTTCAACAATTGTTTCAAAAGCCTAGTCCTCCTACACCCCTGGGCCAGTGGACTCGAAACTTGGTAGGACGCATTGGGGTGACTTATAGATCAAAAATAGCAAAAATCATTCTTATCTGACATTCAAGATGGCAGCCATCTTCTCCTGAACCAAAATTAACTCGAAATTTAGTAGGAAGCATCGGGGATGACTTGTAGATGATAAATAGCTAAAATCATTCCAGTCAGAAATCCAAGATAGCCGCCATGGCAGCCATCTTGAAAATCTATTTTTAGCTTCTTCTCCTGAACCGAAAGGCCAACTGACTCCAAACTTGGTAATGGTAGGAAGCATTGGAGTGACTTCTAGATCAAAAATAGCTAAAATCATTCTGATAGAAAATCCAAGATGGCCGCCATGGAGGCCATCTTGAAAATCTGTTGTTTGCTTCTTCTCATGAACCTAACGGTCAATAGACTCAAAACTTGGTAGGAAGCATCGGGGTGACTTGTAGATCAAAAATAGCTAAAATAGTTCCGATCGGAAATCCAAGATGGCTGCCATGGTGGCCATTTTGAAAATCTTTTAATCGCTTCTTCTGAACTGAAAGGCCAATTGACTCCAAACTTGGTAGGAAGCATCGGGGTGACTTGCAAAAATAGCTAAAATCATTCCAATAGGATATCCAAGATGGCCACCATGGCCGCCATATTGAAAATCTATTTTTCTCTTCTTCTCCTGAAACGAAAGGCCAATTGATTTGAAACTTGGTAGGAAGCATCGGGATGACTTATAAAAGAGAGCTAAAATCGTTCTGTTTGGAAATGCGAGATGGCCACCACGGCGGCCATTTTGAAAATATTTTCGCTTCTTCTCCTGAACCAAAAGGCCAAGTGACTGGAAAACTTGTAGGAAGCATCGGGATGACTTGTAGATCAAAAATAGCAATTATTCCTATAAGAAATCCAAGATTGCTGCCATCTCGAAAATCTATTATTTGCTTCTAC
The DNA here is from genome assembly GCA_964016985.1 of Anodontia alba. Classification (NCBI taxonomy): domain Eukaryota; kingdom Metazoa; phylum Mollusca; class Bivalvia; order Lucinida; family Lucinidae; genus Anodontia; species Anodontia alba. The sequence goes on from OZ024838.1 coordinate 22,918,931, forward strand.
TCCTGAACCTAAAGGCCAATTGACTCGAAACTTGGTAGGAAGCATGGGGTGACTTGTAGATCAAAAATAGCTAAAATAGTTCAGATTGGAATCCAAGATGGCCGCCATGGCGGCAGTCTTGAAGGTCTATTTTTCGCTTCTTCTCCTGAATCGAAAGGCAAACTGACTCGAAACTTGGTAAGAAGCATCAGGGTAACTTATAGATCAAAAAAGTTTACTTCTCCTGAACCTAAAAGCCAATTGATCCAAAACTTGGTAGGATGCATCGGGGTGACTTGTAGATCAAAAGTAGCTAAAATCCCTCCGATTGTATATCCAAGATGGCCGCCATGGCAGCTATTTTCAAAATCTATTTTTGGCTTCTTTTGAACCGAAAGACCAATTTTTTTTAATTTGGTGGGAAGCATAAGGGTGACTCGTAGATCAAAAATAACTAAAACTTATCCTATTAGAAATCAAAGATGGCCGCCATAGTGAAAATCAATTTTTTGCTTCTTCTCCTGAACCTAAAGGCCAATTGACTTTAAACTTTGTAGGAGTCATCAGGGTGACTTGTAGATGAAAAATAGCTAAAATAGTTTCATTTGGAAATGCAAGATAGCCGCCATGGCTTTGCATCCTTTCATCTGTCTGTCATGTTATCTCCTCCAGGGCTCCTAAACCACTGGTCGGAACTCAACCAAACTTGCTACATCACTTTCCCTCATTGTAAAGATGTGCTAAAGCAACATTATTTTTTGATGTGTTGGTCATCCGTTCATCTATTCTTCACACTATCTCCTAAACCACAGGGCAGAATTCAACCAATATTGCTACATTACTTACCCTCATGGTAAGGGTGTGCGCAAGCAACATTCTTTTCTGTCAGTCTGGTGTCCGTCCAACAGGCTATCATCTAAATCATTGGGCAGAATCGAACCAAGCTTGCTATATGACCTCCCCTCATGGTCAGGATGTAGAAGAGCAAGTCTGTCTCTCCATCATGCTATTAGCAACATTAGTTTGTTTTGAGGTTTTACGGCCCAGTCAACCAAATGGGGTCATGTCGAGCGTGGTCAGTTTACTTTACCACACATTTACTGGGCATGCTTAGTTCTCTAAGCGGTTAACCAGTATTGTGCACATCCTTTCGCCAGAAACTGACAACTACCCTTCTTGAATCAACTGAAGGGAGAGAATGACCGTAGAAAATATTTCATGATCTATCTCTACGAAAGAATGTTGCCGACCTCAGCGGGGATTGAACCCGCGACCTTCTGATCTTCAGTCGGACGGCGATCCAACTGAGCCACCAAGGCCGGCAACATTAGCAAAGAGCGTGGGGACTGGCAATGGCACGCCATGAAATCATTTCTGTGGTCGTCCTCCCTCTTCCGATAGCCGGCCTCGGTGGCTCAGTTGGATGCGCCGTCCGACTGGAGACCAGGAGGTCGCGGGTTCTACCCCTGCCAAGGTCAGCAACATTCTTTTGTGGAGACTGATCATGAAATATTTTCTACGGTCATTCTCTCCCTTCTGCTGATTCAAGAAGGGCAGTTGTCAGTGTCTGGCGAAAGAATGTGCACAATACTGGTTAACCGCTTAAAGGACTAAGCCTGCCCAGTAAACGGATGGTAAGGTAAACTGACCACGCTTGACATGACCCCATTGGGTTGACTGGGCCGTAAAACCTCAACACAAACAAATCTCCCTCTTCCGCTGATTCAAGAAGGGCAGTTGTCAGCTACTGACAGAATCAGAATATTTTACTGGTATACATTCTAATATTTTTTTCATATTTCTGCTCAAAACAGATTGTGGGTACTCGTTAGAACTGCCTTTAGTGTATATATATTCTTACATCAAGAGTCTATATATATTCTTACATCAAGATCAATGAATGTCATTAGACATGTTTACTTTGGTGAATGGATATCATTAGACGTATCACCAGTAAATATCTGATCAATGATTTAGTACAGAAAATTTTTCTCGTAAGTTTAACTCAGCAAATTCTATGCATTTCGATACTTGATTTTTTTCCCATACGGGTGAGGTGTGTGCATGATGATAGGTTCGATGTGTATTTTTTACAACAAAATATGAAATTATTTTCAATCTTTTGTTCCGAATTATCGGTCACTGGTGAACCGTCCTGATGGAATTTTTTTTTGCGATGTCGTTAACGTGACAAACATCAGCGATTAATAGGTAAAACAGGCTTGAAATTCAATAGTTGAGACTATTAAGAGTTTGTATGAAAAAAAAAAAACTTTTAAAACCTTTGCATAAAACAAAATAATGATAATAATAATAGCGAAAGCGACACAAAGTCGCCTGTTTTAAGCGGTCGCGTAAAAAACTAGGAATTAAAGTTTAAACGAAAAAAGAAATTCATAATTCAATAAGTAAATCGTTCAAAATGACAGCTAGACAGATTTTAGGAATGTTTTGTTTCACACGCAATTCAGATTAATTGTAAGTAAATAATTTGAATGATTTTTTTATTGTAAATTATTATCACAATAACGCGAACACGAATGAATGGAATGGAACGGAACGGCGGTCATGATTATGGAGCGATTGGAACGGACCGACCGATACCACTATATTAACCGGAACGACCGTGGACCGGGACCGGAACGACTGAGGACCGGGACTGGAACGACCGTGGACCGGTAAAATGGTTAACTTAACCCCTGACTGGACTGTAGTTCCCCTTTTTTCATGGCGCGGTTAATCTACAAAATACTCAAACATAAACATAATGGTGAGAGCATGCCCAGCGGTTTACACATCGTCGCATTAATGCCGATGCAACGTCATGGTATTGCATCGACGTTGTATAAACGGCATGTGCCCGATGGGTGTATTCCTCGGATATGCCAAAAAAAAAAAAAAAAAAAAAAAAAAAAAATACACTAAACGGGAGAAATATGTATGTCCACCAAAGTTACAAATCACAATTCTAGAATTACAACTGTATGTCTGTCCACGATTTTTGTGTGTGTGTGTTTGTGTGTTTTTTTTTTTGTGTTTTTTTTTTTTTTGTTTTTTTGCTTTTTTTTTGTTTTTGCTTTTTTTTGTAATGCAATCACAGCTGTAGTGCTATCCGCGTTGTTATCTGTTTTGTTTTCATGTGTCATGCTTTCGTGTTCTAATGTTTGATTTGTAGCCATCTGCACTGACTATCCCACTTTACCATCTGTGTTCTTTCGTTTGCTTTTTATCTTTATGTTAATGTCCATAGCTGCTTCAGAGGACAACAGTGAGGATTTACACGAGAAGTAACTAATTCATACTATTAACCCTTTCACCCCTGTTTCTGACGTGGACTCTTCCATCTTTGAATGTAGTCGGAACCATTGTTCCAAATAGGGGTCAGTCAAAAAGCAAAGAAAAATGCTAACAGTGTAAATCCTGATGAGACGGCTAATCATGAGCCGTCTCATTAGGAACTATAGTCGAATCTCAATAGCTCGAACACCGATGGCTCGTTTACCATGGATAATTCGAACTCGGTTTTGAGTCCCTACGAAATTCTTCTGATAGATCAAGAAAACAAATATTTAAGGAAGCTTTCTTATTTCATTATGAAATTGTATGTTGAGTGTAATTATTAGAATCAAGGCGATTCTTATGAGTACACTCAACATACAATTATTATGTAGAAGATCGATAGGTTTTCCAGAATTAGCGATATTTGCTTCCCGACCTGGCACTATGATTAACCTTCATTGGCTCGAACTACCCATGGCTCGAACAATTTTCAATGATCCCAAAGGTGTTCGAGCCATTGAAGTTCGACTGTACACTGTTTGCAAAGAAACATATTTTGGTCTGCAGGTGTGAAAGTGTTAACATAACGCCCATACCTGGGTGTGTAGGAAACGAACATTGCACAGTTTAGACATACAGCTAAAAAATGTCAACTTTCTCTATGTGAATCGCCACCTTTATATGTTGTATATGAGTCAGATCTGTGTTGAATCATGCCTACATTAAAAGCAACTGGGTGATCTTGGTAAATTCTTTCTTTTTTTAGAGTGGACCCTTTTCAAAAGTGTAGCGGAAATAATTTTTGACAGAGTGCCCCCACCCCCTTGAAAGAGTATCCATTCTCCTTTACATTGTAGTAGATATCCTTTCACCTGGCACTTTGGTCGGGGCACAGCATTCCCTACAAGATTACATGTGCGCCCAGTGAAGACAGATCACGCTATGGATCCTTGGCTATCCACAGAGTGCCCGGCGAAGACTCATATCAGACTGCGCGGATGCAAAGGTTGATCTGAGTCTTCGTTGGGGCTACATACAATCTTGTAGGAAATGCTGTAACTCGGCTCGAATGTCAGTGCAGTGTTAGAATAATGTAGCTGGCCGAGTGACATTTCACTGAGACACCACTAGAAGATTGATCATTGAAATCCTAGTATCTTGGCTCACTTAAAGATTATTAACTCTTTCACTGCCATAGGCGATAAAATAGGCTCTTGCAAACAGCGTAGATCCAGATGAGACGGCTCATAATGAGCCGTCTCATCTGGATCTACGCTGTTTGACATTCAGTCTTTCAACTTTACTACATATAAACTTCTTTCCAAGCGATAGTTTGTTTTTAAAGAAAAGCAGACGACATTTTTAATGTCATCTGAAATTTGGCCCGAAAGACGAACATTGGAGCCGCAATGTCAGAAAACGTATCTTCGGACATGTGCGCCCAACGAAGACTCAGATCCGTCTACGCGTTAGTGCAATCTGATCAGAGTCTTCCTTGTCCGCATGAAGAAATTTTGCATTCATGGCTAATCCACTCTGCACGGACTGGTCAGGGCATTTATTCTTCGAAAAGAAAAGCAAAAACTGTCAACGTACGAAACGCACATTTGGGCAAGTGCGCCCAGCGATAACACAGATCAGGTAAGACTGCGCATCTGTGTTATACTGCTCGAATACGCAGGCTGATCTGAATCTTCGCTGAGCGCACCTGTCCGAAGATACGTTTCAGACGTTATGGCTCACATACATAACAAATACCTGATCTTTGATTTCTGTTACATAGCCTTGTTTAACCCAGTCAACTTCTGATGGAAGTTCTGTCACATCCAGAACAGGTTCGAGGACACGATGACAAATGTCTGATGTCAAATTCTGTCTCAGACCGTTCATGACACGTGAGAATTCTGAGGAGGTCTGGAAGTAACAGAAGCAAAATATGTGTAACTAGAGCAAGTCGATGGCGCGCCATCGCGTACCCCCGCGCCAGCGCCATCGTATATCTCCGCGCACATCAATATCCAAATGCATTTCTCCAGTCCTAATCCACAGGGCTATTACCTGTGACAGTTTCAAGGTTCTAGCTCAAAAAGCCTAGGAGGAGTTGTGTGACAATAAAAAGGACCTAAAATCTTACTTTTTGACCTCTGGTGACCCCCAGAAATGCCCCGGGGCAAAATTTGTGCACCATTGTGTTTTACTCTTCATTACCTTTGATTTGATATGCAGCATGACTGTGTTTGTACAAAATAGATTTTGGACCCTTCAGGGCCACATTCCCTGGCCCTGCCCCCAGGGGTTACATCAAAATTCCGAATGTGTTCCTCCGGTCCTCATCCGTATGGCCATTGCCTGTGAAAGTTTCCAGATTCTAGCTTAAATGGTCTACGAGCAATGGTGTGACATTACAGACGAACGTACGGACGGCCGGACGGAAGGACATGGGAATCACAATATCCCCGCTTTTTCTTCGAAAAGCGCGGGGATAACTACGAGCTTTTTTTTTTACCTGAGCTAACAGTATACACTCTCATTAGACGCCACACAGTGTTGTTTGTAAAAGGATTGCACCCTTTTCTATTCAGACAGAAATATTTTATATACATCAAAGATAGTCAAACAAACTTGTGCAGTTATTAGAATATGTACGGTAAAGATCGATGGTGTCCAAATATTTAGAGTAAATATGGTCCGGTCAAATTGTGTAAATCTCGGCCTGCTTTAAGAATCTTTGTTGGCCGCACGAAGAAACTTTGCATCCTTGGCCATCGAAAATACGTGCGGTGAAGATTCTGACCAGACTGTGTGAATGCGTAGGCTGATCTGAATCTTCACTGGACGTACTTGTCCGAAGGTATGTTTTCTGACACTGGGGCTCATATTATTAGCTTCATTTACACGGTGTTTGCCTTGAATATTTGGACGTTTAATCCTGAGTTTACTTTCCCAAAAGTTTGAAAATGTCCGTTTGATCATCTAAATACAGTCGACTCTCGTTATCTCGAATTCAAAGGGACTTTCTGAAATACTTCGAGATATCCGTACTTCGACATATCAGATTTGCAGAATAGTGGAAAAACTAATTCGATTAACCACATGGAACAAATATATGTATAATTGGACTCCTGAGGTTAGAGATATATTAAAAATATTGTGGAAAAGAGGAGAAATTGCTCCTCAGGAGCAATTTCTCCTCCTTTCCACAATATTTTTTACATGTTGTTAGATTTTCATATTTAGGCAGGGACCAGATTTTCACTTCGAGATAAGCGGTTATTCGAGATAAGCGAGTTCGAGATAGCGAGAGTCAACTGTAATTTGGACAGAATATCAAACAGTGTAGGTCTGGCTCCATTAGGAGGATTTTAATCTGATTCTACACTGTTTTCTTAGATTACACTGTACGAATATTTGCTGTAAATACCATCTTAACATTATAATTTCTGACCCTTCGTTTTCTCTGCCTGCCTAGGGATACAACGATATAGCAAACAGTGTAGACCATGATCAAATTGCTTATGCAGGATCAATTTGACGCATTGGTTTCACGGGCCAATCTCTCTGATTATTTATAGTTAATAGCAAATGTGACTGTTAGGGGAGAGACATAATGTACAATTAACATAATTGTCTAACGCGTGATTCAAGCGGCAGAAATGACAAAAAAGTATTGGCGCAGCCTGGGCCATCACAGTTTTCTGCAGGCCTGCTGCCTGAACGCGGCATCTGATCAGAGTCTACGCTCCTAACCATCGCATCGCCTTTTATTCATATTAATAGGTAAAATGGAGCACTTTCAAATTTAGGACAATTATGATAAGTACATAAGATGTATATTTTGGTACATGCGGTATTTAATATATTCATTTATGTCATCACTGATGTAACAGAATTATAAAATCTGTAAATGTAATAAGACGTTTCTAATCAAGCAATCTACTACTTACGCATTGTTTTACACAATGTTTTCAACAAACGCGCATCGGAACGCCAACCAGTAGTTATTTTGACAGGTGCTTGCTGAAATGGTTAGTTAAAACAGGTGCTTGCTTAATATTGTTAAACGTCAACCCCATTGCAGGTGTGTCCAATAAGAACGGGTTGGCCTAAAATATTTGCCATAGTGTATGCATATGTTTTCATGTTCGAATTCTGGGATCCGAAATATTCGCCACGTTGAATTAATAAACAGAGAGAGAGAGAGAGAGAGAGAGAGAGAGAGAGAGAGAGAGAGAGATTAAATGCATTATATTATCATTATTCCTCCATTTATTTTAAGTTATCGCTAACACAACAACAACAACAAAAAAAAAAAAAAAAAAAAAAAAAAAAAAGCTGTCGCATATTTCTGTACATTTAAATCTTTTGAGTCCCGGTCAAACATGGAAATCTTAGAATTTTCAATAACACTTCTGCCCCGTGTCAAAAGGTCTGAAAATCTATTTTACCATATCTCCATATTTATTCATTCCCAATCGATAGGTGTGAAGGCCTGCGTCGGCTTCTCTGTTATGGTTCTCGATGAATCTGACATTTTCTTCCCATATACTTCGTCTGTAAAACATGCAGGTCTGAAATAATCGTTGGCTTGAAAATCACATACAACAGAACAAAACCAAAACCACAAAACTGCTTCAATAAGGCCTGCCGGAACACAGGGGTAAGTAGGGACATACATTATTAGGGGTGGAGAGTTCAGAATTGTTGCAGTTTTTACCCACATTTTCATTTTTTTTTGTTGTTGTTTGTGACTTCTAGCAAGAATTTAACTGCGTAAATCTCTCTTAATACGCCCAATAACCAAAATATTCCTCATTTTCTATATTTCAATAGCACGAAATGACACGAGACGCTTCTTATGATTACCCATAACATAACGTTTTCCAAAAGAAACAAGAAAAATATTTTATTTGAAAAGGTTTCCTATCTACAGCGATTGCCTGAAAGTGTATAGTTAATATTGTTGTGATTACATAATAATTGTTCTGTCCTTCCCTTACCCTCCCCCTCACGACCCCGCTCCTCTTCCGCAAGGTTTATACCATGTTCAACTCACCTGTCTGCTTCGTCTAGGCCATACTGCTTATCATAAACTGTTTTAAAATTCTCCCATTCCTCGTCTACTTCACTCAATGCCGCACCAAGAATAGCCAGTGGTACTAACAGCAAAAACAACAGTCTCAGAAGCCGGAACATCTAAGTAAAGTAATATCCCAGCTAGTACGAGCCGTATTCTGTTTGAATCTATATTGGACCGTTATCGGCCCGACAGGAGTCCTGTCGGGCCGATAACGGTCGATATAGATTTAAGCAGGATGTTAACTGGGATGCAAACACTAAATGGACAGTTTAGTACAGAGCAGCAAAAATTATGACATGTATAATTGCCTGACGGTGAGTCGAGTCCCAGATTCGGTAACGGCTCAGTCCTAGACATTTTCAGACGGTTTATGTCTGACTTTGTTATCTGTAGTCGGGCTCACCATGGTTCTACTTGGTATTTTTTCTTCTGCTCTGAATTATAGTCTGTAGTCCAGTCCGCATCTAAGTTTTTACCTTAATGTTTAGAAATGAATACGTAGTGTCTTCAAAGGACTTCGATTACTAATTCTCTTGCTTATCCAATCACCTACAATAGCGATCCTGGTCAGTCTGATCGATGGCTACTGTTGAAAACGAATTTAGCAACCGACAAGCAAATAATATTGTTTTCCTAGACATTCGGGCTCCTCTCTTTAGAAGCACGACGGCGGATCGGTCCTCAGACTAAATGACGGCTCCCTCCTCCAAATGTTTCAGATGGTCGGTGCCTGACTAGCAATGTCTGTTCTCGGGCTCATCGTAGTCCTATTTGTGGTTTTCTTGTTTTCTGGCTTCAGAGCTGCAGCCCTTTGTTTAATCACAGTGTTATTGATTATCTGTGTTTTATTATAATGTTTCCCAGATGAGGCAGAGTACCCGGCAGCGGACCGAACATATTATTGTGATTGGAGCAGCATCAGAATTAAGGATGAGGTTTCGGGCGAGTAAAATTTATAAAACCTTTACCACTCTCTGGATATTTTCAGCAGACGACAAATTGATGATATTTTTCTAATTATTCCCCCCAAAAAACAGGATTTAACATTTCATGCAAATTGTCTCCTTAGGAGACAATTTGCATGAAATGTCATATCCTGTTTTCTGGGAAAAATAAGAAAAATATTTCAAAATGTCGTCTGCTGAAAATTTTACCTACAGTGCTAAGCATTAAGTTCCCATCCTATTAGTCAGTCCCAGGGGTTCCTCTGTTGAAGTTCTTTGTTTGTACGTCTGTGGTTTCATGTGTGGTGTTCATTTTGTCATTATTTGTTCCTCATCTTTCTTTCTTTTGGTGCCTCGGGAGGACTGTGTTTCGTGGTTGTGGGATTTCCTAGGTATCTTCACTTATACATTTTCGTATTGTATTCAAATCGTCTTCTTTGAATGACACGTCAAGCCTAATTATAGAAACGAAATGAACACTGATTATCATAGTAATAAAACATTATCAGGGACTAATGCTGGGAAGGATTTATCAATAAATTGTAGTCAGTAGGTTTGTAAAATTCTGTACCGTAAACTCAATCAAAACACCATTTTATTCCAATACGATAGTTTATAATCAATAATAATATATTTATCTCTGTATAAGAATATACAAATATAAACTGAAACTTTGAACACCTACCTTGCAGTACCAAAGTGCGTCAGTCAGTGAACTTCCGTTATTAGCTTGTACATGTTTTAAGATTAACTTTTGTTTGTCATAGAACACTGTTCTGGGTTGGCAACCTAAACTTGCAACCTAGTTCATTTTATTTCGCAATAGTTTGATTCTACTTTTCACCAAAGGTCAGTCATGTTATCTTTTAGAACTTAAGGAGATTCGATACGCTTGGTATATTTAACACCATTTAAGTAAGAGAGACAACTTTTGTGATTTACTTTTTGCATTCCTAACACCAAATACCTTCTGAAATGAGCTCTCACAAGCACAAATACGCATCTATTTGTTTTATGACGAGAAAAAATAGAAAAAGAACAAACAAACAAACAAACAAAAAAAAAAAAAAAAAAAAGAAAAAAAAAAAGAAAAAAAAAAAAAAAAAAAAAAAACAGCTATGACGATGTGACGACAAACAGTGACCGACATCTCAAACGCACTAATCCATTTCCCCGTACACTGTATGTGATTAAGATATTCGTAGAGAAAAATAGTTAAATGATTTGCAAACAGCGGAGACCCTGATTAGACGCCGCATTCTGTGGCGTCTGATCTGGGTCTGCACTGTTTGCCATTTACCCTCTTGGGGGTCTCCAGACTAAAATGCGGTTAACCTTTGTCCGATTAAACACGGAGGAAAATGCCGAATGCTTCCTGTGTTACCATGACCTAAATATCTTCCAAGATCATTCGGAAAGTCGTTTTTTTTTTTGCCTTTAAAAAAGAAGCAGTAAATTTACAAACTTTTGTTATGATTCAATGTAAAACCATTTGTCAGTTTTATTGTGGTAACTGGTTTAAAATAAATCAAATATGTTTTCATTTTTCCGATAGTAAAAATGGCAGCAAATTTTTTATGCAGAAATGTTAGGATAGGTACTCTTGTTCAAAAGCTCTGAAAATTTCACAATATTATCATGAAACATAAATGATTAGAAGTCACCAAGGAAAACTAAAGATGTTTTCTTTGTTAAAAATTCCAAAATATCACTTTACTATAGAATTTGCATAGGTCAGACAGATTTTTCGCCATGAATTTAATTTTAGGGTTAAAACTTATACAAAGATAGTTTCATTTAAAATAAAACAATAAGCAAATAGCAATTTTCCGAGTGATGTCGAAACGACAGTAGGAATCTGACGTATAAAAGAAAAAAATCTCCCATTTTGTTATTTATTACTTGCAAACATTCAATAAATACATCAAATCCTCAGCCAGGTGTCATCTAGTTCCTTATCTTTATCATCATTTCAGCAAACTTCAAGGAATATTGTTGTCGTTGCCATGGGTACCATTCTATACCAGTACCATCGAGAGTCGGATCTCCAAAGGTCTCACCAAGGCGATGATATTGGTATGGCTGGCTCAGGTATCGGCCATTTAAGTTGGAGCTGAAATACGGGTAAACAGAGAAAACTAAAGATACGGTATTATGTAAAACTCCACATCATAACCAACCTGCAAATGAGCAGTATTCACTACGAAAACACGCCTATTCAAATATATTGAAATTTTACAACCAAAAACTGGCAAATTTTCAGATAAAAAAAATCAAATATTTTTCATATTTCTGCTCAAAACAAGATTGTGGGTACTCGTTAGAACCGCCTCAGCGAGGCGGTTCTAACGAGTACCCACAATCTATGTTTTGAGCAGAAATAAGAAAAATAATATATACCCCTGTAAACCCCAGGTTTACTATATAAAAGTGGGGTTTAAGAGGGTCAAAATTATATAGGTATGTTTTCGTGATGGCAATAAAATCAAAGGTTGGTCTTGGAAACAAAGATCACACAGCACATAAAAGAACAAAATCGGAGACTCGGTTTTATTAAGTCTCTTCATATACAGCAGTGTACTTTGCGAAGCTGAATACACGCCCCACACCCAACCCTCACCCCCTATCCCCCCACCCCCCCCCCCCTCACACGTAGCATCGGTTTAAGCGGTATTCGATTTTTGAAGTAATTAGAATGGGCTCAATGATCCGAAAGCAAATAAAAATTTAATAAAAATTTAATCTGCACTATGATGAAGAACGTGAAGACATTTTACGGCCGCCAGGCGGCACTTAATACCTGATACATTGAAGTAAAATAAAAATCGAAAAGGTTGCAAAAAATCTAAAAAAAAAAAAAAAAAAAAATGAGCCGTGGCAAGCATTTCCTACAAGACTGCATGTGCGCCGAGCGAAGACTCGGAGGTTGATAAGCGTCAATTCTGAATTCATCATATTCAAGTGCAGAAGTGTCTCTTTTTACCAACGTTATATTCGGAAATCAATTCAGCATGGCGGCATTAAACCTAGAATGTTTTACATAATTTATACCGGAACTTCTGTTGACGAAGTTAAAAGTTTATAGCGAATATTTACACAGCATGAAATGTCTGAAAATGCTAAGCATACAACAATGGCAAAATAGTCCTACAATTAACTGCAACACTTGGAAAATATAATAATAGCGACACCGCCTCGTGGCTGCGAAGCAGCCACGCGGTGGCGTCAAATGGTAACGCGTATGGAATAGAACAGAATTGTGTGTACGGACCCCTTCAAAAAAAAATCTGCCGTAGCCTGAAAAGTCACAATGATTAAAAACCTGCGAATAACACCGAGAGTTTCGACTGAGACATGTGATGTCAGTCAGCCAATGAAAGTGCTCAGCGATACGTTGTCTGGTTTCCGACGTTCTAGTTGTTGCGACAACGCTTGTATGGTGTCGTATGACAACCAGCTTGTTTACTAAAATCTACTGTCGACCATTTTTTTTTTTTTTCTCGATACAGACACGAAAGCTTCTTTTACCTGCATGTTTGAAGTCAGAGTTCTCGGAAACGCCGAATCCGGCGTATTTTTACGCCTATTTTTGCTTTTGTACGCGTAAAATTTCCTTCCGAGGATTCTCATTTACGCTCTATTGCCACCGGACGTCCAAACTGAACTTCAAAGACGTACCGCGGACTTCCGAAATTTCTTTTGTCCGTCGAAATCGATACCCGAGATGTCCAAAAAGTGTCAAAAAGCCCGCCCACTTTTAACGAGTTATATGATGTTTGCCCCGCCTACTTATTGGAAATTCGCTACCTGTGTTGACTGAGCTTTAAGGACGTCCCACTTTCCGCTTGCGGGAGTTTTATTGACATCGGTGTCAAGCGTCGCGGCACCCTTTTGATGGCTGCGTGATCACTGTGTGTATTTATCACGCGTGCTTAGTTGATTAATAATTGATGTTTGTATAATTAAACTTTCTTCTGCGACACCCGAAAATATTCGGTGAAATTATATGAAGTCATTATTATTTTTAAATATTCACGTCTTAAAATTTTAAATTATTATTTTGCTAAGAACGTGTGTCGTCTGAAAACACCTCAACACTTCCGGGAGTTACCGAGTAAAATCAAATAAATAAATATCAATTATGCACAGAACGCAAATTGAAATCTATTCGAATTTAGAAGCTTATGTTTGTCATGACAACAAAAGCAATTTTTCAAATGAGAAGAAAACATATTTTTCGTCAAAACCCGTTTCTAAATTCGTAGCCTTCTTCCGGCTGCGCTGTTTACCAGCGCGGAAAAGACGCAAAGTAAGTCTAAATATAGGCGAATTGCGATGTTTTTGCTTGTTGTTCTCCGCGAACGAACGTATTGCTGTTGGTAACTCATCGAGAGCTGCCTTTTATTTGTTTGTTGTTGCACGAGTCGGCGACGCTTTCCCGCAATTTTTGTGAAGTAAGCAACTCGCTCGCTCGTGTTGATCAGCTTCAATCCGAGCAAATATTTCATTAAATACATTTCTTCAAGTTCATGATGTGTCGGTCGGCGAAAAACGACGACAGAAACTTGTTCAAAATTCTTCAGCATAATTCCTGATGTAGTAAAATGCATTTCAGTTAGGCAACCGATAGAGTAGCTTAACCGGGTGCCTATTGCCGGCGTGCATTGATTATCGGGTATTCAGAAATCACGTCCCGCAGAGCACGGCCCCCGCCCATCGGGGCCAGCGAAATAGTTGGGCTGCCTGTAGTCTCCAGGGCAGAGCTGCCTTAGGCAGGGCCTGTTCATTATGTGATCAGGTTGGGTAAAAGTCCCACAAAACTGGAGGCAATATCTTTAAATGGATACATTGTCGCAATTTATTTTTTTTTCTTTTAATTCGGTAGAATCAACATACAGCAATATCAGATCAATCATCAGTCCTGCCATTGTGAGCGATTATTTATCACTAAAGATTTGGTCATAATTTACCTGTCTGTCTGAGCACGACTCTTACCATGTTATCTTTACTATATGTATTTGGTCAGACAGGCCTGAGCAGTGTAGACCCAGATGGGATGGTGCAAAATGTGTCATCTCATTGATTATAAGAATAATGTAATGATAATAATTTTTGTGGAATTTATCGATCAATTAATCGATTATCTGATTAAGTTTGTCAGCCTTATAGTTATAAATAATAAAGCAAAAAATTCAAAGATAAATTATGTGGGACTAGACATAAACGAATATATTTATTATACTGTATATATATGTATTGTAAAAACTTATCAAAACCAGATCACAAATCTGGATTTCTATCATGGTTCTCTTTGACATCATAGTAGCTCAAGTTGTTAAAAATGACTGAAATAGTTTTTACCCACACTTCTCAGTTATCTGGAGAATTTATTAGCCTCAAAAATACCAAGAATATTTTGAACCCTCAAAATCTTAGTGACATGCCCAAGCTCCAACCCTGCACACACAAGCATATAGGTGTAGGCAAGTGAATTTCATTGTCCAAACACTAAGGCTGGCACAATTAATCAGCAACAGTCATTTGGCTAGTTCCCGGCTTCATAACAATTTCCAAATAACTGGCTGATCAAAACTTAGATTGTTTTGGTTGACACAGAGTGCTATCCTTCCTTGAAATAACACGCTAAAGAATTTATCATTCGCCTTTTGTTATCTGCCCTTGCGATGACTGTGTACTCCGCTGATTTGGCTAGTTCTGAATAGTTCGGCTGGTTCCAAGTAATGAATGAGGGATCTGTAAAAATCCCTCAGATAACGCAACAACCTCTATGTATTACTTTATTAACTTGTATTATGTGTTACAGAGAAAATTAATTCAATATAAATTCAATTCAATATAAAGACATTCGTCACAGAGGGACAGGTTCACAAAGACCTTAAAACCAGTCTTTAAGCAAAGCACATAATTCATGGCATAAGGATTTTTCGGCATGTACACCCTCCTGACTGCAAGATTTAGCTCCTGTTTTCTGCATTTAATAATGTTTCCAACATAAAAATATTTGAATGAGGTTTAAGAAGTTGAAAGCAGTATGTGCATAAGGTCCTATTTTCCCCCTTCTGAAACCCAAAAATAAAATATGCTTGCAGTAAAATTATGTGTTAATTAATCCAATTGTAGCTAGTGTTTGGGGCTGTGTGATGCCCCTACAAAGTCTCCCTGCACTTCATCACAGTGCAGATAATATATAACCGACGACATGAGAAAACCTGTTTTCGAGGTTTGTAACCAAGTAAGACTCAGACCGGTCTACTCAGCCATAGACTGGCTAACTCAGCCACAGCACCGGACTAGCTAGTCTTGAAAGGTTTGATAGGTTGTATACTGTCTAGACAGCAAATAACAACGGTGCTGATCAGACTGCGCAGATGCAAAAACTTTGTGTCTTTGTTGTTCGCATATGGCATAAAGCAGGTTATCTCATGACGCTCATATTTCACTTCAGTTGTCTGTCACATGTGTTGGATTCTTTTACATACATTACATCAATATCTACACACCTTTAAACACCTTACCCGGAACTTGATTTCTGTGTCTGTTACTCACCATAACTCCTTACCATACTTTATCTAAAATTTGAAGAAGTACAACTTACTACCCAATGTTTTGTCTAAAAATAGCTGAATGGGTGGCAAACAGTGTAGACCCTGATGGGACACTGTGTTTTGTGGCACCTCGTGTGCGTTTACACTGTTGTTTTGGGCCTGTCTGGCTAAATATGTCCGGAAAAGTATAACATATGCTAAGAGACCTGCTCAGACAGGTAAAATAATGACCAAATCTTCAGTGATTTCTAATTGATCATAGATCACAATGGCAGGACTGATAATTTATCAATTTTTAAGCTCCGATTAGCCAGCCCTCCTGAATAATATAGATTATTTGATTCTATTTTTTAAAAACCTGGACTAAAAGTCACATAATAAGACATACAAATTTAAACTATTATAAAAAAAATCATTGACTAGAAATAAAGCCAGCACAATTAATCGGATAATCGATTAATTGATGGATAAATTCAATAAAAATGATTATCGTTATTGATTTGCTAATAATCAATCATTTGATTTCTGTGTCTGTTACTTCACCGTATTTACCCTTAATATTCAGACAGCTGAACTCCTTACCATACTTAATCTAAAATTTGAACAAGTACAGTTTTCTATCCACTGTTGTGTTTAAATATAGCTGGATGAGTGGCAAACAGTGTAGATCTTGATGAGACACCACATTTGCAGTGTCTCATCAAAGTCTACACTGTTTGCTCAGGCCTGTCTGACCAAGTACATACAATAAAATATAACATATGGTTAGAGTCATGCTCAGGTGGATAGGTAAAATTATGGCCAAACCTTCAGTCATTATCAATTGATTATCGATAACAATGGCAGGACTGATAATTGATTATCTTTTCAGCTCTGATTAGCCAGCCTTAACTAGAAACATGGCTTCAAACATCAGCTAAGAAACTATTTTACACAAATGTCCATGCTATACTTAGGATAAGCTATACAGTAATCACTTTTTGTCTGTTGTCTGATCATCAGTGAACACATTCAAATGACAACTCCTCCAAAGCGATTGAAATGATTTGTCCCTAATTAGCTAAGAATGTTGCTTCGGTAGGGGGATTTAAAAAAAAAAGCTAAAATTATGGTGATCTGCCTCTTGATCTGGTTGCCTTGGCAACATGAAGCTCCCCTAGACTTATAATGTTAAATTGCTTTTTCTCAATAACCCTGGAGAAGTGATGTGAACCATATTTGGCCAGTCTTTGCAAAAACTGCAGGACTGTCTAACAAAACCGACAAATTTTCATTCTGTCCTGCAGAAAAGTTCAGTTTGTCTGACAAATGTCCTGTGATTTCTGGCAAAACCAGATAGTAATTTTATAAGAGACAAGCCTCCTGTCCTGCAGAATTTTATTTTGTCCTGCCAAAAATTTCAGTTTGTCTGACAGCTGTCCTGCATCTGTTGGAAAGATTTCGCGAAGACTGTTTGGCTTCATGATTGTCTACCCAATTTATATGTTTTGTGACAGGATGTTTTTCAGGGCTGTGGAAATACTTTGCCTGACTTGTTTGATTTCTTGTCCCAATTAACTGAGGACAAGTAAAAATTTCAACTTACTTGTCCTGGGACAAGGACTTCATAGCTCTAGCCAAGAAGAGTGTCCAAATTATGAGATATATATACTGTTCTTATTTCTTGAAGAAAACCAGGCGCTTCTAATGAGTACCCACAACATATGGCAAAAGAATGTGCGCAATACTAACTGCTTAGAGGACGAAGCCTGCCCGGTAATGGTGTGGTTAGGTAAACTGACTGCACTCGACATGACCTCATTAGGTTGACTGGTCTGTAAAACGTTTTTTGTTTTTTTTTCCATATGACCTAGCATGCCAGAATTATGCTTATTTTTAGCTCACCGGAGCTCTGCTCAGGATGAGCTATTGTGATCACTTTTCGTCTGTCGTCCGTCCGTGCATCCATCCGTGCGTCCGTTAACATTTTCAAACGACTTCTCCTCTGAAGCCGCTGAGCCAATTTTGCTCAAATTTCATATGGAGCCTCCTTAGGGTGGGGGAACGAAAAATTGCTAAAATGGTCGCGGTCCGTTAACCAAGATGGCTACCACGCCCATATATGGTAAAAACTTTTAAAAAATCTTCTTCTCCAGAACCGAGAATGCCTTGGGGCTGAACCTTTGCAGGAATCATCGGGGACGGGAGGTCTACCAAAATTGCTAAAAGAATTGTTGTACGTTGACGTTTGACCTTTTTATGGCAAGGTCAAGTTGCTTCCCTTTGCATTTGTATGGGGAAAAACCTTTAAAAATCTTCTCCAAAACCGAGCATGGCTGAATCTTTACATATATCATCAGGAATGGGAGGGCTACCAAAATTGCTAAAATAATTGTTGTACATTGACATTTGACCTTTTTACAGTAAGGTCAATTTTGCTTTCTTAATATGCATTTGTATGGGAAAAATGTTCAGAATTTCAAACAACTTCTCCTCTGGAGCCTCTGGGCCAATTTTGCTCAAATTTCATATGGAGCCTCCTTAGGTAGGGGGAACAAAAGATTGCTAAAATGGTCACGGTTCGTTGACCGAGATGGCCCCCATGCCCATATATGGTAAAAACCTTTAAAAATCTTCTTCTTTAGAACCGAGGATGCTTTGGGGCTGAATCTTTGCATAAATCATTGGGGACAGGGGGTCTACCAAAGTTGCTAAAATAATGGTCATACATTGACATTTGACCTTTTTTATGGCAAGGTCAAGTTTGCTTCCTTATGCATTTGTATGGGAAAAAACATTTAAAAATCGTATTCTCCAAAACCGAGGATGGCTTGTGGCTGAATCTTTGCATATATCATCTGGAACGAGCGGTCTATCAATGTTGCTAAAATAATTGTCATACATTGGCATATAACCTTTTTATGGCGAGGTCAAGTTTGCTTCTGTATGCATTTGTATGGGCCCCATACATTTGTATGGAAAAAATGTTGATAATTTCAAATGGCTTTTCCTCTGAAGCCTCTGGGCCAGTGTTGCTCAAATTTCATGCGGAGCCTCCGTGGGCAGGAGAATGAAAGATTGCTAAAATGGGTATGGTCCATTGATCAAAATGGCTGCCATGCCTATATATGGTAAAAACCTTTAAAAATCTTCTTCTCCATAACCAAATAAGCCCTGGGTCCTAATCTTTGCACAAATTGTGGGGGACAGAAGATCTACCAAAATTGCTAAAATGATGGTTCTATGTTGACATTTGACCTTTTTTCCTCCAAGGTCAAATTTGCTTCCCCATCTGTATGGGCCATTTACATTTATATTGAAAGTATCAAAGTGATTTGTAGATCAACAGTAGTTAAAATTGTTCTGATTGGAAATCTAATATGGCCATCATCTGGTTTATATTTATAATATTTCCCTGCCACTGAGCTGTTTACATGTATGAAATCATGATTCTTCAGAAACCACTTAGCCAATTTCCACCAAATTTCACATCAACATTATCATACATGCAGAGCACAAGAACTATAAGTCTTGCATTTATACATTTTGAGTTATTTCCCTTGGAACATTGTCCGTCACAAAATTGTGTCCGCTCTGAAACTTGAAATCTGTTCAAGATATCAAGAAACTTCATGTAAATTTGATTGTGTTGAGGTTTTACGGCCCAGTCAACCCAGTGGGGTCATGTTGAGCGCGGTGAGTTTACCTAACCACACGTTTACTGGGCAGGCTTAGTCCGCTAAGCGGTTAACCAGTATTGTGCACATTCTTTCACCAGAAACTGACAACTGCCCTTCTTGAATCAGCGGAAGGGAGAGAATTACCGTAGAAAATATTTCATGATCAATCTCCACGAAAGAATGTTGCCGACCTCAGCGGGGGTTGAACCCGTGACCTCCTGGTCTCCAGTCGGACGGTGTAAATATCAATCAACATCAATCAATATTAATCAACATGCAGAGCGCAAGAACCATAACTCTTGCATTTATACTTTTTTAATTATTTCCGTTGGAACTTTGTCCGTCGCAAAAAAAAAAGTGTCCACTCTATAACTTGAAAAGCATTCAAGATATCTTCACAAAACTTTCCATCAATATCAATCAACATTAGAGGACGTGCAGAGTGCAAGAACCATAACTGTTGCATCTATCCTTTTTGAGTTATTTTCCTTGAAAGCTCATTATATAAATGTTCGCTGAATGTACAATACAATATGACACCAAAAAGAGGGGAGGCATCTGTGTTTTTGTAGAACAACAAATTCTAGTTATGTCTTGGTTTTGTCTTGTGTCTTGCCTTGGTTGTCTGTCCATCCGTCCATCTGTCTGTCACAAAATCGTGTCAGCTCTATAACTTGAAAACAGTTCAAGATATTTTCATGTAACTTTATAGAAATATAAAGCATCATCAGACCATGTGCAGCCAGAAGAACCAGAGCTCTTGTCAAATTATTTTTGGAGTTATTCCCCTTTGTAATTTGACTGGTATTTTTGTATCCACTCTAGAAATTGAAACCCATTCAAGATATTTTCATGAAACTTCATAAAACATCATCAGACAAAATGCAGACAACAAGAACCATAACTCTTGTCTTTATATTTTTGGAGTAATTTTCCTTTGAAATTTGACAATGTAGTTTCATTGCCATTGAATAAGTAGAAAGCCTTCCAAGATATTTTTATGAAACTTTACAGAAATATAAAGCATCATTGGATGATGTACAGGCCACAAACAGTGTAACTTTTGTCTATACATTTCCTTGGAATTATTCCCCTTTGAAGTTTGACAATAGTAGTTTTGTTTCCGCAGTAAAAGTTTATAAGCATTTAAGATTTGTTCATGAAAAATTATAGAAATATAAAGCATCATAAGACGACATGCAGAGTCTGCAGACTACAAATAATTTTCTCAGAAAAGGGTTCGTACACCTTCACCCCCTCTGCGTACAGTTTTGGATCAGTGTGAAGACAACTATTAACTTTTGAGTGAATTCCGTAAAATATTGATGGAGTTATGCAGACATTGTTATTATATCAATAGCAACACCTTGTCAACACCATATTTTGACAACTGCTGGAGCTAGGATCCTTATATTTTGCAGTGTAGTTAAAAGAGATTCAGAACCACAGAGTGATGTTCATCCAGTATTGCAACTGTAGTTACTCTGAATTGTTCAGAAGGCGGTGTCGCGAAAAAGGCATTGCCTTAATTACATATTATTTGAACATTAACCAATGGATGTTCCAGCGTCTCTATGTAAATAAAAATAAAGTTAATTTTCAATAATCGAAAATTATACCATAGCTGGACCATAGGATAATTTACACAGGTGTACTTTAGAATGACTGTCAACCGGTCAGTGCACCTTAACCTTTATCACTCTCTCGGCAAATTCCACACATGATGACAAACTGATGATAATTTTCTCGAAAAAAACAACAACAGGTTTTTGTTTTCTGGGAAAATTAAGAAAAATATTTCAAAATGTTGTATGGTGAATTTTTTTTTACCCAGAGTGATAAGCATCAGTTTTCAGCAGACGACATTTTGGAATATTTTCTTCTTATTATTTTTTTTTTCAGGAAACAGGATTTGATATCTCATGCAAATTTTCTCCCAAAGTCAGATTGTTTTCTGGAAAAAAAAAAAACCGCCTCATTTGGGATCAGAAGTGAAAGGTCACCAAACTATTGTATAAACAGTATACCAAAAACCCTGACAATAATCATGGTTTATCTATAACATATATTTACGATATGGAAGAAATGGAGCCGATAGAATAAACAGGACATTATGCAAACAATCGAGACTCAGATGGGCCGCGCCATGCAAAA
Organism: Anodontia alba; assembly: GCA_964016985.1. Taxonomy (NCBI): domain Eukaryota; kingdom Metazoa; phylum Mollusca; class Bivalvia; order Lucinida; family Lucinidae; genus Anodontia; species Anodontia alba. Next base: position 22,940,589 of record OZ024838.1, read on the forward strand.
CTCTGTCTTCGGGCATATGCGGAAAGCAAAGGCTCAGGTAAGCATGCGCGGATGTGCAGGCTGATCAGGGCCGTCACAGTCTGCTAGCAGAATCAATGGACACTACAGAATGCATGAATGGAGAACATAGGCCCGAATAATTCTTTGCACATGCGCAGGATGATATATATCTGCGTATTTTGCGTATTTGCTTGATGCGGCCCATATAATCGACCAATAAACAAACTTCGGATCAGATTGCACAGATCTAGACTCTGCTGGTCACATATAACATAATGGCCATTTTCTTATGATACGACAACTTCAAACCTGTAACATCTATTGAACCACCATCCGCCGTGCAACTTCTGTGCGCAGTTGAGCCAGTGGGGATCGTTGTCGTTATCCTCTGTAGAGAATGGCATATGATTATGTGTCAGCTGTAGTGATTGGTCGTAATTGAAAGAGTCACCTTCAAAAAAATGAACCAGTGAATACATGACAACTATGGAACCGACAATAATAGGATACAGAAAGAAAACAGACAATAAAATGATACAGGGATAAAACAGGCAATATAAACAGATACAGGAACGAAAAAAGACAATAAACGGATACAGGAATGTATCAGACCATAACTGACACAGGAATGAAACAGATATTAAACTGACACAGGAATGAAAAAGACTATAAACTGATATAGGAACAAAACAGACAATAAATTGATGCAGGAATGATATAGACAATAAACTGACGCAGGAATAAAACAGACATTAAACTGATACAGGGATGAAACAGACAATAACTGACACAGGAATGAAACAGATATTAAACTGACACAGGAATGAAAAAGACTATAAACTGATAAAGGAACAAAACAGACAATAAACCGATGAAGGAATGAAATAGACAATAAACTGACACAGGAATAAAACAGACAATAAACTGATACAGGGATGAAACAGACAATAAACTGATACAGTAATGAAACAGACAATAAACAGATAAAGAAAAGAAACAGACAATAAACTAATACACAGAGAATGAAACAGACAGTCCACTGATACAGTAATGAACCATACAATAAACTGATAAATAAATGAAACAGACTGAAATCTGATACAGAAATGAAACAAACAACTATCTGATACAGGAAAGAAACAGACAATAAACTGATACAGGAATAAAAAAAACAATAAGCTGATGCCGGAAATAAACAGTCAATGGACCGTTTAGGCTGACAGAGGAATGAAACAGACAATAAACTGATTCAGGAATCAAACAGACAATACACTTATACCGGAAAGAAACAGACAATAAACTGATACAGGAATAAAACAGACAATTAACTGATACCAGAAAGAAACAGACAATAAACCGTTTAGGCTTACAAAGGAATGAAACAGACAATAAACCACAAAGGAATGAAACAGACAATAAATTGATACATTACAGACAAGAAAATAGAACTTGTTATTAGACTGGCATATAAATATAGCTTGAATTACTGTTGTTACAGCTAATAAACACCTGCGCATTAACGTTGCTAAAGATCGTGGTAACAAATAACCAAAGGAGATCACTCGGACCTTAACGTGTTCACCTCTCTTTGTGAGGAAGGGTATCGTAAATAAATCAGATTCTAAATATTTGTTTCAATTGTTTTTTTTTATTATAATTATTATAATTATAATTATTATTATTATTATCATAGCTGAAGGACAGATCTACTTCTACTATTAATAAATATGATAATAATGATAATAATAATAAAAAAGACGAGTATAATAATAATAATAATACTAATAATAATAATACATTTTGTAATGACAAAAGCATGACAACATTTCTGTAGTTGTCCAAGGACGACAACATTTGTGATTTCCTCTTTATGTTTGTTCATACCAAATCCCTTCTGAAAAGGGTCAACTCTAAAAGGTAAGAATTTACACATCTTATAGGACGCGCACTCTTTCAAAAGAGAGCAAACAAACAGTTGTCTTACTGAAAGTATTTCTATTCTCCTTAAACAATCACACAAAAAGAGAACAAGCACCTGCATTTCCGGAATATGTACCAACATTTAGACGATAATCTTCACTTTCACTGCCTATCCAGAAGTCACTGTACTGCGCCCATTTCTTCCTGAATGACCAATCTTCAAGGGAAATATACAGTGTACTATGTTTGTTTCTGGCTGTCAGCTGATGAATCATTTCATTTCCTGAAACAAAAACAGTAATAATTCTTACAGGTAGGGGCCTGTTTAGGGGTAATTAGATGAGGTATCAGCAAAATTTATGATGAAGACAAGGATTGGATTGATTGAGTTTGGGTTTAGCGACACGTCAACCCTTGTGGGTCATTTTGAGTCGTCTCCCAGAGAAAGGGAGAAAAGAGATAGAAGAGATAGTAGAATAGATGAAAGAGAGGAACAGGGGAGAAAGAGGAACGGGAATGAAAGTGAAGAAACAGAAGAAATAAAAACATTCCCCTTCTACCCTTACCTGCTACAAGGATAGCAGGCCTTGCCGAACTATGAGCCAATAAGATAACGTGGGTGATAATACGATATTTATTCTCTTTATTCAATAAAATATATCTATTTGTTATTCATTACAATTGCATCTCCAAGACAGTTCTAATGAATAATCATAACATGTTTTATGGAGAAATACAGATACTTCTGCTTTTATGCAAATTTATTATTAAATGCCCTCTTTATCTGCTTCTTTCGATCAAATACAGAAAATTGGTAAGATAGATAGAATTTTATTTACTTATTTATTTATTGAAAAAAAAAATCAAACTTTTTTTGCATAAGATATACATTCTAAATTGTCTAAGATTTTTCTGGCATATTCCATAAGGTGTTGTTTTGCTAAAGTTAAAATATTTAGTTTTGGGCAGTTATGGAATAATTGTGAAGTGTGCTTATTTACTTATGAAAATTAATAAATAAATAAAACTTTTAATTTCATATTTCTATTTCAGTTTATTTGTATTTTATTTTTGCAGTGCAAGAAAAAAACAACATCTTTGTATTTTGGAAAACGGTTCTAACGAGTACCCACTATCCATCTTTTTTAGCAGAAATAAGAAAAACAATGTATATCCCTGTAAACCCCAGTTTTACTATATAAAAACGGGGTTTAAGGGGGTCAATATTATATAGGCATGTTTTAGTGAACGTTTCGCGCGGCTTTAACAGTTTTTAGCAACAGTAATTTTTCTAATGACCTTTCCAGTGTGGTTCTTCTGTGTTTGTACGCCGGTAGTTCGATATGTGGCGATTGTTTTGTAATTATTCCTCATCTCTCCTTCTTTTGGTGCCTCGGGAAGGCTGTACGTGATTGTGGCATTTCCTGGGTATCTTCACTCGGCAATTTTTATGTATGTCCAGGCATTCATTTTAACAAATTTAATACTCTGGTGTGTATTGTCAGCTTTTAAGTATTGTTTCGGGTACATTTTCAGAACCACGGAGGCGCATCTCCGTTATATATATTTGGGATTATCCACCCCTCACCCCACGGAATGTTCTGTGAATCCGCTACACGCAAAGCATTAGGTACTCATTCTTGCAAAAAGGTCAAAACAAACAATATATCCTTACAAACCTATCCAGAAGTCGCCATAAAAATCTCCAAATCCTCTTTTGTATTCTAGCCAGCCTCTTTCAAAGGAAACATTACCATTGATCCTACGCTGAATCACAATCCATCCGTCAGTTGACGTCATGTAACAGTAGACGTGAATCGAATTTGGCATACCCGCTGTAATAGACAGTGTATACCATATTTACCCACTTAAACCCCTTATAATACATTCGTACATATTCTTATTATTGAGCGTTCAAAGGCAGCGATTCTGGAGCGTCATAACGACCATTAAATTTTATTATTTTGGGTGCTTTCCTGTTATATGCTTTGGTCTAAGCATGATATGAAGTGGTAATCCGATAAATGTAGTGAAATCTTTGTTATATTCTGTGGTGAAATGGTTATGCGCTGCAGTATTTTATTATATGCTGTGGTATCAGTGTTATATGCTATGATTTTTCCATTATATGCTGTAGTCTAAACATTATATGGAGTGGTTACTCGATATGTGTAGTAGGAACTTCGCTTTATTCTGTGTTGAAATGATTATACACTGTAGTAATTCTATTATATGCTGTGGTCTCAGTGTTATATGCTGCGGTTTTTTCCATTATATGCTGTATCCTAAGCATTATATGACGTGGGAACTTCGTTATATTCTGTGGTGAAATGTTATACGCTGTAGTATTTTTATTATATGCTGTGCTGTGTTACATGCTGTCCTTTTTCCATTAGGTGCGGTAGATAAATCTTTATGTTGACTGCAAACATTTTTTATGATGATGAGATCATTCAGGTGCATTCATGACTTACTATCGCTAACCTTTAGAAGTACTGAATATTTTTTTGCCGCTTAACAGATTGAACCCACGGAAAAGAACATTTCAACTTAGCACTTAGCACGCTATGAGCACATTCAGCACATGACAAAGCAATACTATTCCTCCCAGAAAAAAAAGGACTCAACATTTCACACACCTTTAAGAAGACAATTTACATGATTATATGAAATGTCAATCCCATCCTCAAGAAAAAATAATGTCATCAGCCAAAATCTCTCCCCAAAATGCAGTGTTAAAGCTTTCAAAGGCTCTTTTTTCTTGTGCTTTTTTATTAATGGCCCATTCTAAGTAACAGTTTGCATGCTGTGGGCAAATCCAGAAAAAAAGGACTCGACATTTCATATTGTCCCCTAAGCAGACAATCTGCATGAAAGACCAAATTCCTCCCTCCGAGAAAAAAAAAAAAAAAAAAAATCTGTCCTTTTTTTTTCTTGGAGAACTAGCATTGGTTTGTCTTCTGCTAGATTTGCCTATAGCGTGGTAAGTGTGCTGAGTAGAAATGTTCATTTCCGGAGAGTACGGGCTTTTGCCGCGGCAATTTTAGCGGCAATAGCGATATTAAGTCACGAATGCATCTGAACGATCTCATCATCATAATAAAGTTTGCACCTTACATAAAGATTTATCTACTGCACCTAATGGAAAATGCTTATCATATAACACTGAGGCAACAGCATATAGTAACCAGAGGCGTATGGGTCACGAATTGTTCACCTGGTGAAATCTGCAAATATCTGCAAATGCCATGCATCTTTTCTAGTATTGCTACAGCAGCTAGAACACAAATTTGACAATACCATATAAAGGTAAAAGGTCATCCTAGTATCATCATTTCAACAAGTTTGGTAGACTTTAAGTCTACCAAGATTCAGCCTCAGAGCTTTCTTAGTTCTGGAGAAGAAAATCTTTAAGAGTTTTACCATATATGGGCATGACAGCCATCTTGTTCAATGGTGCAGAGCCATTTGAACAAATTCTCAACACCCTTTCAACAGAAGACCCCCAAAATTTTGACAGTAACTAAACAGGTATACTACTTTAATCATACATTACATGTATAAGTTTCAGCTATTAGTCTTTATTATCCATTGAGAAAATAATTTTTCAACATTTACCCCACCCAAATCTATGGGGCGAAATTTGAGATTGCCGTAAAAAAATCAAAGGTCAACCTACGACCATCATTTGAACAAAATTGGTAGACCTTGAGTCCCCAATGCTATATACCAAGACTTTAGTCTCAAACTGTCTTGATTCTTGAGAAGAAGATATTTAAATGTTTTTACTGTATATGGGCATGTCAACCATCTTGTTCAATAGGGCGGAACCATTCGAACAAAATTGACAACAGACCCACTATGAAATCTAGTGAACATTGCTCAAGCGGTTTCAGAGAAGAAGTTTAGAAAAACAACACAATTTTATATTTAGCTCAGGGACAAGGGCAGATAATCCCCAGGGGACAAAATGTTGATTGTAACTATAAACGTTCAAATAATTTAATCATACATCGTAAATTTCAGCCTTGATCTTTAATACATTTTGAGAAATGACATTTCAACATTTTCTCCATACAAATGCGTAGGGTCGTAAATTAGACCTTGCTGTAAAAGGGTCAAAGGTCAACCTTCCACCGTCATTTCAACACTCTTGGTTGAACTTGAGTCCACGATGCTATTTATCAAGACTTAACCTCAAAGCTTTCTTGGTTCTGAATCAGAAGATTTTTAAGTATTTAACCATATATGGGCATGACACTAATGTTTTCGATGGCGCAAAACCCGTCGAACAAATTGTTAATGCGCTTTCAATACGAGGGTCGTGCAAAAAGTTCTGTCTTTAATAGGCTTCCTTGGTTTTATCTCAGGTATATTTTAAAATGCTTCACTGCACTTGAATGGTGTGTTGAATAGCTAACGATACCCGTTTATTTCGTGCAAATTGCTTTCCAACTGACCGAGTTATTTCAAATTGAAAAATGTCATAAACAGTGACCAATTTACTTGTTACATTGGGCCGGCCTCGATGGCTCAGTTGGATGCGCCGTCCGACTGGAGACCAGGAGGTCGCGGGTTCAACCCCCGCCGAGGTCGGCAACATTCTTTCGTGGAGATTGATCATGAAATATTTTCTACGGTCATTCTCTCCCTTCCGCTGATTCAAGAAGGGCAGTTGTCAGTTTCTGGCGAAAGAATGTGCACAATACTGGTTAACCGCTTTGAGGACTAAGCCTGCCCAGTAAACGTGTGGTTAGGTAAAATGACCGCGCTCGACAAGACCCCATTGGGTTGACTGGGCCGTAAAACCTCAACACAAACAAACTTGTTACATTGGAACATGGACCAGAAGACTGAAATTCGTAGGTATATTAAATGCCGCATTAGGCTTAATATAGATTCAAAGCAGATATTTAATGAATTGTGTGGTATATATGGACCTCAGACCATTTCAACGCGCACAGTTTTTAGGTGGGTTAAAGCTTTTAAAGCTGGGAAATTTTCTGTTGAAGATGATACCCGTCCTGGAAGGCCTAAAGCCTCTGTTACCAAGGCTAACATCGCTGCTGTAAAGATTGTGATCGAACAGGATGTGCGATTGTCTGTCAAAGATATAGCTAGTTGTACTGGCATATCAGAAGGCAGTGTGCAAACAATTCTGAAAAAGTGTTTGGATCTGAGACAGATTTGCGCTAGGTGGGTGCCTCATTTGCTCACTGAGGAGCAAAAAGACACAACGCCTTAAATGCGCCCGGGAACTTTTGAAAACATACACAGGCTGTAATAGTCGGGTTATTTTTAACTTGCTAACAGGTGATGAAACCTGGGTGCACATGTTTGAGCCACAAAGAAGGGCTGATAATAAGCAATGGAAGCGAAAAGATCAAAACCGCCCATGTATTGCCAAGAGAACCATAAGTTCGAAAAATATGTTGTAAGCAATTTTCTTTAAGTGGGCCAATCGTTCAAGTGCTTTGTCCATCTGGTCATACATTCACTGGCTAATTCTACAAGAATTCTGTACTGAAAAAAGTTAAAGGGTTTTATAATAAGAAACGACCAAGCAAAGGATGGTCAGGAGTCCACCTTTTACATGACAACGCCTCCTCTCATAAGTGTGAGGTTGTTAAGTCTTCTTTGGCTTCTGAAAAGGAGAAAGTTTTAAACCCTCAATCTTATTTACCTGACCTGAGTCCCCGTGAATTCTTTTTATTTTCAAGGCTTAAGAAAATGCTTTCTGGAAATAAGTATATGTCTAGAAGTTCTCTTAGCAGCGCTATTTATCAGTGTCTCCAACAGATACCAACAGAAGACTATTTATCTGTTTTTCGCGACTGGGTTAAAAGGTTACAAAAATGTGTTTCAGTAAAGGGGGAATACTTTGAAGGTTTGTAATAAAAATATGTTTGATAAAACGTAGCACTGAAATAATCCGAACCCATTGACAAAACTTTTTGCAGGACCCTCGTAGAAGGTTTTGTTCTAGAGAAGAAGATTTTTAAAGGGTTTTACCATATATGGGCATGGCAGCCATTTTGATCCACGGACCTCGGCCATTTTAGCGATGTTTTGCTCCCCCGCCCCAAGGAAGCTCTAGTTAACCCATCGGCTTCACAAGAGAAGCAACATTTTTCGCATACAAACGTATAGGCCCCAGACAAATGCATAGGAAAACAAACCTGATTTTGCCGTAAAAAGGTCAAACGTCAACGTATGATCATTATTTTAGCAACTTTGGTATACCTCTCGTCCCCGATGATCTGAGCAAAGATTCAGTTCCAAGGCATCCTCGGTTATGGAGAAGAAGGTTTTTAAAGTTTTTTATTATATATAGCATGGCGGCCATCTTGTCAACAGACCGCGACCATTAGCAATCTTTCATTCCACCGAACTGAGGAGGCTCCATATGGAATTTGAGGCAAACTGGCTCAGCGGCTTCAGAGGAGAAGTCGTCTGAAAAGTGTTAACGGCCGGACGGACCGGAGCATAGCTCAGGTGAGCTAAAATGCTATAGCGTATAACCATTTCACCACAGAATTGAACGAAGTTTCTACTACATATATTGGATTAACCACTCCATATAAATGTAAGTATAATCATATTTATTGCACCTTTATAACGCCAGGAGTCGGACAACATTAGTAATTGCCCTCCCCCTAAAATGGAAAAACACAGCATGTATATTTCACGTGACGACAGCAATACACAATACAGTATTCAAGTTTCAAGTTGAGAAAAAAGCATAAGCTATATGTATATCGATTTGATGAAACTTTTGAGCTAGAGAAAAGAAAATCTAAGTATTGCAATTTAAAAACCCATCATTGAAATGTTGAATTGGAAATAAGAATAATGTATAAATACATACAAATAAATAATAAAGATATAAAGTGTATGGGGTGGGTGGGCGGGTGGGTGTGTGTGTGTATTTATAAGGTAGTCAGGTGTATCAGCAGACAGGTGTTGGAAAAGCAAACGACATGAACAAACAAACTTCGGGTTTAACCAATTTGACGAGACTCATATAAGTTTCTATTGGTTAAATAGCTACGAATATTCCAGATTTTTCAATATAGGTTTGAACAACGATAAAGGTACTAGTATTCTCTTGAGCAATTTAAAGCAATCCGAAATTACCTCCCCTTAAATACCTAAAAGCTTTTTTTCTGTAATGATAGCCTAACTTCGGATTGCTTTAAATAGTGTAATGTCCTCATTCACATATTTGGGACAGTTAAAGAAAATGTGTTCAGCATCTTCTGTTATAAAACCACATCCACAGATCGGGCTACCGCATAGGTGATTTAGGTATAACATTGTTTAAATTGCTAGTATTGTTTCTGATTCTTGCCTGTAAGACTTATCAATACCGTTCCCCACATAAAAAGAATTGTTGAACGTTATTACAATTACAATTTTGTGAAGATTTATCAATTTATTTTTGAAGCATGCCAGACTACTGGAGATACGAAAATCTTCATCAAGCGAATTCCATAAAGAGATGGATGATGGGATGCAGGTCTTTTATTTCTGGTAAATGGAACTGAGAGGTTATTATTGTTGCGAAGAAGATAATTGGTTGTGTCTCTTACAAAATGAGGAATAAGGTCGGATATGTAATCAGGACTCATCATTAATTGTTTTATACATGAATGCCAGTTTTTGTTCTTTTCGCCTAGTATTAATGGAATAAAAGTCAACAAGGTTTGCCTTTAACTCGGTTTAATTGAGTCTCTTCATATGCAACACTGTAGTTTGCGAGGCGGAACGCAGCCACACTGTCTATATGATAAAAGTAAAAAAAAGATTGCCTTTGGAAACAAAAAAAAAAAAAGAAAAACACACAAAATCACGCAAATCGGAGACTCGGTTTGATATGCAACACTGTAGTTTGCGAGGCCGCACTCGCCCACTAGCGCCGGCTTAAGCGGTATTCGATTTTCAAAATAACCAGGATGGGCTCAATGATCCCAAAGGCAATAAAATATAACCTGCACTATGATGATGTACGGAGAGACTTTTTACGGCCGCCACACGGCACAACACAAGCTACAGTAGAGTAAAATAAAATAAAAAAAAGATTGCCTTTGGAAACAAAGAACACACAAAATCACGAATATCGGAGACTCGGTTTTATTGAGTTTCTTCATATGCACCACTGTAGTTTGCGAGGTCGCACACGTAACCTAGCGCCGGCTTAAACGGTATTCGAGTTTCAAAATAACCAGAATAGGCTCAATAAAATCTTACATACTTGGTTGTATTCTTAAGGCTCTGTTTGTTCTTAAACCTTTAGACCAGGCATCGTCACAATCTGTGTAGATGGCTGCATTAAAAAAGAAAATATGACAAACAATTATCTACAGATGAACGAGAAACAAACTACGGCAACGATAATCGACGATCGCCATTCCATCAATAATGCTCACATACGGTTTCTAATGATATTTTGTGGATTATTGTAAATACCGTATTTACCCTAATAATGCCTGCGCAAACACTGTAGAATGCAGAATCTGATCGTGGTCTACATTGATTGCCACTCATCCAGCAATATTTTAGACACATCACTTTTTCCAGACTAAGAAATGTATGGTATAGAGTTAAGGTCCCAAAATGCTAAGGGCAAATAGGAAACACCTTTCTAATTTAATTTTAAAGTTTCTTGCCCTTTTTTGCCTATTGAAGTATCTGTCTACGCATTGGTATGTATGTGCTTTGCCAACACTTTACAATTACTAAGGCTTAGCATCCCAAACATGACACATAGGTGAGCAGTATAATCACAAATGATTTACTGCAGAGAGTGGCGTCGTTCTGCAGCGTCTGATCATAGTATATACTATTTGCAATAAAAAACAATCTTTGTACAAGAAATATTAATAAAACAAAATAAATAAGAAATAAAATAAAGCAAACTTTCTTAACCCTTTCAGGCCGGTAGACCAAACCAAATACCTGTGCAAACAGTTTAGATCGAGATGACATAGCTCGTAACGGGCCGTTATATCTGTATCTTCACTGTTTTTGATTTAAGACTGAACCACTATTCGTGAACAAGTCCAAATTCAAAACTGGAAGAGGCCACTTTAGAAACTTAGAATGAAAGGGTTAAACTTGAAAATAGACCTATACAAAGAGTGACATAGACAAGACCAGTGTAGACAAATGGGTCAGTGGTGATATATAAAAGCAATAGTGACAGCAAAAATAATACGAACTCTCTGCAACTGTGGTTTTCTCGGTAGAAGTTGTTGATGGTGCATTTGTTGATGGTGCAGTTGTTGATGCTGCAGTTGTTGATGGTGCAGTTGTTGATGGCGACATGGCCCCAACTGTTGAAACATTATGGCATGCAGTAGAAGATACGAAGGCAGGTAAAGGCGTCGACATATTTAAAGACAACATTGTAGAAGAAACTGTTACAGCGGCTGTTGAGACGGAAGCAGCAGGTTTGGTTGTAGAAGATGAGGTAGTTGATAGTGGCTGAGCAGATGTTGTTGTACTGGATCCAACTTTAGTCTGAGTCGATACGATTCCATTCGTACAAGTACACAATGATCCAGATTTCAGACTCTGAAACAAAAGTGTGTGACCAGCTTAACATGCAGGACTGTGCACTCTTCCGAACTTCAACGAAAGTGCGGACATTATAAATTACGGTACTGACGTAGGTACCCTTAACCCTTGTCCTGCTGAACCCGGATATATCCTGCCTTTGCAAACAGTGTAGATCCAGATCAGTTGGCTTCTGAAGAAGCCAACTGATTTGGATCTACACTGTTTGCCATTCAGTATTTGAATTTGTATCAGCAACCTGAATCAAGTAATCTGGTTTGCTGAAAATTAGAAGTGGGCGTGGCATTTTAATTTATTTAGCATGACAAGGGTTAATATTCGGACAACTTAACTCATCAGAATACTTGTCTAAAACTTTGAACAATTTTATTTCATTCCTGATAATGTGCCTGAAAACTACCGGATAAGTGACGAACAGTGTAGACCCTGTGGTGTCTGATCTTGGTGTAAACTGTTTGCTTATTATTAGGCTTGCTTTTCCTAACATTTAGTGTTGTTATGTATAAGTTATAAGTTAGCCATCTACTTATAAGTTAGCCATCGGACTAATAAGGGGTCGATAGCAATTAGTGAGGTTTCTAAATTTCTGAATCTTGCACGGAACCGTAACCCAACAACAGGAAAGATATACGGCTGAGTATATATATCTCGGGGGAGGTGGGGGCGGGGGCGGTAACTTCCTATATATGGCATAGTACGGATGTGCGTGCCGAATAGCCCCCTTTTTCAGCATTGCCAGGTATATGATTGGCCCCCTTGTTTCAACAAAAAGGATATGAATGGCCCGATTTTTCTGGATTCCTATGTGTAAGGCCCCATTTGTCTGACATCCTGGTATATGCACATATTTTGACTCAGAGATGTTTCGAGGCTGCTTATCCTCTTGGTATTACATGAATTGACTGTGATATTTGTGTAATAACCGGCAAAAATGGGTTCAAAAAATCAAAGGGCAGTATATGAACAGGTCAACATTTTGGATGATCAAGTATATGAATGGGTCCGTTTTTTCGAAGGCAAGGTATATGAATGGGATAGGTTTTGAAATACTGGCTCGCACACCCGTACCAAAATTACCCCTAAGTTACCCACCCGCTCCCCCACCCCCTCCCGAGGTATATATATATATGCTTGGAGATTGATTCATACAAAACGGCTGTATAGCAATTCAAAACTAATTGCATTTTGAACAATTGCATGCATTTTGCATGATACTGGTTTCGAGTTTTGCAAATATACAGAATCTGATTTACAAAGAGAGGCGAATACGTTAAGGTCCGAGTGATCTCCTTTGGAGGCCTGAGTTCAATATTTGTTATCATGATCTTTAGCAACGTTATTACGCATGTGTTTATTAGCTGCAACAACAGTAATTGCAATGTATGATCTATTAAGTGGAAATACACAGATATATACTGACAGGTAAATTACGCCAAACTGCCGATAAATTTATCTGTACAATTGATGTCAGAATATAAATAAGCAATGATTGTTTAAAATTATTGTCGCGTTTATTCTATGGAATTTTAATAAAAGATTTTGTTTGCGGAAATTACTTCGCCTATTATGTTTGGTCTTCATACATTCTTACCGAGTATGTTCCGTCAACAAAAGATTTGAAATAATGAACATGAAGAAATGCGCGGCGAATCCCTTCAACATGCATTTTTAAAACTGACGTAAGTACAATACACTTATCATCACGAAAACATGCCTATATAATTTTGACCCCCTTAAACCCCACTTTTATATAGTAAAACTGGGGTTTACAGGGGTATACATTATTTTTCTTATTTCTGCTCAAAAACATAGATTGTGGGTACTCGTTAGAACCGCCTTGCCCAGGCGGTTCTAACGAGTACCCACAATCTATGTTTTGAGCAGAAATATGAAAAATATTAGAATTTTTTATCTGAAAATTTGCCAGTTTTTTGGTTGTAAAATTTTCAATATATTTGAATAGGCGTGTTTTCGTAATGCTATACAAATGTATTTATAGAAGAAAAAAACATAAGCATGAAAGCCCGAAAGATGTCTGGTAAAAATGTTATTCAAAATAGTGTCATAAAATTTGCAATTAAACATTTCCTTGCAGGCTTATAGTAGCGGCAATATTGCACGTAAAATCGAACATTTTTTGGTATTAATTAATCCATTTCTATATACCTTCTAATAAATGCTACAAAAAACGGTAGAAGATTTATTTGAAATGCAGTTTGCATGCGAAATTAAAAAAAATAGATGTCAGCAGGAGTGTCACTCATGGCTTTATGTTTGCATATGAGCATGAAAAAATAAACATTCTGCTTTCTGCTTTAAGCATTTTTTCCTTTCTTTTGTATGATTTTAACTTGAATACACAAGGTTTTGTATACTTAGAATTTGTTCAGTGTCAACTGGGCCTCGTTAGAAACGTGCAAATTTCGCGCAATGCAATATATGCATATCTACTAAACAGTTGCTTTATATACATACATGTCAAGGCTTTTTCTTTATCGAAATAAATCGTACATCTTTCCGGTTCTTGCGTTAACAAAAGTGAGTAGTGGAACCCGTACTAAATTTATTTAAGCAACGCACATGTCTTTGAGCATAGATATTACTTTAGCGATACCCAAATTAATATGTTATTTCGGAAAATGCCAGGTTTTGTCAGCAACTATAAAACTTATTGGGAGGCAGGCACAGTACTTTTATACAAGTCTGGTATTACATCGAAACTATCCAATAAAACAGTAAGCGGACAGCGAAGGTTCTGATCAGACTGCATGACTGTGCATTTTAGTCATTTAAAGAAAACACATTTTTGCAGGTCACCACCTCTTTAAATTCCGTAAAACGCCCCCGTTGGCATTCCTCATGACATGTATATCGGTGGTTAAACAAGGGAAAACAAAATGTAACTGTCAATAATTACCCACTCTAATGCTTTTCCATGCGGTATCATACACAAAATTGCTTTGCGAATTTAAGTAATATTACATTTGGTTTTGCATATGGGCCTCGTCAAGCGTCAAGCGAAAAGATGTCTTCAAACAAGCGCATAATTCACAGAATCAAATACACCCGCGCATGTGCAAACTCATCCGGGTATTTACTCACCATTGATAGATTCTACAATGTCCAATGATTGTGTTAGCGGACAGCGAAGTCCTTGATCAGACAGCGCATATGCGTAAGCTGATTTGGGAATTCGCAGTTCGCATATGAACGGTCGTGTTTTTGCATGGCGCGGCCCATTTGTTTAAGTATAAGGCTGGCACAATTCTTCGGATAATCGATTAATTGATCGATAAATTCCACAAAAATGATTATCGTTACAGCTTTGCTAATAATCGATCATTTAATTTCAATGTCTCTTACTTTACCGTATTTACCCTTAGTATTCAGACACCTCAGCTCCTTACCATACTTAATCTAAAATATGAACAAGTACAACTTCCTACCCAATGGTGTGTCTAAAATAGCTGGATGAGTGGCAAACAGTGTAGACCCTGATGAGACGCCGCATTTGCGGCGTCTCATCTGGATCTACACTGTTTGCTCAGGCCTGTCAGATCAAATACATGCAGTAAAGCACAACATATGGTAAGAGTCATGCTCAGACACACAGGCAAAATTATGACCAAATCTTCAGTGATTACTAATCGATTATCAATCCCACTGGCAGGACGGATAATCGATTAACTTTTTAGCTCTGATTAGCCGGTCTTAATACAGTACATATACACATGTTTACAATGAAATATGAACACTTAAGAAATCCAGTCTGATGAATCGTTCCAATTATCTTTTGGACCGGTGGATTTGTGAAATCAGAGACGTTCGCCTAGCTATATTCAGTCAGACTTTATGGTAAGTTGTGATTAAGGTGACTTAATAAACAATGTAGATAGCTTTCAAATGGTTGTTAGAAACACATATCACATCAAAAATGTTTTGGAAAAAAATATTTGTTTGAAGCACATTTTATTGATAGCTGTTTTTTAAAACATACAATTCAAATGATTGTTTGAAAAAAAAAAATGCCATCCAAATTGTTCTTTTAAAGGGAAACGAATACACTTGTAGAGAAGGAAACTCTGTCCAATAGATTTACTTCTTAAAAGGTTCGATTAAAAAAGGAAATTATTTGCTCCCCAGTGGTAGCTCCCAAGACTGGTAAAGGTAAAAGGTAAACATATACATGTAATATAATAACAGAATAATTACCGCTATTTCTTGCTTAAGGGCCGAATTGTCTTTCAAAATCCGTTGTAAATCGGATTGCAATGACCCGACGGTGGCGGTGAAAGCAGCCATCTTTGATTCCAGATCTGACAATCTGTCACCATGGTTTCCCAGAGAGTGTAAAATATCTGGCTGAGTGAGAGATGAAGAAACAAAACTATCCAAGAAGCAAAGTAGAATACACGTGTATCCGAGCATTGTTTACTTTGACTGTCTTTGCTTCCGCCTGTTAGAATATAATAAGGTGGAATGAACACGCTTTTAGGAAAGTAACTGTCAAAATTGTAAAGTCTTCCTTCTGAAAAGGAGTGTACTCTAAAAAGAAAGAATTTGCTCCCGTTGGGAGCAAATTCTTTCCTTTTAGAGTAGACCCCTTTTAGATGGGCCTTGGTGTGCAGGAAGGCAAACAGGAAGTCACAAAAGGTGTGTCCCTTATACAAAAACTGGCGGAAAATGTACCAAGTACATCTAGGCCTCTTATGACCTAATTGTTTAGATTCTCTGATTAATTTACTGCTTATCAGTTGATGCTATAACACGATTCCATTTATGAGAGAATATTACTACTATCAGACCTCCCGAGGTCAAGTTGACAGAACGGGATCCAGACACATTACCTGTATTACAATCGCATCACTGTGCTGTCCAATACAGGTTCTACGTTTTCGTAATGTTGAGCGTCAAGCAAACGAGCTCCTAGTGACAATGGGAGGAAACTTATCCCCTAAGAGCAGACAATTTTTTGACGGAGATTTCTCCGCTGAGTGTCAGTGTACCAATTCCCCTCAACCCATTTTAGTCTGGAGATCTAACAAAATAGTAAATGGCAAACAGTGCAAACCCGGCTCAGACGCCGCAGAATGTGGCCCCTTATCTGGGTCTCCACTGTTTGCGAATAGTGTATCTATTTTGCTCTAGGAATATCTAAATCACTTAGCCTAGCATACTTAAAACTGAAATTCCAAAGTTCCAGTGTAAAGAGTTTATTCAGTCTAAAATGAGTTAAAATGTCTGCTTGTCTGTGACTCCGTACTCTGCCAAAACAAATATGCAACATATGTAAAAACGTGTCTTCGGGACATATGCCGACCTATCATGCGCATGCGCACAGTCTGCCTACAGAAATATTGGATACTGTAGAAGGTTTCGAGGCATATGAAGTCCCTCATCAAACTGCGGTGTCGCGGGCTTCTATGGATCTTTACTATCATATATTCACCGACGTAGCGTAGTAAAAATTAAGGTCGAGGTCAGATAAAGTGTTGTCAGTGCTCCAGAAGAAAGGTATCGTCTAAACAAACCGCTCTATAATAAACCCTTAAAGTGCTAAGCAAATTTGTACCAGGCGACATTCTATTTTTATCATCACGAAAACATACCTATATAATTTTGACCCCCTTAAACCCCACTTTTATATAGTAAAACTGGGGTTTACAGGGGTATACATTATTTTTCTTATTTCTGCTCAAAAACATAGATTGTGGGTACTCGTTAGAACCGCCTCGCAGAAATAAGCAGAAATAAGAAAAACTATCAGCATTTTTATCTGAAAGCTTTCAGTTTTTGGTGGTGAAATTTTCAATATATTCGAATAGGCGTGTTTTCGTAATATTACTTTTCAGAGCGAATAAAATTTGCCACTTCATGTGAAACGGCTGCTAGGCCGGCAGAGGATTCACATGAAATATCAAGTTTTATTTGCTTTGAAAATAATATAAATAAATAAATATAATCAAAATACCTGCTGCAGTTATGAGTAGAATTAAAAGGTGACGTAGACGTAGATCAACCCACGCACTGGCACTGACAATTCAGGCTCAACTCAGCTGAGCATGAAATTTTCCCTGCTAATAAATATGAAATGCCAACAAATATGAAAACGCCAACAATAGTTGGCATTTCATATTTATTAGCAGAGAAAATTTCATGCTCAGCTGTATTTAGCAAGAAAAAAATTGCAATTGCTAGTAATTTGAAATTTATTAGCAGGATTTAATGCTCTGCTGAGTTGAGCATGAAAAAAGTTTTAATAACCTCGGGTCCAGGACGGTTACAGTATCTACCATCAATGTTCCGACACCTTACTCCTTACTAAGATTGTCCTAACAGTTTAACTAAAGGCTGTCTCACACAGAACACGGTTGGGCACACGGTTCCAATACGGTATACTCGGTTATACACGGGTTGACTGGTACGAGTATTGAGCTCCAACCGTGCCTGGGGATGAGTTGGTACGATTTAGACTCGAATGTAGCACGAGTATGTACGAACAAAGCACGGATATACTCGGTCAAGCAAGGTTTGTCACGGTTGAAACACGATTTGCAAAACGATTTTCATACGATTGTTGTACGGTTCCAAGTACGGTATAGTACGGTCTGTTACGGCCTATACGATTAAACACGACTTTTACTCGATTAACTGGACATTTACAGGGTTTACATTCGGTCCCGCCGACTTTTGTTCGAGTTATGCTCGAATTATCACACATTCGTGTATGTTTTGATAAATTGACTCGTTTTGATGGCTTGGCTTCATAAATTTTCGAACTTTCAACAGAGAAGTTATCAAAATGGCAGATGACAGAATAAGGGAATTAGAAATCATGATAAGACTGATAGACATTGAGATTATTTTGGCCAGAAGGCGTGAGGGGAGACAAGAACAAGCCAACAGAAGGAGAAGAAGAAGGAGGCAAGTTTGGACAAGAGAATGGCTCCAAAGAAGGGTCATGTTTGGTCAATATGATACTCTGTTACATGAACTAAACAGAGAGGACCCCAGGTGTTACAAGAACTTCCTCCGTGTTGATGCTGACTTGTTTCAGGAGTTTGTGAGACGTGTCGGGCCACAAATAACCAAGAAAACAACCAATTGGAGGTAAACAATAATATCTATTTTTCAGAGAATAGCAACATATCCAATAATAAATCTAAATGTGAGAATTGTAAAACACATGTCGATGATTAATAATTTTTTACCTTTATTTATTTTCAGAGAGCCATTGGATCCTGGACTGAAGCTTGCAATCACACTCAGACACATGGCCACTGGTGCTACATTCAGAGAGTTGATGTACAGTTTCCGGGTAGCAGACAACACAATCTCAACATTCATACCGACAGTCCTGGAGGCTATAGTCGACACATTCCAAGCCGAAGTTATGCCACCACTTATTGAGCCAGATGAATGGAGGGAAGTCAGTACCAGGTTCAACACCAAGTGGAATTTCCCTCATGCTTGTGGTGCCCTGGATGGCTCACGTGTGGAGTGGACTTCATGTGCGGTTGTATATACGGTCTCGTACGGTCTCACACGGTCTCTCACGGTCTTGTACGATCGCTAATACGATCATACACGGACATGGCACCCGTGCCAGTTTTTTTAAAAGTTTTAAAAATCATACACGGCTTTCACGGATACACTCGAATGGCCCGAGTGTAACTCGGATAAGGCCACGGTTGGTTCGGTTGTATGTACGGTTTACACGGGTGGCCAACCGTAAAAGCCGTGTGTTCTGTGTGAGACAGGCTTAACCAACTTATTGACCTTTGATATGTCTAAAATTGCTGGACTATAGATCTGCACAGGACTATGTGTCAGAATAAGTCATTGACCTTTGTCTTTGTGACCTTGACTTTTGAAATCTTGAACAGAAACTGACCTGTATCCCTGGCCTGATATCAACAACTTCAAGTGAAGTTAATGCAAAACTTTGATGCCCATTTGTGCCTAGCGTCCCATCAATGGGACATTGGCAAACAGTGTAGACCCCGATCAGTCGTGGCGTCTTATCAGGGTCTACACTGTTTGCATTAACTACAGGCACTTCAATAAAACATGGTAATGATCCAATCTGACCAGACACCTCTAACTGGAAATAGATTGGTCTAAAGAGTTCAGGTAGAGCAGTCCACTCGGCATAAATGGGTTAAGGCAGAATGACAAAAATAACCTTGCGCTTATGCGTTGTTAGATCTGATACATCACTCGATGCACATGATAGTGTGTTGGTTTCCGCTCACTGGCAAAATAATTTTTGATTAATTTGCTCATCATTTTATCTCTGTTCATTTTATATCTGTTTGTCTTCTTCAAACTAATAAGGGTACAATAATCTAGAAATGATTTTGCTCAGGCCGTCCATATGGATGTACGTTTGAGGATTTCCTCTTCTTTTGGTATCTCTTCGTGATTGTAGCCTTGCCTGGGGACTTTTATTTATTTTGTGGCTATCTATTTGCATGTTTATCTACAGACATCTTTTGTACTATTGTACTGTTGTTAGGGTGAGAACAGATACGACTTATCAACTAAATATTTGGACAAAATATCTGTCAAGTCACTACAATTATATTACTTGCACAAATCCGGCCTCGATGGCTCAGTTGGATGCGCCGTCCGATTGAAGATCAGGAGGTCGCGGGTTCAACCCCCGCCGAGGTCGGCAATATTCTTTCGTAGAGATTGATCATGAAATATTTTCTACGGTCATTCTCTCCCTTCCGCTGATTCAAGAAGGGCAGTTGTCAGTTTCTGGCGAAAGAATGTGCACAATACTGATTAACCGCCTAGAGGACCAAGCCTGCCCAGTAAACATGTGTTTAGGTAAACTGAGTGCGCTCGAGATGACCACATTGGGTCGACTGGGCCGTAAAACCTCAACACAAACACAAAACTTGCACAAAGTTAAAAAAAAATCTCGTTGTTAAAATTCATGTCGTATGTTTGCAGCATTGATAATTTCGCGCAGGTAAAACCCATTATATTTCATACACACTGTAGAGGAATAAAATAACTGAATACAAATATGAGCAGAAACGTCAGAAAACGGAGTTGCGCCAAGTGAAGATTCTGATCAGCCTGCGCATTTGCGCAGTCTGATCAGAATCTTCACTGGGCGCATTTCGATAGCCGAGGATGCAAGACTTCATGCGGACAATGAAGACTCTATTTAGACTGCACAGATGCGCAGGCTGATTTCAATCTTCGTTGGATTCACATGTGAGAAGGTACGATTTCTCATGTTGCGACTCCTATATTTCTGAACGCATCAAACTGGGACAGCAACGGCAGCAATAAGCTGTATGTCCACAACGAGATGGTGCAAGAATTTAACAACTGTGAAAAGAGCAGGTAAAAATACAACAGAAAAAGCAGACTCGGTTTGATTTAGTTGTACAAGAAGTTAAATGTAAACAGAAAATGCAACATTCCTTGTATTCTCTAGTAGCTTTAAGTAGACCTCTGTTTTCACGTATAAGTTATAAAAGACTGTAAAACCAGGCTTCTTGTGTGTGATATAGCGGTGTGGTAACAGTATATGTAATGGAAATTAACACTAAACTCCCGATCACATCCAGACACTATTATCATAATATGACTATTAGACAGTTGACTCCATATTCCTCAAAAATAGACATTTTATTATTCAAGAAAAGTTTCATAAATTGATGTATGTTATCAACACAATCATAAAATGTGGCACCTGACAGCCTGTAAAATTTCAGTCAGTCTCTCGATTTTGAAATGAAATTTCTTTTTATGGTATCTCTGAATTAATGTTGCCAACATTAATTCAGAGATACGATAAAAAATCATTTCATTTTTGATCCAGTTCAAAAACGAAATACAAACAAAAATTTTATATGATGTCAGATGCCACATTTTATGATCGTATTAATACCATATATCAATTTATTAAACCTTTCTTGAATAAAATAAAACAAATGTCTATTTTTGAGGAATATGGAGCCTTTAAGGGACTTGGTACACTTGGACTATTTTCTGTCATTTTTACAAGACAGGCAACTTTGATGTCTTCCATGTTGCATTCCTGAAAACTAAAATCCTTCTAAAAGAGAGTCTTCTCTTAAAGCACCACTTGGGATTTTTTTTTTTCGTGGGAGGGAGTACGGGGGGGGGGGGGGGGTGGGGGGGGGGCTGGGGTGGGATGTGGGGGAGGTGGTGATTGTGTGTATGCGTGGGGGGGCGGGGGGCGGGGGGAGGGTCACTTTTACAGTTGCGTCAAAGTATTCATACACTAAAATTTCCTTAAGGTTGTTGTCCACGTGATTATCATTGACCAATGAAATCCAACCGCGCGTTTGTACGAAATACAGGTAACTGTTATTTATAGCCGCTCTGTTCTTGTCGCTGCAATGTCAGGGTGCAGTGTAAAGAGAGTTATCCGTAAAACCTAGACTCGCACATTGGCAAACAGTGCAGACACAGATCAGACGCCGCAGAACGCAGTAATCTGCATTGCTTGTTTAAATTACAGGAAATCAAGGTTAAATGAAACAGTTTTAAGTCCCCGTTCAGGACATTGTCCCAGCCTACACTCAGAGTGAATCGACCCACCAGTGCTGTCAGTGCTTTGATTTTCTTTTTAGCGTAGTTGCCTAGAAACTGTTTTTACGTAGTTACATTAAACAAATTAGAAGAGACACGGCCCAGCAAAGGCTACCATTGGAAAAGTTAGCATTCCAAAGACATGGGAAAGAGAAACAAAACACGTGAGACGTATAAGAAGAAAACACAAACAATATATGAACAGTAGAGGACGAAATGAACACAGAACAACCGCAACAGAAGAACCGCATTGGAATAACCACATTACATTAACAGTGGATTGTTAAAGAGAAGTTTGTGATAGTTTTCTCAATTTCTCAATACAACATATGTTGTGCGTACTCATCAGAAGGCGCTTCTAATAGGACGCTACCAGAGAGTACCCACAGTGTAGTTTTTATCCCAGACAAGTATATGGCTTAACCAGGGCCCAGTTGTTCAAAGCGTCGTTAGCTTAACGAGCTCGTTAAGGGTCATTTCGTTAACTGTTTTAGCGGATTCAATATACAATGTTCTGATATTTTTTGCTGAAAAAATGTGAGTAGCTTTTGCACTGCAAAAGCTACTCACATTTTTTCAGCAAAAAATTTCACCATATTTGCGTATCGCTCGATGTAAATTTTAACGAATCGTTAACTAACGATGTCGTTAGTTTTGAACAACTGGGCCCTGATTAATAAAAAAGGCCTTTTCAATAAAAATATATTTTTGTTTTTATTTCTCAATGTAAATATTTGTGCCGTGGATCCTTATTAGAATCGCTAGGTGTGCGCTTCTCATGACTACGAAAAGCATTTGTTTTCGTGCAGAAATATAATCCATATACCCATCATATCTAGAGCTTAGTCAGCTGTGATGTTTTCACTACATATATAACGGAAAAAATAAGAAACATTTGGTCTAAACGCGCCTGAATAGACTAAAACCAGACATGTAGGCTGATTTATTCATTGAAAAGCTTTGATAAAAATGTCAAAAAAAAAAAAAAAAAAAAAAAATGCACAGCTTGCAAAATATTTAACACTGACTGAACGCGATAAACGTCTCACAGTAAAACTATGCAAAAATGTACATTTCCAAACCAAAGACCTATAAGCTATGAAAATCAAAGTTTGAACATATTCTGCTGCTTAGAGTTTTAAATCTTTATTAATAATGACACAAGTAAAGGACAAAATACAAACCCCAGAGTTTGTAGAAAAATCGACTTTTTTGTTCAGAAATGTATTTTCAACCAAGTTTAGCATTTTTCATAAAATAAGTCTTTCTACAGACTAAAATAATACATACATACATAAACAAATTCAAACAGATTAAAACAACATACAGCCAACAGTTTTTTCCCACAGTCTCAGCATAAACGATGATTTTGCGAACTGCTTTTGTTCAAGTACACAGTCTGAAAAAAAAAATACTTCGAGTGTTAAGAGTTAAGACAGTCAGCGGGTACACAACGTTGAAACAACGTCAAATCTATGTTAATTCAACGTCTCGCTGAACTGGCGTTGTTTCAACGTTATGTGCCTGCTGGGAGGGAAATAACAGAAATAGATATAATTTTCAAAGAAGATAATTCCCCTTTACAGGAGACCCTGTTTCAGAAGAGACTTGTTATGCTGAGAATTTGAAAATAAATAAATTGACTTGGCAGGAATCTTAGATCTACATGTAGGACCCGACGCCTGAATCTGCAGTCAGACGTGATACCGACTGCGCTCCCAGCCTCTAGCACTCTTTCCTTTTAGATCATAAGGCTCAGGTTCGAATCTCGCTAGAGGCGGAATTCAATTCGTAGATGAACGACAACGACACTACGTTCGTCTTAATATGACTTCAGTAGTGTTGAAAAGGACGTAAAACAAAATATGTTGTACATGCAGAAGACGATTGTCTTTTAATCCTTTCAGCCCTGCAGACCAAAGGTTATAAGGTTATTTTAGCAAACAGTGTAGATCCTGATGAAACGGCTCATAATGAGGCGTCTCATCAGGATCTAGAATGTTTGTCATTTTTTTTTCTATTTTTGAGTGAGACCCCAATTTGGAATAATGGTTCTGACCATATTGAGAGATGGATGAGTCCACTTCAGAAACAACTCAGGAATGAAAGGCTTAAGGATTCACTGGATTCAGAGGGCGTGGGTGGGTGGGGGGGGGGGGGGGGGGGGGGGCTGGGGAGGGAGGAGGGAGGAGGGAGGATGGTTTCAGTTGACCCCACCCCCTTTTGAATCAAACTTTTATTTTAATGGATTTTTTTTGATAAATCTGATAAATTTGGGATACCGTATATACCCTTAAGTTTCATACCTTACTCTTTATCTTATACTTCTCTTCAACAAATCCATTTTACTACCCGTGTATGTGTATAAAATTGCTGGGTGAATGGCAAATAGTTTAGACCCTAATCCGTGGGACGCCGCGTTTGATCTGGGTCTACAATGTTTTCTCAGGCCTCTCTGTATGAATACGTATGGTAAGTACGGTAATTTGTTATAATCAAACCCCTCTGAAATCATCCTGGATCCGCTCCTGAGAAAAAAAGGTAGAAAAATAAATGTCTATGAAAAAGAAAAACTAAACGGAGGAAAGACAAACGAACTACAAAGCTACTGTCTTATGCCAAGTTATGATATTTTTGGAATTTCACTATAAATGTGCTATGTGCATGCCCTTCAGTGCTGAAAACAAATTGCCAAACGATAGAAATTCCAGAAAATTAAAATGAATTAACATCACGAAAACATGCCTATATAATTTTGACTCCCTTAAACCCCACTTTTATATAGTAAAACTGGGGTTTACAAGGGTATACATAATTTTTCTTATTTCTGCTCAAAAACATGGACTGTGGGAACTCGTTAGAACCGCCTCGCCGAGGCGGTTCTAACAAGTACCCACAATCTATGTTTTGAACAAAATTATGAAAACTGTTCAGAGTTTTTATATTTGAAAATGTTCAGATTTTGGAGGTGAAATTTTCTACATATTTGAACAGGCGTGTTTTCGAAATGAGGTTTGAGTATCACGGTCCTTCGCAGTCCCATTGTCAAGTAGTCCGCTATAGTTCCTCTTACATACATTTGAACCCGGACACAGTACTTTCGAGGCCCTCCAAGTGGGGTACCATGTTTTCTAATTCCCTTAAAAGAATAGGCCATGTTCCCTTGTTCCCTCAAAGTGATTTTCAAAGTTTCTATATTCCTAGTTCCAAAATTAGTTTTGTTCCTTTAAAATACTTGCCATTATTCCCTTGTACCCTGAAAATAAATGGACATATTCACTTGCTCACCAAAACCCCTGGAAAGGCCTCATTTCCTACTCGATCGCATCTGCGCTCTGCGAAAACTCAGATCAGCCTAAGCATCCGCAAAGTCTGATCAGAGTCTTCGCATGGCACTGTGGGCAGCCAAGAATCCAAAGCGGGTCTTCAGGCGGACAGCGAAGACTCTGACCAGCCTACGCATCAGCCTGTAATCTGAGTCTTGGCTCGGCGCACAAGCAATTTTGTAGGAAATGCTGTGCCCCGGATCAGTAGTTGTTAGAAAAGTGGGTAATTTTCAGTAACTTGAGGACTTTAAATATTCGTCCCCGTAATATTAGGTAAAGAAAACAACGACAACGTCTTTACTACAATCATAATCTGATTCGATTATATTTTATTTTAATAATACACATCCTCTATGGCATGGAAAACGTTGCAACATTCCAGATCCAATATTTCTAAGTCTAAAAAATAAAGTAGTTTCTCAATATTTAGAAATACATGTACATGTAGTTGTTCTATCTGATAATATAAATGCTGATTAACACGTTGACTGAGTATAAAAAAATATGTTTATTCTAATAAAGTGAATTTGTTGATAAAAATAGATCAGAATAAAAATATTTACTGTGTAAAGTATATAGCTGTTCATCCGATCATATAATAATTGATAAAATATTTATTTGCTATGAAATATATGTATTCTTCGACATATTCTACAAACCAGTAAGAGTATAAGGGAAATAACTCAAATAGAAGAGCAGTGTTCTCGTGTCCAGCGGTTAGCGCTCTTAGGTTATCGATTCACATATGCGTTCATACAGTTACAATAATTATTCTGAATTTAAATGATGACAACAAACGACTGAAGCCTTTTGTCAGTCGCATTTAATATACACTTAGATTTATAAATGCATGCGTTTTTAAACATCTTAAAAAAATAACATTGGCTCTTCTTGCGTGGGAAAGTGGGAACGGTTATGATATGATTCGCCTATTTAATGAATAAGAAAATAATGATTTTTCCAACAGTATTTCGTTTTCCAACAGTATTTCGTTTTTGGATAAAGTTTTCTTCTTTTTTTTTTCTAGACAGAGGAAAGGCGATTATAAAAGACTCTATGCAACGAAGCACCATACAGACACGAGCTGAATTTACCTCCAACGCATTCGAACTCGATCCAAAGCCTAGGCCCAGTTGTTCAAAGCATTGTTAACTTAACAAGCTCATTAGTGGTCAAAATGTTAACTGTTCTAGTAAGTAAAATATCTAATTCACAGGTATTCGTTGTTGAAAAAAAATGTGAGTAGCCTTTTCAAATGCAAAAGATATTCACATTTTTTTTTCAGCAAAAAATAGCGTAAATTTGTATATGCCATATTTTATGATCAAAGTTTTAACGAAACGTTAACTAATGACATCGTTAGTTGTGAACAACTGGGCCCTGGATTCCAAACGGTACACACAACCACTCGGCTAAATAGTACATGTAGTATGTCATAATGTTAATATATATGCAAATTTTCCTTTCACACACACACATACACACACACACACACGTATATATATATATATATATATATATATATATATATATATATATATATATATATATATATATATATATATATATATATATATATATATATATATGCACATAGAAAAATGATATTTATTATTCAAAGTTATATTATTGAATGGGACATGTGAATTTTATAGAATAAATATTTTATACTTATTTAATATTTTACAAACAAATGTATAAAGTATTGAACAAAATGTTTTATATAGAATATCAGAACGTTTTCATGCCATAATCCTCTCTTTCATGACAACATTTATTACAATTAGCTACATGTATAGTGATGAAAACGTACATTTTTGATATACAAAATATACAGCAGTACAATCATGGAAACATAACATTTTGATATAGAAGTGAATGAACATACATGGGAAATAACATATGGTTTGCAACAGTGCAGAACTCTATAAACATATTTGAGCCGGCGTACGACAAAACCTGTGCATCCGCGCAGTCTGATCAGAATCCTCGCTGACATCATGTGCCTTCTACAGCCTCCAGGCTATTCAAGGAGGGATAAACAATAACACTTGCCGAACCGGGTGGGTGTACAGGCTGGTCGGAGTCTTAGTTGGTCATACAGGTCTTATTGTATATATAAGATTTGTGCGACCAGCGAAGACTCAGATCAACCTGCGCATCCGCACTGTCTGATCAGACTCTTCGCTGACTGCACATACCTTCTACAGCCTTCGGGCTATCCAAAGAGGGATAAACAAGAACCCGTGCCATTCGGGATGAGTGTACAGGCTGATCTGAGACTTTATTGGTCAAACAGATCTTATTGTTGGCTTTGTCGTGCGCTGGCTCAGTTTCAGCTCAATGGGACTGGATAGACGTGATACGTTTTCCTCCATTTTTTAACAAGGGAGACAACTTTTCTGACGTCCTATTTGCTTCCCAGCACATCAAGCCCCTTCTGAAAAGGGGTCTATTCCAAAAGGAAAGAATTCCCTGAAAAGGGGGAGAAAAAATCTTTCCCTCTTAGAGTAGACGGCTTTTTAAAACAATTAAAGCAGAGTTGCCCCCCTTCAAATCAATTCCTATTAAGCGAACACACGCATATAATACAGTTGACTCTCATTATCTCAAACACTGATAACTCAAACTACTGCTTAAGTCAAACTAAATTTGGATAATGGTTTAGAGTTTGCTTTCTGGTCTTTACATTTTAACTCCTGTTATCTCAAACTACAGTTATCTCAAACTGAAAATTCTAGTCACTTAGAGTTTGAAATATTGAGAGTCCACTATATATAAGATATAAGCACGTGTATGAAAGCGCGTTCAGAGCATTCGGTGTCCGCTTATAGAATGCCTGGATATTATAGAATGTAACAATTCGGAGTTAATGCCCTCGTGATATTGTGCGCATGCGTAAGATGATATGGACGCGCATTTCGTATATCCTAAAAGACACCATTTCGCTTGACGCGGATCATTTAAGCTTTTAACACCCTCATTTCTCCAGAAAATAGGTCTTGGCATTTCATGCGAATTGTCTTTGGGGACAACAATTT
Organism: Anodontia alba; assembly: GCA_964016985.1. NCBI lineage: Eukaryota > Metazoa > Mollusca > Bivalvia > Lucinida > Lucinidae > Anodontia > Anodontia alba. Next base: position 22,969,039 of record OZ024838.1, read on the forward strand.
GCATAAAATTTCAAGCCTCATTTTCTTGTCATTAATAAGAACATTATTTCAAAATGTCGTCTGTTGCTGTTTAAATCCAGCATGCTAAAGGTTAGATCGTCTGTGAAAGTCTGAAAATAATCAAAGCACTGATAGCACTGGTGGGTCAATCGTCTCTGTATGTTGGCTGAGAATTTGGTCCTGAACAGAAATGACAAATGGTTCCTGATAAGATATTGTCAATCACTATTTTATTTTGCTATTTAGAATAAAACACCAAACGAAAAACGTGTTTCCGAAGGATGTCGAAAGCACAGTAGTTTCAGGTGAATGGGTACATTTAAAGAAATAGCACTCTAAGCTGAAAGGTTTTGCCTTTTCAAAGGGAAACTGCTGCAGCACAAAACAAAAAGTATCTTTAAAAATACGAAGTATATTGTCGATGGTAAAAGAGCTTGATATGTATAAAAGAAGTTTTTGATAAATTCGAAATCCTGCATGGTTTTCTGTATAATTACGAGAAAAAACAGTCTGAGTAGCTAGGTACTCTTTTTATGTATGCGCGTTCCGTTCCGATTTAGCTGAGTCGTGCCGTAATGTTTGGAACCGATACACTCGTTATATAGCTGGCTTACACTCAGCGCATTTAATCAAGCGGGTTTACCACAAACCTTCGACAAATATTGTAGTTGCTAGTACACGAATCCCCTTTCAAAAAAGGGAAACTAGTAAAAGAAAGAGGAAAGAACTTGCTTCCACTGGAGCGCTAGTTCTATCCTTTTAGCACAGTTTCTTTGAGAAAGGAGGCAATTACTTTCTGGTCAGACTGATCAAACGTCCGGTATAAAAATTACCTTAACACTTAATGTACACATCACAACTTCAGCAGACGATATTTTGAGAGTAAATAAGACTTGGTATTTCATGTGAATCGTCTGCTAGGCAGACGATTCACACGAAATGTCAAGCCTCATTTCCTCTGAAAAAAAAAAATAAATTAAAAAAAATGAGACTGTCGTCTGCTGCCAATTTGCTAGGCGCTTTTAGGGTTGATGTTCTTCAAAATAGTAAAGAAATGTATCTAAGAAAAATCGCAAGAAAATCACAGTAACTGTTGAGGGATGACTGAATAGTTTAAGAATATTCGTTCTCCATAATTAGTTCTTCAATTATTTCGCTTACTTCCTCTAGGGTTGGTCGCTTTGCTGGCTCCTCTTCGCACATATCATCTGCCAGCTCTCCTATACATTCACAAAATTCATCTGCAATGTCAGCAAAGATCATACCTAAGGAGTATATGTCGCTATTTGGAGAGGAGCGTAAACCGCTGCGCACCTCTGGCGCCAAGTAGTCATCTGTGTCATCAGAGTCGTCACATTCATCAAAATGTAGAACGCCTCCAGATCGAAACGTTGCCTGGCCAAAGTCAATAAAATAAATTCGGACACCGTTCGGGTTTAATTCGACAAGGATGTTGTCTGTTTTGATATCATTATGCAAGATGCCTTTGTCGTGCATATTCTCTAGATTAATGGCGAGTTGATAACACAACTCTAGCCAGTGTTTGTTGTAAAGGACAATTGATTCGGCCAGACAAGCTTCGATAAGGTCAAACAAGGTTCTTCCTGAAACAAAACAAAAATATTTCTTGTAAAATCAGCTCTTTTGGCAGACAAACCAAGGTAAATGCGTGTTTATGTATCCTATCGTCTGGTAAAAGAATCAATTGATAGTAAAGTTATAAATCAACTCTGTCAGCTCGGTAGACCAAAACATTTTGCAAATAGTGTAGATTTTAATGTAATGAGCCGTCTCACCAGGATCTATATTGCTTACCATTCTGTTTTGATTTTTGACTGAGACCCTTATTGGAAATACTGGTTCTGACCAGACTCAAAGATGGTAGAGTCCACTTCAGTAGCTCAGAGATGAAAAGGTTACTTTCATGACATTAGTGCGATAAAAGCAGTAGAGAAATAAATTGAAGCTATAGCGGTTTGACTTCTAGTCTAGTGTTAGTACTTCGTTTTAATGAAAACGAACATTTAAAAGCAGGCCCCGAGGGTATATTTTTTCATGCTTAATAGTTGGCATTTTTATATTTATCAGCAGAGAAATTTTCGTGTTCAGCTATGTTTAGCAAGAAAGCATTTACAATTAACAATAATTTGAGATTTAAAAGCAGGACAAATTTTATGCTCAGCTGAACTGAGCATGAAAACATTTAATAACCTCAAGGCCTGATAGAAACTTGCAATTCGTTGAGACCATGATGTATATAAACCATTCAGTAGTGCTGGTGGTATCAAAACATTCAAACAATATAATTTAAAACGTGTCAAATATCGTCTTTCAAATTCTCGGCCATCAGTTGTATAATTACGTGAAATTTGTTTACCTTTAGCACACATCTGCTGGACAATCATCGTTTCTGCATAGTCTGGTCCGCCGATTATTCCTACTAACATGGGAACGGAGACACTTGTCGTTAGGTATTTTTGTATTCTGGTCTCTCGTAAAACATCTTCAAATGTCATGTTTTTTACAATTTTCACGACCATTTCCTCTCCCGTAGTTGACAGACTAGCGTGAAATATATCTCCAAACCCACCAGAAACTAAGATTGCTCTGTTACCGTCCATATCTTTTTCAAACTCAAGCTCTGTTATGTCTATGAATGGAATCTTAATATGCAGCAAGTTGTCAGGAACCTGGACGTTAAAATTTTGGTAATCTTTTGCTTTTGCGCCTTCCTCAGCTTTAGCGTATTCGTTAGGTACTGCAGCTCCCTTATCTTCTGTGTCTAGACTGATGCATACGTCTTTACTGGTAGCTTCTTCACTTACACTGCCATTATTCTCTCTTTCCGCCAAATTTGCATGTACATCTTTAGTTTCAGCATCATAAATCTTGGTTCTCTGATCTCCCGGTATATCTAAATTAGCATGCATATCTTCAATAACCTTAGTTGAATACTCAGATAAGCTGTACGATCCATCATCGAGGATAGTTTCATTAATTGCTTTTGTACCAGAGGCATGTATTTCATTTGTAATTTTGGAATTTTCCTCCTTTGCTGCGGTTGTGTCATTCTCTTCAACAGCTGTGTTACTTTTACAAACTATATTAGTGTCTCTTACATGAGGAAAATGTCTCCAAAATGAGAACCCATGTTTGGGTTGTAAGGTGTCTCTAAGATTGTCGTTGTAGATTCGATGGGATTCATTTCTCAGGTGTACTCTTTTCGATGTCAATCGGTATCTACAGATCTCTGGAACTTGATATCGACCGACGATGGCACTTGGATCACAGACAGTTCTAAAACTTCGATTGAACATGTGTAATAGTAGTTTTAGTACTGAGACCGGAACTGACGTAATCGTCAAACTTCCAAACTCCAGATGATCCAAAGTAATATTTGTCGTCCATTCATTTGGTCTATATAGAATAACAGCATCAGTGCTTCTTTTATATTCTAACCTTTTGGTTGCTGGTCGCTGTAGTTGCAAACTGTTCAGCAATCTTTGAATGAGCCTCCAGAATAACTCTGTAGCTGTTATATTCACGAAGAAGGTATGTAATTCCCGTCCTATTTCAAAAGAAATTCTTGAAAACATCCTGTTCCTCTTGACCATCGCATACTGAAGCTTTCTGTCCATTCTTTGTCCAGTATTGATCTCTAATCGGCGTCCCGGTGATATATAAATTTCAGTATTTCTAATGTTTTTTCGCACATTTGTTCTTCCTGCCAGTGGTGACTTTATAACTTTACCTCCTTCTACTCTTTCAACTACGATTTCAATGACCTTGGTTTCTGCAACTGGATCCTTTGTCTGCTTTGGTTGATTCTGTCTCCCTAGTTGTGGAATCAAAGCTTCAATCCAGTGTTTTTGTCGTTCAGAGACGTCACTGTTAGCGCTACTTGTATTAGTTGTTGTTCTTTTCAGTGTGTTTCTCAAAATGCGACAATGGGAACATGGCGGGTGACAAAGAAATTTTGAAAATCTGGTTTGATAAAGTATATCTTGTGCCGCTCTGCAGTCTGACTCCTTGTAAACACCAGTTTTCTTGTGTGAATAGCTTTGAGTTTGTTTCTTCCGATTAGTTTTCAAGTTAATACCACAAACTTTTCCTCTACTGATAATGCGGCTGAGAAGTTCGCTCATAATGGGGTCGTTTTCAGAAAGATTGGGTTCATTATTGAAGATCTCAGTGAGAACGGAAGTGATATAATGGTCGACCTCCTGATATAAACACTTCAGCATCGGTATTTCAACTTGAATGTAAGGACTCCATCTAGGTTTACCTGTGAAGTAGAATGAATACACATACAGAGAAGGCAACTATCGCATTCAACCTAAGTACCATTAAAGGAAAGAGGAAAGAATTTGCTTCCACTGGAGCGCTAAGTCTATCCTTTAAGCGCAGGTTTTTGAGAAGGGAGGCACTTACTTTCTGGTCAGAGTGATCAAACTTCCGGTGTAATAATTACCTTAACCCTTAATGAACACATCACAACTTCTGCAGACGACATTTTGATTTTTTTTTTTTTTTTTGTATTTTTCAGAGTAAATAAGACTTGACATTTCATGCAAATCGGCATGAAATGTCAGTCTTATTTTCTCTGAAAACAACAACAACAACAACAACAAAACAATAACAAAAACAACAACAACAAACTCAGAATTTCTTCTGCTGCAAATTTGCTAGGCGTTTTTAAAGGGTTGATGTTCTTCAAGATAGCAAAGAAATGTACTTGAGAAAAATTGCTGTGCACTTTGGTAAAATATCCATCTATTAAAGGCACACTTTAAAGTAAGATCAGCAAAGGGCTTCAAGAGGGATGCATTTGATGATACTTAATATTATTTTTTCTGATATCCTTTACAAATGCCTATGTTGTGGGTGCTCATTTGAAATGCCTGGACTTGTCGAGGCAATTCAAATGAGTATCAATAACCTATGCTTTTATACAGAAGTATAGATAAATGTACACAGGTTGTAATTTTAAGACTGCCAAATTGCTTGACTGTGCGCTTATAAGGGTAAATGCGGTAATAGGTCGAATACGGTATGTCAACTTAAGTTTTGCAACACTTCTGAAAAGGGACTATTTTTAAAGGAAACGTTTTCTTCTTCTTGGAGCAAAACTTTGCCTTTCAGAGTAATCTCTTTTTCGGAGGGAATTGGGAAAACGTGTCTGATCATGGCCTTTGCTGACCGCTAACAGAGTTATTGATCTCTTCAGGATTTATCTGTGTATAACAAGACTCTAATCAGATTTTGCGGGGTTTGCTGGTTGATCTGAATCTTGACAGTTCACATTTTCCCCAAAGACATTTTTTCTCATGGCGCGACCCATATTATCAGGGTCCACGCTGTCCGCTCACAGAATCACTGGCGACTATAAAATACCTTATTTTCTCTGAGTATTTAGACACCTTACCTCCTCACTATACGTACCCTAAAATTTGAACAGGTTAGTATTACAACCAGGCGATGTGTCAAGAAACAGCTGGATGAGTAACAAACAGTGTCGGCTATAAAATACCTAGCTGAATGCGGCGTCTGATCTGGGTCTACATTATTTGTTCAGGTATGTCTGTTCGAAACATAGGGTGATTTTGGTATGTCGCCAAACAACAAAAGTCCTTATGAGACTGACGGAGTATGGGAGAGTAGGTTGGGGTCACCTAAAGACCAGGGACCGTATCAACGTATACTTTGGAACTATTTTCTGATGACACAGATCATTAAAAGCGTCCGGACGGCCAAATGGTTTGCGCTGCCACTTCGGTTCACACACACACACACACACACACACACACACACACACACACACACACACAAAGGCTTGAATCCGGCTCGAGGCGGAATTCAATTCATGGCTGTACGGCGTTTCATTGCACAGAGCCTTTCTTTAATTATCACATTTCCATCGTCTCGATATGACTTAAAAATTTCAAAATGATGTATAACATGAAACCACCACCATACATGTAAATATCGAAATAATTCAGGTATAAAGCTTGACGAGGCTGCACGGATGAACAGGCTGAAATTTGCTGGTTCACGATCAATGTAACACTTACAGAGCTCCTCTGTTGCTTCAAACAGATCTACTGTAGGTGATATTTCCCTGAGTATGTGATATTCAAATTTGTCTTTCCTTGATAATCTTCCAGCAGGCCCAGTAGAAGGAGAACAAGTCTGTGCCATTGCTTTTTCTGTCTCACAGCCAGCTTTGCTATTGGTTTCCGTGTGAGAGACGTCACGGTCTCTCCGTAAAAAGGCATTTGCAATTCTAGAAATAGGAATACCATATGGACAACGACTCCATTTTATATCAACGCTTAGCATGCTGGGTAAAAAAATCAGGAGACGATATTTTAAAATATTTTTCAAATCTATATAATTTTTTTCATTTCATACAAATTATCTTCTTAGGAGAAAAAAGGCTTTGACATTTTAAGCAAATTGTCTCCATAGGAGACATTTTTTCCTGAAATGTCGAAGCCTATTTCCTAGAAAAAATAAAAGCTTTGATAGTTCATGCAAATTGTCTCCATAGGAGAGAAAGGCTTTGACATTTCATGCAAATTATCTCCCTAGGAGACAATTTGCACGAAATGTCAAAGTCTATTTTCTGAGAAAAATAAAAGCCTATTTTCTTCTAAGGAAACGTTAACGCCTATTTTCTGGAGAAGATAAGAAAATATTTTAAGGTATCTGCCGATTTTTTTTTATCAAGGGGACATACATGAAATGTTTTCATATATTTTTTTTAATATTCTTTTATATAGAAAATAAGACTGCACATTTCGTTCAAACTACATGTACTTCCAAACATTTTATTCAAATTTGGAGTCAATTTAAATGAAATGTCATGCCTTATTTTCTCTGAAAAATGAGACAAACACCCGTTTTCATTAGAATGGCTCCAGTCTCCAGTGACTAAATATTTTCTCATAATTCTGTTTGATAATCCACTAAAATAAAACCAAAGTAATATCATGACTATAAAGGCTGGTCACTAGTGACCAGCCTTAATAGTCATGATATTACTTTGGTTTTATTTTAATGGATTAATAAAAAATGTTATAAGAAAGCAATATTCAGTCACTGGAGACTGGAGCCAGTCTATCGTTTTCATCAGCTGATTTTTTTTAAACTTAAAATGCATATGAGAAAGATCATGTAAAGGAATTTATTAATGTTCTGTAATTACGAAACATTTCTGACAGTATCTTTCAATATTACATATCAGAAGCTTATTTTAGTTAATTTAGTAATTTCCGTGGGAAATATAATTTATAATTTCTTGGTGGTAATATACAGGAAATATTTTCATCGAGACTTTCAAATCTTATAAATAAACTCGTGCTAATGCACTCGTTTGTTGATCGGCTCTCCAAATTATTTTTGGAACTATTTCCTGCATTATAAGCTCTGGGTGCATTAACCTCTCTATTATAAAGGTATAGTAGCTAGATAATCATCACCATCGTTATCATCTTCATTACAACAATAACAATAATAATTGCAATAATAAATATAGATCTGATACATGTAACACTCGACTCTCATTATTTCAAACTCCGACGAATCAAACTTTATGGTTTGAGACGATGGTAATTTGAAATAAACACAGTTGAAAAGTAAGAAAAATATAGCAACATACATTAATATTGCCAACATTGCCCTTTATTTTGCTTGACTTAAGCTGAGTTATCAGAGTATGAAACAACAACAACAACAACAGCAAAAAAAAAAAAACAAAAACAAAAAAAAAAAAACAAAAAAAAAAACGCGAATCACTTGTATATCATCTTTAACGCACGAAATGGGGCCTTTATGCAATTTGCGGACAACGGAGGCCCTGATCAGCCTGCGCATTCGTGCAGGCTGATCTGGGCCTTCGTTGTCCGCTTACTAAATCAATGGATACTGCAGTATATGACGACGGAACAGAGAATGCTCAGATAAGACTACACGGATGCACATGCTGCTCTTGGCCTTTCCATTACGTCTTTTTTCCACGTCGTGCATCATATAATATAGACCTATAAACATGTGGCGTTTATTTACCTGGAGAAAACCCTCTGATAGCACCCAGAAGACCTTCGTCCACGAGATCTAGTTTCAGGACTTTCATCTTCTTTGGGGTTTACCACATCAATCTAAAGCAGAAATTAACATTCATCCAATGATGTCTAATGATGTCATGCACGGTTCAGATCAACCAGCCTGTCCAGCTTCTGTGTGCTTCTGTCTTTAACACGTGCGAAACACTCGAGGTCTCAACAGACATGTTTTGCATATTTTGGAGAGATAGTGTTTCCAACATTGAAGTCCATATAGTGAAAGATTTTTTTTTTTCAGTCAGACTCGCACAGATTTTTGACATTCAATGCTAAGTTTTTAAGCAATAATAAAGAAAATTTGAGTTTCATTCGTTATTCATAGTGCCGTGTGGAAAGCGGACTCTTTGGAAATACAGAACAGAAGAAAGATAAAAATTAGAACTCGGTTTGATAGAGTCTACATGATGGCTACTGAAACAAAATGCAACATCCCTCACGTCTCAGTCACCACGCCCCCTCCCCTCCTTAGTGCTTTAATGTCCCCTCTACAAACTGGAGATTACAGACGATTTAAAAAAATATAAAATTTTACCTTCTTCTGCTTCGAAGATCTATTTGTTCTTCTTCTTTTCTTCTTTTTACGCTTATTTTCCGACATGTTTAAGCATAGGCTTCAACCAAATCAGAATAAGTAGTCAGGATAATTATTACGCATGTAGCGTCGCAAAATAATCATGGATGACTGCCTTAACAACGGAGGCACGTCACCGACGTCAGAACGTAGTTAACGTCACGAACGTTGCCGGAGAGTGTCTTCACTGCCGGAGATTGTCGTATCGTTCCGTGACACTGTATTAATATGTCGTACGGAATATCTTTGGTGGGAACGAAATGTAATTGGTGGGCACATATTATTAATTTGTTCAAATGAATAATTCATTGGTGGGAACGAATTATTAATTCGTTCGAACGGATAATTAATTGGTTGGAACGTAGTATCATTTTTTTTTTCGAAGAAATTTCTAATTGATGGGAATAAATATAAATTTGTTCTCCCCTGTCCCAATAAACAATTCTGTCTCCCCCCTACGCCCCCATCGTCCCATACATTTAATAATTCGTTTCTGCGAATTACTAATATTTGATACACCAATTAAAATCCGTTCGAACAAATTATGAATACGTATACGTAAAAAACATGATTACAAGTTTTTTGTTGAACCAGGTGGAAAGCAGAATGAATTCCGTCGGAAAAATACTTTCGTGGGAAAGATCTATTTTCATCAGTCAGAGGGCGTATATGTATTTGATTTGTGCAAAGTTCTAAAATAAGCTATTTCTTTTTTGTTTTCAACGTAAACACATGCATGTCTAAATCTGAATTCTAAAAAATGAAATTCGTTTTTTTTTTTTTTGTGTGTGGCTTTTGTTGATAAGTAAACGCCGGTTATCACATACACATTTACAAATTTAACTTAAAGCTGGGTTTTTGGTTTACCGGTGTTTACACATCAATAAAATCCACACACAAACAATTTTCATTTCTATAATAAATCCCAGACGGTAACTAGGAATCAAAATAGGAGAGGAGAACGCCCACTCAAAGAAGCAAGATTAACAAACGCCCACAAACCATAACAATTTACTACTACAAGTCCACAGAAACAAAACGCAGGTACTTGTTATTAATGGGACAGGTATGCCGATCAAAATATGAACCGCTTCATTAGGTATTTTGGCTTCAGATTGCCATTGAGCCCTTTGCTTTGTTTCATCAAAGTGTTTTCGATTACATGAGTATGTGTTTCACTGTGGTGTTCCACGAATGAGACTGAGGATCGAGCATGTGTTTGTGGTTTGGCGGCTGCGTCAGAGCTTTGGGTGGGGTTTTGCGTACGCGAACAATGGCTATTTAAGCTCCCGGTGGCTTTTCTGCTGATTGCCGGTTCGTCGATGTTTGTGCGTCGATGATAATTATGTGTGATGTTTGTTTCTCTTCTTTTGGTGCCTCGGGAACAGTGTGTTTCATTATTACGGCATTTCCTGGATATATTAACTTATAGTCCTGATCTGTGTCAGCACTGTTTGCTCGATCCATTACGAAAACAGTCCTGTTCAAATATATTGAAAGTTTTACAACCAAAAAAAGGACAATTTTCAGACTAAATGTTCTGATATTTTTCATATTCCTGCTCAAAACATAAATGATGGGTAAGAACCGCCTCGGCGAGGTGTTTCTAACAAGTACCCACAATTTATATTTTTAGCAAAATAAGAAAAATAATGTATACCCCTGTAAACCCCAGTTTTACTATATAAAAATGGGGTTTAAGGGGTCAAAATTATATTGGCGTGTTTTCGTGATGTGTCCGACAAATATTGTTTTGATTCAGTGATGCCATTTTTTTTTTTTACTAGTTAAATTGGCGCTGTCGTAACAATTCATTTAAATTATAGATCATGTCAATTTTAATATGTTTCTTGTAATACGTTAAGAGCTGATATGAACGTATTTGATTAAATGACAGGTATGTATATATTTGCATTTTGGTTTAGCTAATCACATCAGACTTATTACGGAAACAGCTACGTTGTAGGCTACGTTGTATTGTATTTCATTGTCTTGATTTGTAATGTGTCCCTGCATTGTTTAATTGCCACTTGCTGCATTATGCATTACGTTAATGATCTTTGGTCATGTAAGGACATAATATCATTATTTGTCTGAGTGCGTTTTGGTTTCACCGACGCCAGATATTTTTATGCAGCGTTTCAAGGGATCTGTCCGGCACTGTCATTTTCCAGAGGACGCGTATTTGTATCATACCAGTTGCCTATACAGGAAATATTTTATTTTTGTCTGAATCAAATTGTGCAAATGGTGTGATATAAACTGCGTGTTTTCTGAAAAGATTTCAAGTGCTTTTCCGTCTGTTGTATGTATATTGTCATCTGTTTATACTCTGGAATATTATATCGTACATCAATTTTAGTTGCATCATAGATATTTCATGGTCATACGTACCTAGTTGCTGCACATACGTATCTAGTACACACACACACACACACACACACACACACACACACACACACACACTCACACACACTATTATGTACATATACATACACGTCCGCTCATGCATACACACACGCATACACACACACTCAAAAACACACGCACACATCATAAACGCACTTTTAGACACACGCACGCATATACTTACAGATTTGCTTACACTTACGCATTATCACATGCACACACGCACATAATCTTGCAATTGTCATTTTAGCAGCAACTTAATCATATTTGTTTTAATTTGCAGTTTATATCTTTTCAATATACTTCCTGATTTACTATCTGTAATACAATACATTATGCGTTTTGTAAATGTCGGGACGCCATTTTGCAAAGTGGGGAAGTGTGTCACAGGGATGAATTATTGTAGGAAATGAAACCAAAACGCTTGACTTTGTTTTGCTGTATTTCGTTTTGTTTCTCCCGATAGTATTCTTCACTGGTTGCTCATGGATGCACAGTGTGTTATTTTCTTCCTTCCCCGCTCAGTCCTTTGAAATAACGGTACCTGGTTAGTAAAGTCATCCCATATTTGCATGCATGTCTTAAGGGCATGTCACTACACTAATACGCATGATTATTTGCATGGCTCACTGCATTCATGATCTAGCTGTTAGTTGGTTAAGTTCTACACTTATCTCTGTCATGTAGCCACTGCTAAAATATATTATATATATATTTTCCAGGTATATGTAATGTTCCAGAATCCAGAATATTAAAGTTACCATGTTTCCTATCGTCTTGTGATAATATGTTGTCCGGGTGAAAACCTACGTCGGTGATAGAATGACAGTGGATGGAAGCACTGTTCTATTGATTATACTAGTAAGATTCACCATTGAACAGTTTCATTTCTTTATTTATATCAGGTTTCACTACTGCGTTATTACCATGTGCTATGCATTGCATGTAAAAGGCACCAACTGCAATGAAAATACTTTTCTATAAAAAAGTCTATCATATGACAGATGAATTATACATGTGTCATGTCTTATTATCTTATATATTTAGCACCGTCAGTAGTCTAGACCTATAAACTTTTATGAATGAATAAAAAAGAAACGAAAATATTTGATCACTTTCTCTTGCTAATATGACCTGTAGAAAAGAGAAGCACTTTATGATAATAATTCTGGAGTTTATTTGATTCTTAACTGTTGAAATTCTCCTTTACAAAGAATTAATTTATTCTCTTATAGATTAATTCTGTTATGAATGAGATACAGTAACCTAACATGTGAATCCAGGAACTGTCAGTAGCTGCTTCCCTCATCTACAGGTGAGTTTTATTTCAAAGCAGCATAATGCTACCACTTAAGAACTGTCTGTATTCGCAGAATGGCAGATTGGTTTGCAAATATTGCCTCAATTTGTGACAAGCTTAAATTCATCTGGACAAATGGTTTTTTATAGGTCATTTCATTGGCTTTTATGATAGCTCGTTTGGGTTAAAACAAGTTTAACACAGATATCTACATTTACAATGCAAAACCCCACATTTAAATGCATATATCGGTATTTAAAATACAGTTATCAATATTTGAAATGCAGATATCTCTATTTGGTTACTAAATAGACATATCTGAATTTGAATTATAAATATCTGCATTTTAATTACAGATGTCTGTATTTCAAATGCAGGAGCCGGCCTCGGTGGCTCAGTTGGATGCGCCGTCCGACTGGAGACCAGGAGGTCGCGGGTTCAACCCCCGCCGAGGTCGGCAACATTCTTTCGTGGAGATTGATCATGAAATATTTTCTACGGTCATTCTCTCCCTTCCGCTGATTCAAGAAGGACAGTTGTCAGTTTCTGGCGAAAGAATGTGCACAATACTGGTTAACAGTTTAGAGGACTAAGCCTACCCAGTAAACGTGTGGTTAGGCAAACTGACCGCGCTCGACATGACTCCATTGGGTTGACTGGGCCGTAAAACCTCAGCACAAACAAATTTCAAATGCAGATATTTCTATTTAAATAAGATATCACTATTTTTTAAAATCTCAGATAACTGTTTTTGAAATACAGATATCTTTATTTGAAATACAACTATCTCTTATTGAAATACAGGTTTCTATAATTATTATTCAAATAAAATATATCTGCAGTTCAAATGGAGATACCGGCATTTCTAATAAAGATATCTGTATTTCAAATACAGAAATCTTTATTTATAAAAAATACAGATTATTGTAATTTGAAATGCAAATATCTCTTAGAACCCGATTATTTTCAACTTTTATTTTCAACAAATAAACAATAGTCCCTTGCTCAAGATTTTTGATAGCATAAGTTTGATACAGGTTGAGGATGCCTACTGGGCTTCCTTTAAACTCGGACAAAAGCAGGGTATTTTAGTGGTGAGTAATAGCCTGAAGTGCTGGAGATAAGTTCAATCCCTGCCATAGGCGAGAAAAAAATTGAATCCGAACACCACTTCCTTTGTCATTTGTAGGGATGACTTAATAACATTGCGCTGTCCTTTGCTGGAGCCCCCTATGGCCTCTTTATGGAAAATCAAGTACCCATGTGCAGGTTAAAGAGCCATACATTCGGTAATCTAAACGATTATTTGTGGGCCTTTATTCTGCAACCCAGAATGTACCATGTATACTTGCCTAGAATGCCCGAAAGAATTCATGTGATAGAAATGCAAATATCTGTATTTGAAATGCAGATATATGTATTGATTTTAGAAATATAGACATCTGCATTTCAAATACAGGTGTCTGCATTTCCATTAGAGATGTCTGCACTTTAAACGCAGATATCTGAATTTCAGCTACATAAGATATATTGCTAATTGAAATGAATATATTTGTATTTTAAATGCAGATGTCTCTAATACAAATGCAGGTGTCTATGTTATGATTAAAAATAGAGATATCTGTATTTCTCAAGTACAGATATTTGCATTTTCAGTAAGAGATATCTCAATTTCAATTACATATATCTGCATTTAATTAGAAATATCTGTAATTACAATAAAATAAAGATACCTGTGTTCATTAGCAGAAATATCTGTATTTGAATTGCAGGTATTTGAATTAAATGGATAAAACTCCAAAAGAGTTGCCATGTATTTTGTCATGCTTTGAATCAGTTTAGTATTGCTGAATTTTGTGAGAAATTATGCTGGTACTGGAAGAAGTCATCCCCTAAAGTTATAATGAACTGATTCAGTGGGAAATTATTTAATGTACTTGGATAAAAATGCCTTTTCTCGTATTTTAATAGTCTTAGATCACTAAAAAATGAAGAAATTAAGGTTTAGTATTATGTTAACCCCTTGTGCAGGTTATTTAGATTAAACAGGATGAATAAAATCATACATGCATGCCTCTGTATTATTGAATTTATAAAACCTGTTGAGGGATACATGTAAATAAGATGCAGCCCCACGCCATCCATCCCGCCTCCCCTGCACCACCCTCCCCTCCGTCCCTCTTACCATCACCTCGTGACTTGTTAATTTTAATAATTCATTAACTTTCTTATAAATCCTTTATATATGAATATTATAAAGTTTCAAACAAAATTATCATTGCAACATTTTTAGCCTCCTTTTTCTTTTTTGTTTAGAATGATACATAGGATAATGAAACTTAAAAGTCATTTTGCTTTATATTTTGAAAGTCACAAATTGGTTGGTTGCTCATTAGTTTGCACCTATTTCATATTAGTTTTCTCAACACAAAAGCTGTGCTGTTTTCACCACATGTAATTAAGAAAAAATAAAGAACATTCGGTCTAAACGCGCATGAATAGACTAAAACACAACATGTAGACTGATTTATTCATTTAAAAGCTTTCATAAAAAATGTCAAAATTGAATGGTTTACACGTAGGAATCTCTGAAAGTTTGCACAGCTTGCAAAATAATTAACACTAATTGAATGCAATCAATGTCTCACAACATATCCATTCAAATAATACCATGCAAAAATGTACATTTCCAAACCAAATTCCTAAGCTATGAAAATCAAAGTTTGAACATATTCTGCTGCTTAGATTTTTGAATCTCAATTATGTATGACACAAGAAAAGGACAAAATACATACCCATAACTTTGTAGAAAAATCGACTTTTTTTTTTTTTTTTTTTTTTTTTTTTTTTAAATGCATTTTCATCAAGTTTTAGCATTTGTCATAAAATAAGTCTTTCTACAGACAAAACAATACAAACAAACATAAACAAGTTCAAATAAAGTAAGTAAAAGAACATACGATGATTTTGCGAACTACTTTTGTTCAAGTACACAGTCAGAAAAAATTTACTTAGAGTGTTAAGTGTTAAGGCTGTCAAAAGGGTCATAACCTTGAAACGTCAGTTCTATGTTAATTCAGCGTCTCGCTGAATTGGCTTTGTTTCAACGTTGTGTGCCAGCTGGGAGGGAAATAAAGGAAATAAATATGCTTTCAAAGGTGATAAATCCCCTTTACAGGAGACCCTGTTTCAGAAGGGACCTGTAATGCTGGAATTTTGAAAAGCCATTTCAATAATTCGACTGGGCAGGAATCTTAGAACTATTTGATTTGCACAAAATTCTAAAATAAGTCATTTCATCTTAGTTTGTTTTAAACCTAAACACATGCATGTCTAAATTGGAATTCTAAGGAATAAAATTCGTTTTTTTTTTTCAATGTGGCTTTTGTCGATAAGTAATCGTCAGTAATCACTTACAAATTTAACATAAAACTGGACTTTTTGGTTGGCCGGTGTTTATACATCAATAAAATACACACACAAACAATTTTCATTTCTATACTAAATCCCAGACGGTAGCTGGGAATCAGAATAGGAGAGGAGAATGCCCTCTCAAAGAAGAAAGATTAACAAACGCCCACAAACTATAACTACAAGTCCACAGAAACAAAACGCAGGTACTTGTTATTAATGCCGGTCAAAACATGAACCGTGTCATTAGGTATTCTGGCTTTAGATCGCCATTGAGCCCTTTGCTTTGTTTCATCAAAGTGTTTTGATTATATGAGTATGTGTTTCACTGTGGTGTTCCACGGATGAGATAGAGAATCGAGCATGTGTTTGTGGTTTGGGGTGGCGTCAGAGCGTGGGGTGGGGCTTTTGCGTACGCGAACAATGGAGATTTAAGCTCCCGTCGGATTTTCTGCTGTTGAGGTTCGTCGTTGTTTGTGCGTCGATGATAGTTTTATGTCTGATGTTTGTTTAGACATTGTTTGTTCCTCATCTCTCCTTCTTTTGGTGCCTCGGGAACACTGTGTTTCATTATTACGGCATTTCCTTGATATATTAACTTATAGTCCTGATCTGTGTCAGCACTGTTTCTTCGATCCATTACGAAAAGACGCCTGTTCAAATATATTGAAAATTTTACAACCCAAAAGGGAAAATGTTTAGATAAAAATTCTGATATTTTTCATATTCCTGCTCAAAATATAGATTGTGGGTACTCGTTAGAACCGCCTCGGTAAGGCAGTTCTAATGAGTACCCACAATCTATGTTTTGTTAGCAAAATAAGAAAAGTGGGTCAAATGTATACAGGCGTATTTTCGTGACGTGTCCGACAAATCTGGTTTTGATTCAGTAATGCAATGGCCTTGATTGAAACAAAAGAAAAAAAAACAAAAAAAACAACAACAGCCAAAAAAAAAAAAAAAAAAAAAAAAAAAAAAAACACTGTATAGCAGTTACAGTTTAATGAGACATTAATGACAACGTCAAAGTCCCGAACCTTTCTGTTGACTATACCAAAACCAGTATATACTATGCTGAACACTAATCAGTAGTTCAAACAAAAATACCATGATGGTCCTATATCGCTCTCCTGAGGTAACATACTTAAAATTGAAGTTTCACACAAGTAGATTGCTTTAAGACTTGTAGAATTCTTATGTCTAAGAGTAACATGATGGTCCCATACAAATTACCCCTGGGATGGAGCCTAATTTGCCCCATGGGCTATAATTCAAACAATCTTGGTAGAAGTACACAAGATGAAGCTACATACATAATATCAAAGGTATGGGCCTTTTATTTTCAGACAAGAAGACTTTTAAAGTTTTTCTCTATGTAAATAAGTGATCCCTGAGGTGCTATTAGTTTTTACCCTTGCGTTATACTTTTTACAAAATATTGGTAAATGCCCATTAGATAAAATTGCATGTCATATATCCAAGGTCAGCCAAAGTATACTGAAACCGGCCCAGTGTTTTTTTTTTTTAACAAGAAGATTTTTCCAAAGCTTTCTTTAGAGATATATAGAGAAAATAAACCTCCACGCCCTATCCTGCCCTTGCGGCCATGTTTTTAGATAAATCATGACGGCTTGAAAAATCTTGATAGAGGGTCACTAAAACAATATTTCACATTTCTGCCAAATTAAATTGAAATCGGTCTAGTGGTTTCTGACAAGAAGATTGTTGAAGTTTTCTATATAGATGTATACGAAAATATGCCCCACCCGCTGTAGGCGGTGTTTTTGACGAATCATGATAGCTTGAACAATCTTAGCAGACGGTTATTAAAAGGACATTTCTGTCAAGTTATATTGAAATTGATAAAACTGATTTCTGACAAGAAGACTTATTTTTTCTATACAGAAATACAGTTGAAATAAGCCTAGCCACCTGGCAGCCATGCGTTTTGATGAATCATGGTGGCTTGAACAGTCTTGGTAGACGGTCTCCAAAGAAACATGTCTGCTAAATTACATTGAAATCAGTCCAGGAATTTTAAGAGATTTCTATACAGAGTATATTGCTCCGCCCCTAGTGGCCATGTTTTTAACGAATCAAGACGGCTTGAATCTTGGTAAAAGTCATCAAAGTAATATTTCTACCAAAATATGACCGCAACTACTATTCAAATTGATGTAGTGGTTTCTGACAAGAAGATTTTTAAGGTTTTTCTGTATAAACATATAGGAAAAATAAGCCCCGCCTCCTGGCGGCCACATTTTCGACAAATCATGATGGCTTGAGCAATCTTGGTAGAGAGTCACAAAAGAAACATTCTGCCATATAATATTGAAATCGGTCCAGTGGTTTCTGACAAGAAGATCTTATTGCTTTTGGTTGCTATGGCAACCAGAATCCTGCACGGATTTAAAATCTTTGAAAACATTCAGCAAGTATCACCAAAGGATCATTCCTATGAAATTTAGTTAACAATGGCTCAGAAGAGGCTGTTTCAAGAAATTGTGGAGGGAGGGACGGATGGACAGACGACGACGGACGGTGAGAGATCACAATAGTTTCCCTTGTGCCTTTGGCTCAGAAGGGCTAAAAAGAAAAACAGTAAAATCCAAGTTTCAAACAAGAACAAGACAACTATTATAAAAGCCTCATGGATGCAAACATGTGGCCTCTAGATTGCACGCAGATTTTAACAAAATCTGTCCTGGTGACCTTGGTTTTGATCCCCACATGATCCACATTTAAATTTGACCAAGATATCGTCAAAAACAAATATTCTGATTAAGTTTCAAAAAGTTTAAAACAAAACTGTAGCACTTTGGGTGCACACAAGGCTTTAACTAAATTAGAACTACTGACCTAGGTTTTAATTCCACCTGATCCATTTTCCAATTTAACTGAGAATCCTAAAGACATATTTTCTGATAAAATTTCATACTGAAGCAAAAACTGTGGCCACTAGAGAGCACACAAAGTTCTAACAAAATCTAATCTAGTGACCTAGATTTTAACCTAACGTGGTCTACATTTGTACTTGATCAAGATATTATTAGGAGAAACATTCTGATGAAGTTTCATAAAGTTTAAATTAAAACTGTGGCATCTAGGGTGCACACAATACCTAGTGAGCTACTTTTCGACCCGACATAATTCATTTCAGACTTGATGAGATATCATCAAAACAAATCTTCTGATGAAGTTTCATGAAAACTGCAGTAAAATTGTGGCTTCAAGAGTGCACACAAAGTTTTTACAAAATCTGTCCTAGTGATCATTTATTTTACCTGACATAACCTACATTTCACGCTGAGCAAGATGCTATCAAGACAAACATTCTCTCAAAGTTTCATAAAGTTTAAAGCAAACCTGTGGCATCTACAGTGCACACAGGATTTTAACGAATCTGACCTCAGCCTTTAATCCGATTAACCCACATTCAAATTTTATCGAGACATTATCAAGACAAATATTCTACTAAAATTTCATAAAGATTGGATTAAAACTCTGACCTCCAGAGATTGCACAAGGAAAATGTTGACGACGGACGACGGACGTACGACGGACGCAGGGTGATCACAATAACTCATCTTGAGCACTTTGTGATCAGGGCCCAGTTGTTCAAAGCGTCGTTAGCTTAACGAGCTCGTTAAGGGTCATTTCGTTAACTGTTTTAGGGGATTCAATATACATCATTCTGATATTTTTTGCTGAAAAAATGTGAGTAGCTTTTGCACTTTTCAGCAAAAAAATTTCAGCAAATTTGCGTATCACTTGATGTAAATTTTAACGAATCGTTAACTAACGACATCGTTAGCTTTGAACAACTGGGCCCTGGTGGGCTAAAAAGAGCATGCTCTCCATTTAGATGAACCACTATCTATAATTCAGCGTAATAATCACGTTCTAGTGGGAATCAACTCCTATTTGAAATACTACATCTACTGAACATTACGTCCTAAACATAAATTATATTAAGAAAAAGGAATACATTCGGTAAATGTGCTGCTATTTCTGTCAAGGGAGACAAGTTTTAAGACTTGTTGTTTGCTTAACAGCACGCTAGGTCTCTTCTAAAAAGCGTCTACTCTAAAAGGAAAGAATTTGCTTTATTTGGGTGATCTTTTAGAGATCTCTTTTTACACGACACTTTTGTCGCGTTTATCTTAATGGTGTTTCCGCTCGCCTTACACACACACACACACACACACACACACACACACACACACACACACAAGATTGTATAATAATTAATGTTTACTGAGACTATAATAGCGCCAAAGTCCCGAACCTTTCCGTTGACTTTTACCAAAAGCAGCATATACTATGTTTAATCAGTTGTTCCATGAAAACAAACAAACAAACAAAAAAAAAAAAAAAAAAAAAAAAAAAAAATGCCCTCCATTTAGATGAACCAACATTTATGTTCAGCGTACTAACCAAGTTCTAGTGAATCAACTTCTGTTTGAAACACAACATTTACTGAACATTACGTCTTAAACATGAAGAAAAATGGATATACTTGGTAAATAGCTGCCATTTATGTCAAGAGAGACAATTTTTCATGACTTCTTGTTTGCTTTATTGCTTTCTAAAAAGGTCTACTCTAAAAGGAAAGAATTTGCTCTATTTGGGAGCAAATTCTTTAGAGATCTCTTCATACGACATTTTTGTCACGTTTATCTTTATGGTGTTTCCATTCCCCTTAACAACACAAAAAGATAATTGTATACTATTTTGAAAGAAATAGCCATATACGGTATATACAAATGCACATCTAAAGATAATATAATTCTATTTACATATTGAATAGAGCTGGCATATACGTACATATACCACGATTGGGAGGTTGGACCAAAGTTAGAAAGAATATATACTGTGCCTGGGATGTTGGCGCTTATATATAATCATAGTTTATATTCGGTTCTACCTCCAATTCGGCACATCCTCCCACTCACTGTATATTTTCGGTCCAAGTTCCCAGTCATGGTGCCGCATGTAGCCGACATGGGGTTTCGGCCTGCGCGGGTAATCTATTTGGTACAAGACACGTAACATGAAATTCAACGAGAAGCTTACGTACGTTTCTTTGCCGTCAAACCAAACCGGAAATAAACATTTTGTTTGCAGGTTCTCGGGTTCTCAATTAATGTGGCAGCTCTATTTGTATTTGCCGGAACCAACTAGAAAAATCCGGTACAAGATTCCGGTACCAAAATTTTAACGGTATATCTTGGGTCTTACACTTTGATGTTTTCGACGATATTTTTGGCCCGCATAATCCATAGGCCCTTAAAGTTGAAATATCTATGAAGAATTCTTACTCTGTCATTCATTACTGATACAGGGAGCTCTGTATGGAACCTGATCGTCTCTGGAAAACCGAGGACAATATTTTTTGCCAAAATACTGGGCAAAGCCTAGTGCATTTCGAGCTCGCCTGTAGGTATTAAGTTCATATTAGTATATATTCGTTACAACCTCCCGATCCATATTCGGTCGGTCTAAACTCCATATGTATACTTGATAAGTGAGCGTGTAAGTTTGGCCCATTTGTTTTAAGCAAGGGTGAGAAACACTGAGGTTGGCGTAAATCCCATTTGATTTAAGGTTTATGGCGCAATATATTCATTGAGTATATCGGCACAATGGTGTTGACAGGAAAGATAAGTTTTTTACTTTTTGCACGTTGTGTTTATCGTGCAATATTTACACTTCACGCTCACATTAAGTCGCAGCGGCTAGATAACATGGAACTGACAAGGGCATACTCTGTTTTCCATCTTTTTACACTCATGTAACTTTTATATGTAAGTTTTACATTTTTTCCTTTCCTTTTTGGACGTTTTTTTTTTTTTTAAATCCGTCCTTTAAAATTGCGATGTTCGGGCGGTCGGGCGTCGTCCCAGGCTTACTTTTTGGTTACCCTTTTTTTTCAAAGTTGTATGTTACCTTTATTCTTCAGCGGATTGCTTTCATATTTGGTAGGAATGAAGAGGTGGACCAGAGGTGTTTCTTGTGCAAGAGAGACAACTCTAACTATGTTTGTTATGTACTTACCTCCCCTGACGTCTAAGGTTTACCTTTTGGTTAACCTTTGTACAAAGTTATATATCACCTTTATTCTTAATCGGATTGCTTTCATATTGGTAGAGATGAAGATGAGGAGCAATAGGCATGTGGTGTGCACGAGTGACAATTCTCACTTTCTCCTTTATGTACTTAGCTCCCTTGACATCCGATGTTTACCTTTTGGTTAACCTTTTTTTCAAAGTTGTATGTTACCTTTATTCTTGAGTGGATTGCTTTCATATTTGGTAGGGATAAACGGGAGGACCAGTAGGCATGTAGGATGCAAGAGAGGCAACTCTTACTTTCTTAATGTATTTATCTCCCCTGAAGTTGATATCTTGTGCAGGCAATAACTCCTATACTGTTTGAGATAATTTTACAACATTTGGTAGGTACATATATCAGGTCAAGTAAAAGTGTTGCGGGCAGGAGGACAACTCTTGCTTTATGTTCTTATCTCCCCTGAAACCAAACTTTTGTGCAGGCCATAATTCCCATACTGTTTGAGTTAGTTTGTTAATATTTGGTGGGGCCATGTATCAGGTCAAGTAAGAGTGTCACATACAAGAAGGACAATATCTTTGTTCTTTTTTTCAAGTTAACTCCCCTGAATGAATTTCTAAGCCAAATTATTGTGCACTTCATAACTTCTAAAAAGTTTGAAATGTTTTGATAATATTTAGTAGGGGCATCGATAAGGACCAGTAGGCAGGCCCTGTAAAAGAGAGACAACTCTGACTTTCTTTGTTAGGTATCACCCCTGAAGCGGAAAGCTTGTGCAGCCAAAATTTAATTTTTCAAAAATCTGTCCTTTAAAATAGCAATGTCATGGCCGGCGGGCATTGGGTCTCCTGGGGTATACATTTTCATTGACCTTTTGAAAAACCCATCCATAATGCCGTTAGGCATGTTTCTTCTTTTTTTAAAATAGGAAACCTCTGAAGAAGGTGAAAGCCGAAGGCCTCAGGTAAACAAATCATTTGCACCATTTATGATTAACTTTCAATATAAGGACTGGGAGGCTAGGCTAGACCGACCGAATATATACTGTTGTTAGGAGGTCTTGCCGAATATATACTGTGATTATGGGTTAGAGGGCGGGGAATGAGGGGAGGGCTGGACCAAACATATAGTATCAATTGGAGGTTTACCGACTATATACTGTGATTAGGAGGTTGGACCGATTCGAACTTCCTTATCGAAGTATATAGTCGGTACAACCTCCCATTCATACTTTATGTTCGGTCCAACCCTCCCCCAAGTCCCTCCACCAAACCCCTAATCACAGTATATATTCGGCTCGACCTTCTAACCATAGTATAAATTCGGTCAGTCTAACCTCCCAGTCATAGTTTATATTCGTTCTACCTCCAATTACAGTACACATCGGCCCATCCTCCTTCTCACAGTATATTTTCAGTCCAAGTTCCAAGTCATAGTGTGTATATTCGTTACGATCGTGAGGTTGGAGCGAATATATACTATGATTGCCAGGTTGAATCGAATGTACACTATGTTAATGAGTTTGGACGAATGTATACTTGGGAGTTGGACTGGAAAATTACGAGTGTGCCATGGTTTGGAGGTTCGACAGAATATACTATGGTTGGAAGGTTGGACGAATGCATACTATATGGTTTGGAAGTTGGTCCTATCAATACTATAATTGGGAGAATGGACCGAATATATAGTATGACTGGGCGGTCGGACCGAATAAATATTATAATTAGGTTTGGTCGAAAATATATTATTATAAGAAGGTTGGACCGAAAATATATACTGAAAGGAAAAAGAAACGCAGGGTAAATTTTATTTCTAAATTACATTCAAGTTTGAAAAAGTTTGTTAAATATTTTACTATGATTACAAAACGGTACATGTATGGAACAAAAGTTCCAAATTTCATTGGTTTGTGATCAACAAGTCTCGAGTTATTGAAGTTCATTGGTAGCTACCCCCAAAATCTTGAAATCAAAATCAAACTGAAAATCAATATCGGGTGTGCCCCCCTTCTTGCTGCCGTTGCTGCCCTAATTCTCCTGTGGATAGAGTTAACCAAAGCATTGACAGTTCGCATCGGGATGTTATTCCATTCATCGATCAACGCATTCCGTAGTTGTGCGAGAGTTGCGGGGGGGATTTCGGGGCTTCCTAACCCTTCTGTCCAGCTCATCCCACATATGCTCTATTGGGGTCAAATCTGGACTGTACGGTGGCCATGCTAGTGGTGCGATGTTATTGTTTGCCAGGAAATCCTGACAAACTCGGGCAACATGTGGTCGGGCATTGTCCTGCTGCAGAATCAGAGTACGTTGTTGCACAAACGGGACTGCAACAGGACGCAAGATCTCATCCCTATACCTTACTGCGGTCATATTGCCCGCAACAATAATCAACTGTGATTTTATCCCGTGAGCAATGCCTCGCCAGACCATAACGGATGGATGGATGGATATTTTGTTTATAGACGCTCAACCCTAAAAGGGCATATAGCGTCTAATAAGTTTTATGTTATATGATGATTTTATTTAATGAGAAATTTAAAAATATCTAGGATTGATGTATTTATTTTAAAGAGATAAAGTATCAATGATTTTAAGTGATTAAAAATACTGATCATATTTTATTAAAAAGTCCGATCTCTTTAAGAAAGTCGAGTATTTTCTGAGTTGGCATATCAAAAAGTTCCTTTATAGTTTTTATATTAAAATACTTTGTGCGAATGTGATCAAATTCAGCACAAGTGATAAGAAAATGTTTGACTGTGAAAGGTTCATTACAAGGAATGCAGAATGGAGCTTGTTCATTGTTTAAAATATAAGAATGAGTAATTCTAGTGTGTCCAAGTCTACATCTCGTGATTTTTGTTTGTTCTTTTCTGCTGAAATTAGAGAATGTGCATTTGCTGTTAAAATTTGGTTTGATTTCATTTAATTTATTATAAGTTTGTGTTTCCCAAACAGACTGACATTTGTTGTTGATGTATTGACAGACGTTTGATTTAAAGTCGGAGTGAGGAATTTTAAAATTGGTTATTACTAAGGATAATGCAGATTTGGCTTCTGAATCTGCTAATTCATTTCCACGAATATTAACGTGGCTGGGAAGCCAACAAAATACAATTTCTTTTGAAGCGGAAAGATAATAATATTTTTTAAGAATTTGCTGAATTAATGGGTTTCTATGGTGTAAATCTTTAAGAGATTTTAATACAGAAAGAGAATCTGAATAAATGATAAACTGTTTTTCAGACTGATCTCTGATATGGTAAAGTGCAATATCAATTGCCTTGGCTTCGGCGGTAAAAATGGAGCTATTATCAGGTAATCTGATACTGTCAGTAAAATTTGGACTAATAACAGAACAAGCAACTTTCTCATCTTGTTTCGAACCATCTGTATAAATTGACAGGTAATGTTTATAATTTGATTTGATTTCTAAAAATTCATTCTTAAAAATATGCGATTCGACTTCTGTTTTTTTATTTTTATGAAGGTCTAAAATAATCTTTGGAGGGTTTAACGTCCATGGCTCTTTTGATGGAAAAGAAAAATGCTGAACATTTTTAATATTGATATTGGCCTCTTCAAGTAACGGTTGTATTCTCAGGCCTAGGGGTTTAATAGCCGTTGGTTTATTATTGTAAAATCTTTCATATTTAGGGTTAAAAACACAATCATGAGCTGAATTACGTGGATTGGCGGCTAATTTAGTAACATATTGAAGAGACAATTTCTCTCTTCTTATATACAATGATGGTTCATTTGATTCAGCGTATAAACTTTCGACGGGGGAAGTACGAAAAGCCCCTAGAGCCAGACGTAAACCTTGGTGATGAATAGTATCCAAAGATTTCAAATAAGATTTTCTTGCGGATCCATAAACTATGGATCCATAATCCAATTTAGATCTAATTAAAGATCTATAGAGATTTAAAAGGACAGTACGATCTCCTCCCCAGTCGGAACTGGAGAGAACTTTAAGAATATCAAGAGCTTTTAAACATTTAGCTTTTAAAGCTTTGATGTGTGGTATAAAAGATAATTTGTTATCGAACAAAAGACCCAGGAATTTTGCTTCACTGACGACTGGAATTGGACTACCGTATATCGTGAGATGAGGATCTAAATGTAGCTGACGTATCTGACAAAAATGAACGCATTGAGTTTTTGTTTTTGAAAATTTGAAACCATTTTCTGTTGCCCAATCTTCTATATTGTTTAAACATCGTTGTAGTTTGAATTAAATGGTTTCCATATTTTTCGATCTAATAAATATTCCAAAATCGTCAACAAAAAGTGAACAATCAAGGTCTTTCACACATTTAACAATATCGTTAATTTTAATGCCAAACAAGGTAGGTGATAAAATGCTTCCCTGTGGTACACCTTGTTCTTGTTTAAATATGTCCGATAACGTATTACCTATTCGAACATTAAATGTTCGATCTGATAAAAAATTTTGAATAAAAAGTGGTAATCGGCCTTTAAGGCCTAATTTATGTAAATCTTTCATGATGCCATGTTTCCATGTAGTATCGTAAGCTTTTTCAAGATCAAAAAATACAGCTACGACATGTTCTTTTTTAATAAAGGCATCACGAATGAAGGATTCCAAACGAATCAAATGATCGTTTGTACAGTTATTTTTTCTGAATCCAGCTTGATATTTTGTTATTAGCTGGTTTGATTCCAAGAACCAAACCAGTCTATCATTAATCATTCTCTCCATTGTTTTACATAAACAACTTGTCAAAGCAATAGGTCTGTAGTTAGTAGCTTCAGTATGATCTTTATTTGGTTTTGGTATAGGTATAATCGTTGCTTTACTCCAGTCTTTTGGAAATTTTCCAGTGATCCAAATATCATTTAAAATATTTAATAAAGTTTTTAAAGCGTTATCGGGTAAATGTTTAAGAATTTGATAATGAATGTCATCAGGACCAGCAGCTGTATCGTGAGATTTATGAAGAGCATCTAATAATTCTGAAGCTGTGAATGGTACATTATATTTTTCATGATTTAGTGACGTAAAATTTAGATGCTCTTTCTCTCGTTCCTGTTTTATGTTTTGAAAGGTTTCGGAATAGTTTGCACTAGAAGAGTTTTTCTGAAAATTCTCTCCTAGTGCATTGGAAATATCTTTAGTCGTTGAGCATATATTTCCATTTGATTTAATATGGACATGTTTGTTATTTTTATTTTTGCCAGTAATTTTTCGAATCATGTCCCATATTTTCTTTGCTGGAGTTCTAGAATTAAGTTTGGAGACGTATTGCTGCCAAGATGTTCTTTTAGCCGTTTTTATTGTCTTGCGAGCTTTAGCTCGCATTTGTTTGGCATGGATTAGATTTTCTTTTGTTGGCTGCCTATTGAACTTTCGTAAGGCAGATTTTCTTTTATTTATTGAATTTTTAACATCTTTATTAAACCAAGGTCTATTTCTTTTTGAACGTGTCGAGGACTTTGGAATACATTTTTCGGCTACATGAATTAATGTATCAGTAAAAGCTTGTATATCATCTGCTGTTTTAAACATTTCAGGATTTAATTTTTCATTACATAGCTCTATAAAATTCTCCCAGTTTGCTTTATTCAAATTCCATCGGGAATGATGGTCTTCATTTGTCGATTCAATTTCTTCAATTTTAATTGGAAAATGATCGCTCCCATGAAGGTCATCTAAAACTGACCAATCAAAATCTAAGTAAATATTTGGAGAGCATATAGACAAATCTAAAGCAAAATAATTTCTTGTAGGAGAATGAAGATAAGTTGGTTGTTTATCGTTAAATAAACATAGATCATTTTCTGCAATAAAATTTTCTATTATTTCTCCTTTGTCATTTGTATCCAGACAACCCCATAGTTTGCTGTGACTATTAAAGTCACCTAATAATAAATAAGGACGAGGTAACTGGTTTATAAGATTTTCTAAATCGTGTTTAGAAAATTTACAGTGTGGAGGGAGATATAGAGAACAAATTGTTATGGATTTAGACAGAGTGACATTTACAGCAACAGCTTGTAAATTACTATTTATATCTATCTGTCTATGAGGAACATTTGATTTTACAAGGATAGATGAGCCTCCTGAGGCTTTCTGATTTTCAGTTGCGATATGATTATATAAACTATAATTTTTAAAATTAATATTATCTATATTCTTTAAAAAGGTTTCCTGGAGACAAAAGACAGTCGGAGAAAGTAGTGTTGTTAAAATTAAAATTTCGTTATAATTTGCTTTTAGTCCTCGACAGTTCCACTGAATAATTGATTTTTTATCCATGATGAATGGAGAGATGATTTGAAAATAAGGAACTTAATCCTTTTGTTTTCTCTGAGACTGCAAGAACATGGAGGAGTCAGTCTCTAACTCCATGTTCTCAAGGGAATCGAACCGATTGACCAACTTGATCGGATCGGCCGACGCCCCTTTACTATATGGATTTGGTGCTTTATCTTTATCTTTTTCTTTTCCATTTTTTTCTTTCTGGTCAGCTGTCCTGGACCTGGATCTCTGTTGTGATCCACTTGTTTTAGTCGGCTGTGTTTGTGAACTGTTTTGAGATTTTGTTGGTGGTCTAGACTGATGAGTAGATGTGGGTTTAGGTTTAGGTTTTACAGTAGGAGTAATAACTTTTGAATTTGCTTTGATGACAGAATCTTTTTCGTTAAACTGGGTAGAACTTTCTTTGGTTTCAGGTTTAGTGTTTAGGGATTGAACAACTTTTGCAAAGGTGATTTCAGGTTGATTTTCTTGAATCTTTTTGGCTTCCAAATAAGTGATTTTTTGTGTAACTTTAATTTTCATGATTTCTTTCTCTTTTTTCCAAATTTCACACTGATTTGATTTTGATTGATGGTTTTTGTGACAGTTCACACACTTGGCTTCATTTTTACAAGCATTTGTAGGGTGATCAAATTCACCCATACCACATTTTTCACATACTGATCCAGGTGCTTCCGGACAGCCGTTTTCATGATGTCCAAACCTCTGACAGTTGAAACACCGCAGAGGATTTGGAATGTAGACTTCAACCGGTATAATTCGGTAAAATATTTTTAGTGATTTCGGTAAAGTTGTGGTGTTGAAAGTTAGTAAAAGTGTATTTGTTTCTATAAAGTTTCCATCTTTTTTAATTTTAAAACGTTTGCAAGCTGTTACTCCTTGTGTGTTAAGATATTCTGTGATATTTTCTTCAGTTTCATGTTTTAGCATTCTGTCACGGATAATACCTTTGCAACTGTTTAGAGTTTTATGTTCCGTGACAGAGACATTAATGTTAAAGAATTTTGTAATTTTCAAGAGATTATCAGTTTGAGATTTTCTGTTAGTTTCGACCAAAAGAGTTCCATTTTTTAATTTTTTTACATTTTTTGGAGTGCCTATAATTGATTCTATTTGCTTTTCTATAATGAAAGGTGACAGTGAAGTAATAGGTTTGTCCTCTTTACTCGAAATCACTAAAAATTTAGCGAAGTTCTCATTAGCTTTGAATGTAAATGTAGTCGGTTGCGTGTCGTCCTCCGAAGAGTCGAACGCCAGAAATCGTTTTCGAGATGCCATGGTGATGAAATTTTTGATTCGATAGCTATGCGCCCCACCCTCCATGGAGCCCTACAAGGGGACGTTTAACAGAAATGGATCTCCTATTTCTAACGTCAAGGCTACATTGCTATTATACTCGGTGTCAAGATCAGAGTCTTCAGCTCGGCCTCATGCTTAGATGATTTCCCACCTATTCATCTAAATTTCCATAGAAAAATTTATGAACAGTTGAGTTCATCCCCCTATCCACAGCCTCCACTCACAGAGGTTTCCGCCAAAGCCCCAATACAAGCCCACCAATTGACCCTTCAGCCGCCGCCCATTGAAACTCACTTAAAGTTAGAGGAACATGAGAAAAATAAGCCCGGTTTGGTACCATAAAGATACGTATGAAAGAGAGAAAGAAGCTAAGAACAAGTTGTGCGCTTCTAGAGCTTGGCACGACTGAGCCGATTGATCCAGGCCGGATCTAACCCAGACCGCTCTTCTATCTGAAATAAGGGCCAAAATGATGTGTTGAAAAGCTGGAGATCCCTGGGCTTTCCTCAATCATCAGGTTCCCCTCTCCCAGCATACGAGACGCCACCCACGGCAAACAGGTGGTTCCTGTTTTAATAGGGGATTACACCCTATCCACTACAGAAGGAAAGTGATCTGTAGATTTTATTCCCTACAGACAAGGGAGGCCGAAAACGTCTGGGAAATTGAAAGGTTATTTTTAACATAAATTAGGAGATCCATATTTAAAATAAACAGTTTATTAAAGAAAGATTTATTTTGGATTCATTTTTAGGATAGTCAAACAAACAAACTGTTAGATGATATGTAGCTTTCAAATGATATGTAGCTTTCATACCTTGAAAAACGTTTAGTTTTTTTATCTAACAATATTAAATGCATCTTATTTTTTAATGTGAAGAATGCTAGAGTTCGGAAAAATGACACAAACACAAGACAAACACATATGTTAAATACAGATGAGGTTATAATCTTCGTCCCATGTGCGACCCACGGGCACAGAATGATACACAAACAAATGAAGCATGTTAGTAACATGAGATAGGAAAGGTTTAAAAGGATAGATCTCGCGAAATTTGTTTTTTCCAATTTAAGATGCATTTCAATAAATTTAATTTTATAGTCTGGAATTATACCGGTTGAACGGACGGTTGCTCTGTTATGTTAGGGGTTTTACCCAACTGCCACAGAAGCGGAAGGCAGCCACCTATTTCGAGGGCCCGGGTGGTCACGGGCGGCCTCTTTTAGCCGGCTCGTACGTCACGCAGAGGGTACGTCTGGCCTATTCTAAGCCCGGGACCAGCACGGGACAGACCATAACGGAGCCACCCCTAAACCGATCCCGTTCGACAACACAGGCGTCGGCAAAGCGTTCTCCGCGACGTTGGTACACACGACGTCGACCATCTGCGCGATAGAGAGTGAATCTAGACTCATCCGTAAAAGGTCTCCATTGCCTCCTAGGAAATAGCCTGGGCGCATGCGCCGTCAACCACGCCATACGACGCAACCTACGTGCCTGGGTCAGAGGCAGACCAACGTATGGACGACGATCTCACGCAATCGACTTCCAACAGTCTTCGGAGAAATTTGTCGATTATGCGTACCTACTGTATTAAGGGCAGTTCCGGTAGCAGTGAGATGACGATTCCGCAAATGTGCCAGACGGATTGTCCTGTCTTGACGTCGCGACGTCACGCGTGGACGCCCAGACCGCGGTCGGTCTGCTAAATGCCCTGTCTCCCTTAAACGTCTAACAAGACATTCAATTGTTGAGACGTTAACCCCAAAATGATTGGCAGCTTGCTGTTGCCTCTGACCATGCATCAGCAACGCAATTGCCCTACCCCTCTGAACATCAGTCAATCGTACCATGATTGAAAAAAAGTTCAAAGTAGCGTAAAAATGAAAAGAAAAATCGGTAAAAGAATCGAAGAGCGTTGTGTATCGGTGAAGTGTATCAAATGGTGTGAGGAAATCTTGTGCTGAAGGTTTAAACATGCTTGTTTTGCACGAAATTTTTGGCTATCCGTATTGTCCGTGCAATGCACTGTGTAGTGCACGGTTGAATGATTTCACACACTGGGTAGATAGCACATCGACCAAAGACTCGTATACCCGCGGTTCACATTCACAGGACAATCTGTAAAAGTGTATGGCTATAGTAAACACCGTAAAAAATGGTTAAAATAAGAAGGAAAAAACTCTACCCTGCGTTTCTTTTTCCTTTCAGTATAGTATAACTGGGCGGTCATTGGGATAATTGTGAGGTTTGACCGAATATATATTATTATGAGAAGGTTGGACCGAATATACAGTATGTCTGGGCGGTCGGACCGAATATATACTATGATTTGGAGGTTGGATCGAAAATATACTAGTACGAAAAAGAAACGCCGAGTAACTTTTACGAAAAAAAAAAAAAAAAAAAAAAAAACGCCGGGTAACCTTTACAGACAGTTTTAAAGTATTTAATGTAATGTTATATTCATTTTTTATTATTGTATACTTTTTTATCCTGAACAAGTTGACATTTGATTTTCTGTGACGATTATGAGAAAAAATACACATTTGACAATACCCCTATTTGTGTATTTGTTGCACATTCCGTGTACCCGGCGTTTCATTTTCGTCCTAGTACATATTATGGATTGAAGTTAAATCTGATATATACTATGGCTAAGAAGCTGGGCCGGGTTAAAAGAATGTTGGGCCGGGTTAAAAGAATGTCGCTACCCAGAAATATAAAGTTAACAACGGAAAACTGAAGGCATGCATTTGTGTTTCATAAAGACTGGTAACCATCTTTCCATTGTCAACAAAGAGATAGTAGTCTCACTATGTGGCAGATGAATTAGATTGTAGTAAGCACCATTCAGCTTTGTGGCAGACGACAATCTGATATATGTTATTTTTTTAACACAAGTCTTTGCCTTTATTACATGTAAACGTGTCTCCTTGGCTGCCGCCAAACTTTATTGTCTCTAAACAAAAATTATTGTTGAATGTCGTCTACCACTGCTATGACTGGATAGATAACACTATATATAAAAAGCATGAAAAGCAGACTGAATATTCTAGAAGTGAAGTTTGGTGCACGTGTACAGCGACACAGTTGATGTATTTACCGTATTTTCTCAAAATATTGGGACACCTTAACTACTTACCGTATGTCATAATATACTACCTGTTCATGGGTCTGAAAACTGATGGATGAATGGCAAACAGTGCATATCTAGATCAGACGCGGTGTCTAATCTTGGTCTGCTGTTTGCTCTGACCTGTCTGTCCCAACAATAAGAAAGAATGTTTACGGTATTATTGGTAGCAGATTTACCAGTCCAAGTTGTCGTTAAAGAAATGGTCTTGAAAGGATGCAAATACTCTAGCTGGTCCCCCACTTCCATCAACAAGCTTCAGTACCGCAACAAATATAGTAGAGCCTTTCGGTGGTAATTTGTTTACATTCGCAACATTTTCAAGACCGGATATTCCGGCTTTCGTAAAAATCTTATGAGCGGGAAACGATGTTGATTGGCCATAGTCGACTGAGGGCGTGTCAACGCCAATCACATAAACGTGTCTGTATCTAGCCAGCCAATCAACAGCGTCTTCATGAAATCCGGGGAAATGAAATGTAGAAGGATCAGTCGGAGTAGATGTTCCGAATGTGAGTTCGCCATTTGGATAGTTTTTGTCCCAGTCGGAATTCATTATTACAATAGCGCCAAAAGGGATTCGTCCATTAATGTTTTCCCATTCCACAAGATCTTCGATTGTGACTCGATAATCTGGATCATCAGCCGCTTTTTGTCTGACGTCAATGATTACACCCGGTCCAACGAGACGCTCAATTGGTATCTGGTGTGTTCTCCAGCCTCCTTGCGCGACATGTGAAGGTGCATCCAAATGAGTGCCTCCATGATCAGCTGTTGAAAAGTTGTTGAGTTCAAACCTGTAATATCAAGCAAATCAGAGAATTTATGTTCCCCGCCTTTTAAAATAAAGTTTATGGAAACAGTGATAGTTATATAGTGGAAACAATAATGATTATATAATGCTACACAGAGATGGAATATTGGCAGTTGAAATGTTGAAATTCAATACTGCGAAATGTAGCGTTATACGCTTTGACTATGGAACCCCAAGACATAATTACTTTCTTGGTAAAATTATGTTGCAGGAAGTGACTGAAGGAAAAGATCTTGGCATATATTTGACTGAAAACGGAAAACCTAGTATACAGTGTACTGAAGCTGCTCGAAAAGCCAGCTACATTTGTATGCTTTGAGAACTGTTAAACATAAATTTTCATCATTAGATAAAGACAGCTTTTCATATTTGTATAAGACAGATATAAGATCTCAAATGGAATACTGTTTTCAAGCAGGAAACTCGTATCGAAGAAAGGATATTGAAATTCCTGAAAAGATCCAGAAAAGTGCAACAAGTTATTCCCCGGACTAAGACATTTATTTTATCCAGAACGTCTAAACGCTTTGAATCTAACTACATCAGAATGGAGGGAACTTGGTGATTTAATTGAAAAATATAAAATTTTGACGGAGAAAGAAAATGCGCCTAAGGATAAGCTTTTTTCCTTAAACCAGAGCCATACTAGAGCCAAGGCCTATTAAAAGTGTATTTTAGAGATTCAACGTCTTCAGTATATGTGTAATAAATACCAGGAACAGTTTACCGGATTATGTCATATCAGCACAGTGTGGATTCAGGAAAAACAGAGGAACAATTGACATGATCTTCACAGCACGACAGCTTCAAGAAAAATGCCAGGAACAGAATGTGGACCTCTACATGACCTTTGTCGACCTTACCAAAGCATGTGACACAGTCAGTCGTGAGGGACTTTGGAAAATTATGGCAAAGTTTGGTTGTCCTGCCAAATTCATAGCAATGGTGCGGCAGTTCCATGATGGTATGCTTGCAAGGGTCCAAAATGATGGCGAGTTTTCTGATCCATTTCCTGTGACAAATGGAGTTAAGGAAGGCTGTGTACTAGCTTCAACACTGTTCAGCATGATGTTTTCTGCCATGCTTACAGATGCTTTTTAGGATGGTGACAATGGTATACCTATTAGGTATCGCTTTGATGGGAAACTTTTCAACCTAAGAAGGTTGCAAGCTAAATCTAAGGTGCAGACAGAGGTGCTAGACGAGTTTATCTTTGCTGATGACATGGCAAAGGGTGCTCCAACAGAAGAGAAAATGCAAAAAGGTGTGGAACAAGTATCTGATTCATGTGACAGCTATGATCTCACAATGAGCATCAAAAAGACTGAGGTAGTATATCAGCCGGCACCTGGAAAGCCTTACAAGGAGCCTACCATCACAGTGAAAGGTCAACGACTGCAAGTGGTAGACAAGTTCACCTACCTTGGAAGCATATTGTCTAGAGTTGTGCACATTGATGATGAAGTCAATGCTAGAATTGCCAAAGCTAGTGCAGCATTTGGCCGGCTACGTGGAAGTATTTGGGACCGAAATGGAATCAGACTTGACACAAAGCTGAAAGTATATAGATCGGTAGTGCTGCCAACACTATTATACGCATGCGAAACTTGGACAGTTTACCAACGGCATGCCAAAAGACTGAACCACTTCCATACAAGCTGTCTTAGAAAACTTCTAAAGATTAAGTGGCAAGACAGGATTCCAGACACAGAAGTCCTGAAAAGGGCAGGGATGCAGAGTATACATACTCTTCTGAAATTGGCACAGTTAAGATGGACAGGCCATGTTACCAGAATGCCTGATGAACGTTTGCCAAAGAAAATCCTCTATGGAGAACTTCAAGTAGGAAAACGCTCCCATGGTGGTCAGAAGAAGCGATACAAGGACACCCTCAAAGCCTCCCTTTAAGACTTCAACATACCAGCTGAGTCATGGGAACAGATTGCACAAGATCGTACAAAGTGGCGAGACCTCATAAAAAGGGGAGCTGGTGAATACGAAGCAAAAAGAATCAGCGAAGCCGAGCAGAAACGTGCACAGCGGAAAACCAGAGCTAAGGCATCACCAACAGAACTTTCTTCCTCAGACCTCTCTTGTTCTATCTGCAACAGGCAGTTTAGAGCTAAGATTGGTCTCATCAGCCATCTTAGAACACACAAATAATAACACATCACTGGTCTCATCAGCCATCTTAGAACACACAAATAATAACACATCACACAGTTGATTAGGATTGGTCATTGTCAGTAATGACAGACGAACAAGAAGATCAGCACAGACAAGTAATACGTTCAAGAATCGTTGGACAAGTTCATGAAGACAAGACACGGGGCAGAAGAAGCAATGGCCTAATACACATTCCCCATAAAACTTAAGTAAAGTAATGTAAGTAAAAATTACCAGGTCACTAAAGTAATATAATCTATATACTTTGACAGTACTTTAGTGCATAAAAGAAATAACATCGATAAAACATATGTCGATCATGCAAAAACACTGCGAAGTTTCAAAAAGATCAGCATGGAACTGTAAGAGGAGTTGTGCACAAAAGGTACCAACTATCTACACAATTTGCTAGTATTAGAGCGTAAAAATGCCTAAGTTCAAAATGCAGGAAAAATTGAAAAGAAAATATCTTCAGAATAAAATTGTCAATGATCACAAAAAGATCTGCCTACAGCTGTAAGAGGAGTTGCGCACACAAGGTACTTACTGTGTTTACAGTTTGATAGTCCTGGAGTTCGAAAAATGACTAAGTAAAAATGCGAAAAAGTGAAAGAAAAACAATCCGGATTATACCATCACATGCACATCTTTTGCCCATAATGAAAACACTTGCACTTGCTAAGTTTCCAAAGGATTGGCATAACATGTGGGAGGTGCTACCCAAAGCACATGCACATCTTCAGGCCATAACAAACAAAAATATCTGTTTTAAAACGGCATAAACGCGTGTGGGAGGAGTTCCGCACACAAAGTACGCACTATTTATAAACCTTGATAGCAGGAGTCAGACTACTATTGACGTCTGTGTAAGAGGTACAATTCGCATCACAGCCAGGATCTGATTAGGGACATGGGAAATGCAGCAGGTGAGAGACTTTCTGACTTTTACAATTGTAAAAGAGTATGGAAGAACAAGTATTAGCTTTTTCAAAAAGCTAGCGGGTCGTTTAGCTTCAACAACTGTACGTACTCCTATGACGATTATACCGCACGATAGCATACGTATCAGTGTTCACTGAACTTACTGAATGACTCGTTATTTTTCCGAATTTAGTTTAACTCCAAACTGTCGAAGTTACCTCTGTCGTATACACAAGCAATATGTGCCACGGTCTTTGTTTCTTGACTATTACTTTTATCCTGTATTTTTCAACATTTTGACTATAGTAGATCACTAGATGGGGGAGTCCTGGGCTAGTATCTGCTAATTCGACAATGGAGTGCTTCCATTTTAATGCCAGTAATGGTACTCTTAGGACAGGTTCATTTCATAGTTAAAGGGTGTCCGCTTTTTTTTTTTTAATGGGAATGGGTGAGGTTGCGAGTAGACAAGTTTGCAAGTAATGTTCACTTCACCATTAACCAGAGATCAGACTTCCATCGGCTTTTCACTAAGCTACCTCAAAGGCAGCACTAAGGTGTGATAAAATGATAGTGACATTAACCATTAGTTCAAGGTGAAGTTCAAGGTCAAATAAGCTTTGAACTGCAAGTTTTAATGAAAATAAGTTGTTGTTTTTTCTATACTATGTCTGTGCACAAAATTCTTGCTTGTTACCAGAACTCTTATTCATAGAAATATTCCACCATGAACAAATAAATGCGCTGGTGTTACGAGGAAGAGAAGGAGGTGCCTATACCGGATAAAAGGTTGGTTCTTTTTGGTTTCCTTTTACTTCCCTCCCGGTGTGGTGGCACGACTGAGCAAGTGTGAGATTACATTTGATATCTGATATCGGTATAATTTCCGAATTTGATGTGTGATTAGCTCAACTCCACAATTGTCGGGCCGTCAATACGACCCGCAATTAATAGGAGTGTGTCACCAGTATTGGATGTTGATTTAGATTTTGGTAATCGATAGTATGAGGCCAGATATCAAATTAGCGCTAACGCTCCCGCTGACTATTTACCATGTCAATCGTCATTTACCCCTCAAGATTGTAAATACAAGCAAATAATATCAGAAAGTTGCAGCGAGTAGAAAGGGATTAATCATCATCATTATGCAATAGAATTCCGTTCAAATCGCTGTTATCCTGTTCGATAAGACAGCGGATTTCATCAAACGAACACCTGTCAATTCGAACATTAATTACGGGATAATTGTATTGAAATATTTCGTTCGGGGAGGTATATCGTCGGTTTAACGGTCGGATTTTGTTTTTACTGCGACGGGTCAGCGAAGCCGTATGATGTTCGACCGTTACACCAATGATATACCTCCCAAAATTTAAAGTTTCATTACGGTTATCCACATTCTAATTAATGTACTTCGCCAACTTTAAAACCCCTTTAATGCTTGTTTTCTAATCATTTGTTTCGTTACAATATTTGCAGAAAGTTGCAAGCGCTGTAAGCTGCGTAAAACCAAATGCCAGCCAATGAGAAGGACGTTACGTGATGACGTCGGTTTCCGACAGTATATCACAGATTCTAACACTCCTCGTCTATATAGCCAATTGTTAAATTCAGTGATTTAGTCTGGAAAAATCACTGGGTGGACGCTATCTGGCGCCGTTCCGACGTTATTTTGACACTTTGCTGATGGCAGTCTTCGTTTCCACGACGTTAGATGGTGTAACGTTGTTTTTCTCGCGTCAGCAACATAAGAAATGGATATAAATGTCAGCTTTACAGTCAAAACTGTTACTAGGAGTGAATTTCACATAAGCTATAATAAGCTTATTATCTGATCTTTTATGTCATTTTTGCATGTTTGTGTTGTACATATCATATTCAATAAACACTGTTGGCTGTATTTCTTAATTCGATGGCGGAAAGTTGGATGAATCTGAAGGATACAATTACTTTTTCGTCGTTTTCTGTGTGTTAGAATCGAAATAGATCAACTCTTGTGCGTGATTTGTTGAGTGGCGAATCACAGTTTGTTGGTCAGTTGTAAGAAGATAAATCACTCACGCTCCGCGCTCGTGATTTGATGTACTTTACAACTGACTTCCAAACAGTGATTTATTACTCAACAAATCACTGCTTGAGCTGATCAATTTCTTTAATATACCGTCGCAAACTTTTGACATTATCGAATCAGACGTGGCGTTACATACGTCAGTGCAGTAGAATTCACTAGGGGAAAGCCCGACACCATTGCTATATAGAGGCAAAAGAAATATGTTTAACCTATTAATTCACGACGGCGAAGCCGAGGTGAATTAATATTTGCATCTGCCCGACAACACCAACACGTTATTCGACGATAATTAACAGCAGAGACAATTATTTCGATTCTAACACGATACATAAAGGAAAATCGACATCGTTGCAATGTTTTCCAAAGAACTTTTTTGCTACGGACGTTGACAGAAGTTAATTCACGCATACCTCCAGTGGAACATGAAAACTAGTTAGAGCCAATATATATATATACAGTCGACTCTCGTTATCTCGAACTCCAAGGGACACTATGAAACACTTCGAGATATCCGTACCTCGAGATATCAGATTTGCGGCAATGAGGAAAACAATTAATCGAACAACCACTTTTAACAGAATGAATATGCAATTTGACTCCTAAGTTAGAGATGTATTGAAAATATTGTGGAAAAGAGGAGAAATTGCTCCTAAGGAGCAATTTCTCCTCTTTTCCACAATATTTTGTTGCCTTTTGGTAGATCTCTGTGTTAAAACAGGGACCAGATTTTCACTTCGAGATAAGCGGTTATTCGAGATAAGAGAGTTCGAGATAACGAGAGTCGACTGTATATATTAATCAGTGTAACCTCGAGCATTATCTCATCGAATGTTCATTCAAAGCCATTTTGGTGTTCAATCGATGAAACAGAATTCGATCCTACAATGTAAAACACAGCTATTTTCTATATTCTCTTCAAAAATAAGATGACGTTATTAGATTGACTGGTGTTTCCCTGGAAGTCGCATGACGTCACTGTGAAAGCCGCGACCGTTTTTGTTAGGCAAGTTAAAAACGCATTGCAGTACACCGGATTACGGATTGATGTTTTTCGCATATGCGAGTTTAATTTGCATGTACAGGGTCCCATTCACAGATGCGACGTTTCACATTTAGCAATACATCTGGCGAAAGTGTGCACGCA
Source organism: Anodontia alba (assembly GCA_964016985.1). Taxonomy (NCBI): domain Eukaryota; kingdom Metazoa; phylum Mollusca; class Bivalvia; order Lucinida; family Lucinidae; genus Anodontia; species Anodontia alba. The sequence continues at coordinate 23,008,765 of OZ024838.1, forward strand.
CCACTTTATATGTACACAGTCCACCCACAATGGAAATTAAGAAATGTGGTGAGCGTTGACCAAGCTTTTTTATGAAAGCTGACTTTTTATAAGTAAAGATCACGTGCTGACATTGTCCAGTCATAATGCTTTCGGTATATGTCATATCTTAATTAAGCATGTCATTTTCTATTTGATGTAACAAGCGTGCAAGATTATTAACATTTTTCTTTAGATTTTGAAGATCTGGTTTCTTTCTTCAGTTTTTGAAGATCTGGTAGATACTTAACAGTATGCTGTTATGTGCCTGTCTCTCCGGAACTACAACTATATTCTAAGTTAAACTGTAACTGCATCCGCTATATCAACTGGGGGGTGCCTTTCCTATTTGGACAGGAAATTTTATTAACCTTGATGTTTAACGCAAGATCTGACTTTGTCCAGTATACAAAGCTTTCAGATATACAGAATCAAAATCTTTTTCAGACGCACTGCCAACAGATAAACAAACAGTGTAAACCCTGATCAGACAGCTCCTTCTTGGTCTACATTGTTTGCCCAGGCCAGTTTATCCGGAAACTATAACTCCAACCTATGTATACAGAGTTTTCAGATATACAGTATGGAAAATATTTTCAGAAGCACTGTATCCAGAATGTAAATGTATATATTGTAATGCAATACATGTACGGTCCGCCTCGTTGGCTCAGTCGGATGCATATCCAATATCGATGTCGCAGGTCATCGGGGAAAAATAGGGGTAATGTAATATTCGCATGATGCGTATATATATATATATATATATATATATATATATATATATATATATATATATATATATATATATATATATGCTGAATGGACTCTTCTACCACATGTCTTAGGCCCGGTCCATTTCCAATTTATAGGGCGTCTGGTTTCCTTATTATAAAAATTTCCTCTAGGACCGGTCCATTTCCAATTTATGGGGCGTCTTTTTTTTATTATAAATAAAATTCCGTACTTAATGCAAACAGTGTAGACCCTGATCAGACGCCGCTTACTGTGGCGTCTGATGTTGATCTACAGTGTTTGCAAAGGTCCATTTTATGGGACGCTAGGCTAAAAGAGGTTAATAATAATAAATACTCAGAACCTCATTTAATAATCAAAATGGCGACACCTTTTCCTTTTTTATTTTTATTTATTTTTTTTTATTTTATTTTTTTATTTATTTAATAATTTGTTGTTTAAAGGGTTACACAGATAAAACAGTATAAGCTTTCACATAAAAAATGATCTACGCTTCGCACACAATAGATGTTAAAGCTGGTTTTTAATGTCTTGGGTTATTTACATGCAATGGAAATCTTGGCTAAATCGGCTGAATTCCAAAATGCAACGGGTGAATTGGAGAGATCTAAGTGATATCGTTTGAATGAGAATAACCCTACCATTAAATGATAATTTCAGACAATATCGCATTGCTTTTTAGGCTTACCTCATCAAAACGAAAATAAGTAGCTATAAGAATATCAAAGTTTGTGAAGCTGTCCCAGGAATGCTATTAATTGCGCCTAGCAGCACCAATGCATCTATCCATTTTAAAAATAAAGATTTTTATGAAAGAGAAACGAATACAAAGGCAAAATAAACAAACAAATAAGTAATTAAATAAATAAATATTTAATAAACAACTACTCTACTCTATTCTATTCAGTGTTTCAGCTAGTACCGGTGTTTAGTTGTTTAGTTGTAGACAACAAGCATAAGGTCAGTGATGCATTGTGGGTCAACAGCGTAATCACTTCCGTGTTCCAACCAAACTATATGCAGTTGCTCTGCATTCGGTTTCTTCCGACAGGAAGGGGAAATAAAACACTTTTAAAAAGTTCACTCCTTAATGACTATTTCAGCCGATGGCCTTCTTCAGTTAGACAGAACAATTTGAAATTTATATGATTGCGGCCATAAATTCAATAAGAAGTAAACAACGTCGATTCGGATATGACGTCGCGCAAACGTTAAAATGGTACCCTTGAGTCATCATTACGAAAACACGCCTATATAAAATATATAGAAAATTTTCTCTCCAAAAACTGAAAATTTTAAAAACCAGATATTTTTCATATTTCTGCACAAAACATAGATTATGGGTACTCGTTAGAACCGCTTCGCCGAGGCGGTTCTAACGAGTACCCACAATCTATGTTTTGAGCAGAAATAAGAAAAATAATGTACACCCCTGTAAACCCCAGTTTTACTATATAAAAGTGGGGTTTAAGGGGGTCAAAATTATATAGGTATGTTTTCGTGATGTCATAGTTAACACAGAGTAAAGAGCATACAGCGCTAGTAAGACGGCTATCGGCGTTATATTACCGACCACCCCGCGGACCACAGACCGCTACAAAGCTAACCAAAGCTAGCCAGACACCAGCGATAAAAAAAAAAAAAAAAAAAGCGCGGATAACCAAGATCAGGCTACACGGGTCTGTTTAAACTGTCTGAAGCTACCAATGGTTAGATGGGAAAAAGATATTATATTATTGCTGATCCAGACCGGAATATATAAAATAAAAAAAAAATAAAAGAAACATATAATAGAAGAGAATAAAAATAGAATAGAATAGGATAGGAATAGAAGAGAATAGAATATGATATTGCTAAGCGAGTGAGAGAGAGAGAGAGAGAACGAAAAGTTAAAAAAGACGACAACAACAGAACAGAAATAGGAAAGAAAAGAACACAGTAGTATAGAAGAGATTGACCGACTAGTTTCTCTTTCATCTTATATCTTATACTTGACATTTTAGCTCTGCTGTCAAGTACATGTATTTCTCAATATCTTATTAAGTCATTGCATCAAACTTCCGTTCCCTATAGAGCTTCTATACTTCTATTCCTCTACTTTTAATGTGATATCAATTAACTTATGTACTGAAGTTCTCTTATAAACATGAAATGTTTCAAATGTCGTCTATGCCATTAGCTTGCAATATTGGAATACAGAGCTATATAAGTCTGATGACTTCTTCTGAATCCAATTTGTATGTTATTAATTGTCAGTTTTTAGTTCATGTAATTGTTGTTTCATGAGATTATACAAAATATATTTAAGCCAAGTCCGTGGTTTTAAACATTTATACAAATACAATATGTTTAAATCGAGTCAGAGGTGGTGGAACAATTCAAAACATTTCATTTTCCCCATTCATGCATTGTAAAAATGAATGCAAATATGCAAAACGTCGATAGGGTAATTTGGATGACGATTTCAATATGTTCCACTTGTTCAAAATTTCTGAATTTTTTACAATATTTTTATGAAGCATCAATACCTCAAAATCAGTGAAGAAAATAAAACATCTACTGATTCTTCCTGAAAAATCGAATTCACAATAGAAATTGAAAAAAAAAAAAAAAAAATAACAAAAGACTCCTGATAAGATTTTGTCAAAAAAATCACAAATCAGCGAAACACAACTTTCCGAAGGATGTCGAACGCACAGTAGATGCTTACCAAAGTCCAGGTAGGAGTTCTCCTCTGTGTACGATGTTGAAATTAAACCCTGGAGCGCCAGGCCAATACAGGGTTTTGTTACCGTGTGGATGTGTCATGTCGATGATTCTCTCCGGAGATCTTGGCGCTCGAATTGGAGCACAGTGGACCGCAAATGCCAACAAAAGAATATAAAATACTTGCATGATCATCGCTGAAAGTAAATAAATAAATAAAGTCAACAAAATAAAATAAATAAATAAAATAATTCCACTCCTCATCTCCATACATAGTTCATGAAATTTCATTTGGTTGCGGATTTACACTTCAATAAAGTCCAGAGCAGGAATCCGTCGGATCTATCTTCCTTCTGCCGTCACGAAAGATTGACATTTTGACATTTTTATGACAAACAAGGCATTATGAGGAGGGAAGTCTGTTTTTTAAGAGTGGTTCGCCAGAGTTGACACATCGATAAAATCTACAAAAATAACTTCATTCCTATAATAAAAATAATAATAATAATAATAATAGTAATAATAAATTGAGGGCATCAACACACTCTTACCTGAAAATATTTGCCTCTTTTCTCAAAATGGGACTACTCTTAAAGAAAAGAGTTTGCTCCCTCTCCTAAACAGTATTTCCTTGATGCGCTGCATGCAGATTGACAATTTCTGCAAAAGATATTTTGAGACCGTAACTTATTCTACCAAGAGAAAAGGCCTAAAACTTTGCTTTTCCAAAGAAGGCAATTTGCATGAAATGTTGAAGCCTTATTTTTCTGAGAAGATTAAAGGCAACGCAAGATTTGTGAATTACAATTCAAGCATTTTGATATAAATAGGATAAAAGCTTGGTGTTACGTCTCAGAGCAGACTGCAGTGCAAGCTGACCAGGTTTTATATATTTAAGTAGGTCCATTTTCTACAGTCGGACCATTTGTTATTAATAGTAATGTGATATAAAAGTTACGCTACTTTAATAAGGTTAAACTGGTTGCAAAAAGCAGAAAGCGAGAAAATCGCTACATATTTGCGATTTCCCGCACATATCGTGCAACTGATGTGTGGCAAGAGTTTAGCCTTACTATATATAAACTCACCGATACAGTCCAATTCGAAGGACAACTAGGCAACGCAAAAGATCCGTTTGCATTATAATTGGAGAGTTCGGTGAATCATAAATTTATATTAATAATATTTAATTGTTCAAATTTCAAAAGCAGAAAAATGTCCGAGGCTGAATAGTAAACCTATAAACTATGTATTGCAGCGTGCGCTAGTCCTAGCGTGCATATGTTACTTGGCTTATTTCTGGCATGCTGAGTAGGCTGCGCTAGGTTGTGCAGTCTGGTCGGAATTTCTCAAGTTGCGAGAATTGTAACTGCTATCGGGGACACAGAGCAGGCCGCGATGGCATATCAGGACTGACCAGTTTTTTTTTTTTTTTTTTTGTTGTTTTTTTTTTGAAGCAGCAGGCGCAAGGTGTGATTTAGTTTATTAAAAAAAACTATGCATGATCGGAATAGCCAATGTAAAATGCGCGCTACCAAAAACAATCGCGTAGACCAGAAATTTAGGTTTACATACGCATATGCAAAATGCAAACATACGCACATACAGACATGCACCCACTCAAATACACATTTTTTTATTTGTCTCTCTAAGTTTAATAGTTGATTGAATTAATTATTTAAAAAAAAATGGTTGTAAAATTTGTATTATTATTCCGCCTGCATAATCACTGTTACAATATGTGTTCCGATTTCGTCTGATCAGGGCACCGAGTTTATAATAGTTGGAGTTGATCCAATACTACTCTCCACCTGATCGTTATCCGGAAGTCGGAGGTGCTTTACATTAGTAATATCAGTGACAATTAGGGTTGCAACATTTAGAACGTCGTGTCCCGGATGGTCATTCATACATTATTATCATTTGTGTATGTATGGAAATGGAGCTTGCATATGATGTTATGACGTTAAGCGGACGACGTTGCCGACGGTTAGCAGGCGCTCACCGTCGAACGCATCAACGTCATTAATAGGGATGGCGGTCACGGAGGAGTTACATCGACGTCACTGAAGGGTCTATCATGGCGTCGGATATTCAGCCGCAAAGTCAATAATCTATACGGTGAATTGCGTCATTGTAGAATAAGGGGTAGAATCTTAGCAGGCTTCATCTTAGATTATTGTAGAACATGTCCTTAGTATGTGTTTTGTTTATTTTTAGTTGTGTCCTTCTATGTCCGTCCTAGACAGTTGACCTCGATATGAGGTGCAGTACTTAGATTCCAGCCGCCAAGTAGGAATCTTTTACGATGCCGTAAACAGTCAGAACTGGGAACAGTGAACAAAAGGTTCAAGTGATTATAACATACAAGAAAATTAAGGCTGTGGATAGATAATTACGAAGATATGAAAGATAATCAATAATAAAACAATGGGATAAGGGCGCCATATAAATATTATTGGAAAGAGAGGCAATCTCATCACATTGGCACACATTTATCCTCATTTGGTTGGGTATCTACTGAGTGTATTCAAGACAAGACAAGACAAGGCAAGGCAAGACTAATCAAGTAATCTCGGTGGGGAGGGAGGGATGTGTGTGTGTGTGTGGGGGGGGGGGGGGGGTAACTTCCTGTATATGGCATCCTGGTATATGCACATATTTTTTGCTCAGAGATTTTTCGAGGCTGCTTATCCTCTTGGTATTACATGAATTGACTGTGATATTTGTGTAATAACAAGCAAAAAATGGGTTCAAAAAATCAAAGGGCAGTGTATGAATAGGTCAACATTTTGGATGATCAAGTATATGAATGGGTCCGTTTTTTCGAAGGCCAGGTATATGAATGGGGTAGGTTTTGAAATACTGGCTTGCACACCCGTACCAAAATTACCCCTAAGTTACCCCCCCCCCCCTCCCCCCAACGAGCAAGTAATATACCAGTGTAGTTCCCCAACTGTGCCAAAGCAAAGAGATTTGCATGTCAAACTGTGTTTGAAATGTTGTATTACGTTAATGTCTGTATAATTATATGTAAATAATATATGTAAAATATGTACAAATTCTAACTTTATTAGAGTCTCCCATGTAGTGGTACAGTTAGGCATCGCCCAACCCGGAGTTTTTTGTTTTGTTTTTTTAATTATATATATATATATATATATTTTTTTTTTTTATTCAGACTAAACATGTGCTTAAATACTGACAAGTATATATAGGACACAACTATTCTAAGTACATTATCATCTGAAATGTCAAATTCGAAACCTCTGAAATGTCAAATTCGAAACCCATCTCTTTAAGCGGTTAGTAGAAGAAAGAAAGTGCAGAAAAAGAAAGAATTCTTGAGAAAAGTTGGTAAACAAGGTTGTTGGAATATTGTTCAGGTGTATGTAATACGTGGGGAAAAAAAAGTTAGTTTTCTGCCTGTCTCCACTGGTAGGTAGGTACCACTAATACTGATAATATTGAGACCATTGCTGTATCGAGACCACAGTAGTCACACACACACACACACACACACACACACACACACACACACACACACACACACATAAAAAACTCCTTAACAGGACAGGAGAAAACAAACTGTAATATCAATATACATTCTAAAATATTTTGTCTTCTATAGCTATACAGAGTGCACTAAACCAGGTTAATCTAATAATCTCGGTAGCGTGGGTGAGGGAGGGGGGTGGGGAGCGGGTAGTAACTTCCTATATATGGCATAGTACGGATGTGCGTGCCGAATAGCCCCTTTTTCAGCGCTGCCAGGTATATGATTGGCCCCCTTTTTTCAACAAAAAGTGTATGAATGGCCCGATTTTTCTGGATTCCTATGTGAAAGGCCCCACTTTTCTGACATCCTGGTAAATGGGTTCAAAAAATCAAAGGGCAGTATATGAATAGGTCAACATTTTGGATGATCAAGTACATGTATATGAATGGGTTCGTTTTTTCAAAGGCCAGGTATATGAATGGGGTAGGTTTTGAAATACTGGCTTGCACAACTGTACCAAAATTACCACTAAGTTATCTCCCATGTGATATGATATAACAGAGCAAAGTATGTTTCCATCCTTTCTTACATTTATTTGTTTGTTTCTGTGCATCACGTAAGCATGCCTATATAATATTGACCCCCTTAAACCCCACTTTTATATAGTAAAACTGGGGTGTACACGGGTATACATTATTTTTCTTATTTCTGCCCAGAAACATAGATTGTGGGTACTCGTTAGAACCGCCTCGCCGAGGCGGTTCTAGACCCGCCTCGCCGAGGCGGTTCTAACGAGTACCCACAATCTATGTTTTGACCTGAAGTGTGAGGAGTATCTGAATTTTTACCTGAAATTTTTCATTTTTTGGTTGTTAAAATGTTCAGTATATTTGAATAGGCATGTTTTCGTAATGGTTCGCTCATGCCGAGTTCGGGTATACCGAGTGCATGTGTTTAAGAAAAAAAAAAACAAAAAAAAACGTCACGCAGATGCAGTGGAAAACAAAACGGCCTGACATGTTTTTTTATTATTATTATTATCATTGCAAAGATCCCACTTAAACTGTCCGGATGCACTAGCTGATCTTGAACTTTGGTGGTCATATGTTTTCTTGGACGCCGTCCCTTATTTCATGAAAGTCTTCTTTCTACTGTAAAGACCCAAAGACCTTCAAGTTGATTAGACTGCGCAGATGAACATGCATTCACATGCTGATCTAGAACTTTGCTGGTCAGATGTTTCTTGGTCATCACCTTATGTCCTTTCCGACCGTTATTTTACTTACGTTTATCTGTTGCAAAGATCCAGATCAAACTGTGTGAATGCTCATTATCCTGAGCTATCAAACTGATACCCCATTCCACTTGAGATAATAAATTAACAAAGTAATTTTAAGTGAAAAATAGAAATAGTAAGTGGTTTGGTGTGAACTGGTAAATATATAAAAGGGTTGGCTCCAGAAGGGTAATCAATATTTTTCAGGGGGGATAACAGATAGTTTGAAAAAATAATTTATTTGGAGCAGATATAAATGGTTTGTTGACTTATTTTTTAATTTGTTTCTTTCATTCTTAAAATATTTATTTAATTCAAACTGTTTTTTTTTTTTTTTTTTTTTTTTTTTTTTTTTTTTTTCATATTTATTGTTTATTGAATGGTAATAAATATTTTGAAGGAAGAAAACATGTGTAACAGGTGAAAAAATTGGAAGTAACATTTTTCACCGACCGGGGATCAAACCCGGTCCGCTGGACTCAGTCCTACACTCTACCAATTCGCTATAAAAGCCGGCTTGTACCGCAAGGCAGTACAAGTTTGTTATATACCTAGACCCGGTGACATTCTTCTCCTCAAACTTAAAATTCGTCCCTGAATTTCAAAGAGTCCGTGAATCATGCACGTGAAATGAGACCCAAGGATTTTAATGCCCCCATGTGGTTTATTTGGTTCCTCATGGTTTGGAAAAATGATTTATTTGGAGTGTAGATTGAAATGATTCTTTTTATTTATCAATTTATTTATTTTATTAGAAATATGAGCAGAGGTACAGCATTTCCTACAAGACTGCATGCTGTGCCCCGGCTCATAAGTTTTTGTGATATAAACTGAAATTCCACAAAGAGATTTTAATTGTACCTGAAATTAAGGTAATTTCCGAAATCAGTCACAATTTCCTTATTGCTTTAGCACTATTGCGCTTATTCCCGCTGTATCTGTACTTGCTTTGAAAATATAAACCGTTCTCGCTGGACCGTTAAACGATTGGTTAATGTCTTTGTCTGATCAATGATGATTTTCCCAGGGTTATTCTAATATATTACGCCAATAAGATATCAGTTAATTATGCATAACCGACATTATAATGCATACAGTTAATTAACAGTAATTACGTCAGAAAATTTAATCTCGGATATGTGCGCCCTATGAAGATTCAGATCAGTCTGCTCATTCGCACAGTTCGATCAGATGCGTCACTGGGCGCATTTTGTCCTCATGCGGACAACGAAGGTTCTGATATCACTGCGAGGACGTGCAGTCTGATTTGTGTCTTCGTTCGGCGCACATAGTAGAAGGTACTTTTTCTCATGTTGCGGTTTATATGCCCTGGCATTGAGCAGAGGGATTTAAAGTCAAAAGCACACCAAATAAACCCAAAAGGACGGACTCGTTTTTATTGACTTTGTCAATGAACAGATATATAAATCTGCAGACCTCCTCAAAAATAGGACAGAGAATGCTGATGGGGCGATCGCCGAAAATTCTATAGACCTCTAGAATACATAACTGTTACAGTACTTTCACATCTATTCTATATTTTTTTAAGATGTAATTAAGACATTCTCTTTTTTGCGACACCGCATGCTGAACTAATCAGAGTGACTTTAGCTACAATATTTGCTTAACATCATTGTGTTCTCCAATAACAACACTTTTATTTAATATTAACTTCTGCCTACACTAAAGTTATTCTTTATCGTCAATTAGATAATACTGTTTTCAAATAAAATACTAACAGATTTCTTATTTCTCCTTAGAATATGCTTTTGATGATTAAAATATACTGCTCAAAATAAGTAGGGGATATTCAGATTATCGGATTTAACACGAATTTATTTCAAAACTAACAGACAAGGCGATTTGTTATATCGACAGCCTCTGCACTGATGCGCATGTTATCACTAGTGGTATTGAATTTATCGTAGCGTTGAAAGTACACTGCTGTTCAGTCATCCATAAGGGTCGCATGTACAACTCCACATACCCATATCGAATAGGAAAAAGCGTGTTATTCTTCATTTGTTAGCTTTTTTGCTATCTACAGGTTACGTAGTAACATTATTTAAGGTAGTTTGAAGGTTTTTGGCTATGCGGCGCTTACCTGAGCATCAAAGGTGGTTAGCAATTAGTCTGCTCCAGTCCCGAAATGCGCAGGCTGATGTGGCAAGACAACTAAACGTTTCACAGTCTCTCATCAGTCGGTTATGGAATCGTCATCAACAGAGAGGAAATGTCACTGATATTCATAGAGTCGGCCGCCCGCGTGCAACAACCCGACAACAAGATCGCCTGTTAGTCGCATCAGCCTTGAGAAACAGACACCAGAATGCCACACAGCTTCAGCGCCGACTTTACCAGGTTACAGGGGTGCAGGTCTCTACTCAGACAGTGAGAACCCGGCTGCACGATCGAGGTCTTAACGCCCGTAGGCCGTACATTGTGTTGCCATTGACGGCTCGTCATCGCCGGGCAAGAAGGGACTGGGCTAGGCAATATCAGAGGTGGAACTTAGGCCAGTGGTCTCATGTTATATTCTCCGACGAGTCACGGTTCATGTTGGACCTGTGATGGTCGACAAGGGGTTTGGCGGCGCCGGGTGGGGGGGGGGTGGGGGAGCGATATTCTGATGCAACCAACCTTCCACATGATCGTTATGGAGGTGGCAGTGTAACAGTTTGGGGTGGTGTCACAACCAATGAGCGAACTGATCTTCACGTATGCCAGGGCAGATTTACTGGTGTGTACTACTGAGATAACATCATTGAACCTCTTGTCGTGCCCTTTGGAGCTGCCAATGGCAATCGATTTCGCTTCCAAGATGACAATGCCCGTGCCCATCGCGTTCATGTTGTGCTAAATCACCCCCAGACTCGTGGAATCCAGTTACTGCCATGGCCTGAAATGTCGCCAGACCTTTCCCCAATAGAACATATCTGGGACATTCTTGGTAGAAGAGTTCAAGGTCACGTACCAGCTCCCAGGAACCTTCAAGAACTGGCCAACGTCTTGCAAGAAGAGTGGCGTCGCATTCCCCAAAATGACATCAGACGTCTTGTTGGTAGTATGAGAAGACGATGTTGCGTGTCTTGCTGCTAATGGTGGTCCAACTCGATACTGACTCAAAAAAAAAAAATTGTGAAATCTTGTGCCAGACCCTATGACATTTCACGATGAAATGAGGGTCACGAGATGTACTGTGAAAGAAATTTATGCGGATTAAATTTTTCTTTTGGATCTATAGTTTGAATTCCTAATTAAAAACTCAGTTCATCTGCCGTTTTTTACCTGCTATTGAAGGATATAGCAGAATATCCCCTACTTATTTTGAGCAGTATATATATCTCGATAATCCTCTAGCCTGGAGTACTTAAAATGTACACAGTTCTGGCCATTTTCTATGTTATTCCATCCATTTGAGGATTCATTATGTCCATTCTATTTTAAAAAGTAAACATATTGTGTCTAAAACAAATAAAATAAAAACCCGTTGCGGGCAGGCGTGTCCCGACATCATGGCTTTGTTAGTAAAGGGTTGTGAGTTCGAATCCGTATAATAGGAAACCCCAAAACCACACGCATAGCTTCAAACCATGTAGAATAAATATGCATAGTTTCAAAATGATCGATAGAAAATTCTAGCAGGAGTTGCGCCTACAAGGTATCTGTTCCAATACTAACTGGACCTGGACCTGGAAAAAAACTGTCAGAAAACAAACAACAACAAAAAAAACCGGAAACTGTTGATAAAAAAGCACTTGGAGGATAACCAATAAACCACACGTATAACAAATATAACAAACTAGTGAGCTTAATCTATAAATAATATTTGTAGCTGTTAAAACTGAGGTTACACCAGAAAACTTATTTAAACCATGAATTACAAAATACATAACTTTGGTCAGTATTTCAAAGATATATCATCCAATGCGGATTATCAGTTGGGTAACCTTTTTCAAGTGAAATACTGACATGTTTCTTATTTCTCCTTAGAAATACACATTTTGGATATTCATTTAATATAACCTATCAACCACCTTCTAATAAGTAACAACAACATATGATTTGTTCTGTCCATTTTGTATGTTATTCCATCCATTTGGAGATTCATTATGTCCATTTATTTTAAAAGGTAAACATATTGTGTCTGAAACAAATATAATGAAACCCCCCTTGCGGGCAAGCGTCCCCCGACATCATGGCTTTGTAAGTAAAGGGTTGTGAGCTTTAAATCCGTATAATAGGGAACCCCAAAACCACACGCACAGCTTCAAACTATGTAGAATGAATATGCAAGTTTCAAAATGATCGATAGAAAATTCTAGCAGGAGTTGCGCCTACAAGGTATCTGTTCCTATACTAACTGGACCTGAAAAAAACTATGTCAAATTAAACGGAAAATGTTGATAATAAAACACTCAGAGGATAACCCCAAAACCACACGCACATCTAAAGACCATATAGAACAAGCACGCATTGTTTAGAAATGATGAGTGGAAAATTGTAGGATGAGTTTCACCCACAAGGTATTATTCTAATACTAATCAGACATAAAAACAACGTCGAAAAAGAGGAAAAAAGTTGATAAAAAATGATTGGAGGATAACCAAAAAAGCAAGACCATAAAAAACACTTGCAAAGTTTCAGAAAAGGTAAGAGAAAAGTCCAGGGAGTGCCACAATCACAAACCGCAGCCTTTCCCAGGCCCCAAGAGGAAGAGGAAACCGACAAATCTAAACAAGCACAAACTGAACAAACGTACGAAAAGCACTAAGATTAGCTCTCTCTTCCCCAAGCGAGGTAATCGCAATACTAAAAGGACTGAAAAACACAAGAACAAAATGACACACGGAAAGACATTCAACAAATCGCCTCGTAGAATAAACCACAAAGCAACAAAGAGTAAGACTAACAACGGGACCACCGCCTTAGAACGGTCGGTAGAGTAAACCACCGGGGGTGGTTAAAGTTTGACATAAAACTTTAAGAGACTTCGCGGCCACAAACTACCCCTGTCATCATATCACAACTAAATAAGTTTAAAAGTGCAAAAAGTTGAAAAAAGGGTAATGGCAAGATAATCCCAAAACCACACGCACATCTTCATACCACATAGAACAAGTATGCCTAGTTTCCAAATGATCAGTTGAAAAGTCTAGGAGGAGTTGTGTCCACAAGATATCTATTCTAATACTAATCGAACCTGGAAAAAACTAAGTCGAAAAAGTGGAAAAAGTTGATAAAAAAATAATGGTAGGATAACCCAAAACTACACGCACATCTTCAGTCAATGTAGAATAAGTATGCATAGTTTCAAATGATCGGTGGAAAACTTCAGGAGGAATTGCGCCCACAAGGTGTTTATTCTAATACTAATCGAAGCTGAAAAAAGAATTCAAACATGTAGCAAAAGTTGATACAAAATAATGGAAAAACAACACCAAAACTATATGCACATCTACATACCATACAGAACAAGTATGCATAGTTTCGAAATGACCGGTGAAAAACTCTAGGAGGAGTTGCGCCTACACTGTACTGTCAGGGGAGATAATCAATATATCTCCAAAGGTGCTGGAGTTATAGCAATTACAAGGTTTCGATTGCCAAATACTGTCAAGAGAGTTAGCTAAAAATTGCAGCACCAAGAGTTTCCATTCTTGTATACCACTTACGTTCTCAACCTCGTGTACAAGTCTACCAAGTATTGTAAGAACATCTAATAGGGTGTTGGAGTTGCGGCGATAACAAGGTTTCTATTACCAAATACTGTCAGGGCGGTTATTTTCTCCCTCACTTGGTTCGTCCGAAAAATAAATATTGTCTTTCCTAACACTCTTAAGACTAGAAAATGTATGGCTGATACAGAAACTTGTCTTAAGAGATAAGAAGATAAAACAAGAATGATATAGAAGTGTCGCTGTTCGCTACAGATCGACCTTTTTTTCTTTAATAACCAGAACGAATTACCACATGCACTATAACTAAACTACTACAATATAATAAACATCTGTAAACAAATCTGTAAATAAACTCCTTGTCTATATTCTGCGGTTCTATTAACCTTAACTTTGAATGTCACAATTATTTTATTATTTAACTGTAAATGATTGTTCCGCGTATCTTAGTCATCTAAAGCTTAAACGGGTAACAAAGTGTATTGATACCTAAAGCTCAAACGGGTAACAAAGTGTATTAAAACCTAAAACGTGTTTAGTTCGCTCACTCTGAAACCTGCTGGTAATTGAAATTACTGAAACTGAATTTCTTACGAGATAATTAATAGCTTAACGAACAATTTATATTTACAATTTTTTCGAAGAGTTTCACTCTGAAAAAAAAACTGAAGTAAAAATAGAGAGAACAAGCAAATGTTCCCTATATGCAACAATTCTGTGTAATTACTCAAAGAATAGCAGAAAATGACAAAGATCAAAAGAAACTGTAAATACTTGAAAAAACTCGTATCCGATCATTTTTTCGATCAGAAATTTTATGTACAAAGTATACCTGCAGCTCTTCTGTAGCGAAAGCGATCGACTGAAGACAAATAAAATGCTAAATCTTTAAATAACCCAAAATCTCGTGATTTTCATGATTCTCTTTATTCTCAATAAACTCAGAAAGCATGGTGAAATGAAACATTGCAAGTTTCTTAAGACTGCATGACTAAATTAAATCTCTTTAAACCAGATATATTACTTTGAAAGAGTGACCGAAAAGAAATGGATTAACTAAAATGCAGCACCTTGAGTTTTGATGTTAGAACATGACACGTCTTTTCAACCGCTTGTACAATTCTACCAAGTATCATTCAATATCTGAAAGGATGTTGGAATTATAGCAATCGCAAGGTTTTTATTACCAAGTACTGTCATGGAAAATAACTAAACTCGTGACACCTACAGTTGTGGTTCTTATGCACGATACACCTTCTCAGCCTTGTGTGCAATCCTACCAAGTATCATCATATATCTGAAAGGGTGTAGAAGTTATCACAATCACAAGGTTTTTATTACCCAATACTGTCAGGGGAGATAAATCAAAACGCATGGTAACTGGAATTGTGTTTTTGTATGTAACTCATCTTCTCAAACTCGTGTACCATCCTTCCAACTATCATTAATATATGTGAAAGGGTAATGGAGTCATCACGATCACAATGTGTTTATTACTAAATACAGTCAGGGAACATAGCTAAAACATCTTTGGCCGCTAGAGTTGTGGTTCTTATACATGACACATCTTCTCAATCTCATGTACAATTCTACCAAGTATTATAAATTTGTCTCAAAGGACGTAGGAGTTATGGCGATCACACTTGTATGTCTGCGGTAAAGACGGACGCCGCGCTAAGTACTTTACCCTCCAAAGCCATTCGGTCGCGGATAAATAACGGGCTATGACCAGGATATGGTCTTATGTGGACTTTTTAGCATTCAAGGACAATTGAATCTTAGTAGAATAGTCTTGTTTTCAAACTTGTCAAAGATTCCATGCCTCTCTGAGTGAATTGCGAGTCTCACAATAATCTGGCTCTCAGTAAAAGGGCAGGTCAGGATAAGATCAACCTATTGGCTTTTTATAGCACTCAAGGGCAAGCAGCTGTAAGATTAATTGTTTAATCATACCAGTTTTCAAATTTATCCAGTAGTTCACGCCAGTTAAAGTTATCTGCAAGTTTCATGCTGATCTGATCAAAAAGAAACGATGGATGGATGGATGAATATTTTATTTATAGACGCTCAACCCTAAAAGGGCATATAGCGTCTAATAATTTTTATATTATATGATGATTTTATTTAATGAAAAATTAAATATTTAATGAGAAATTAAAAATATCTAGAATTGATGTGTTCATTTTAAAAAGATAAAGTATCAATGATTTTAATCATTAAAAATCCTGATCATATTTTATTAATAAGTCCGATCTCTTTAAGAAAGTCGAGTATTTTCTTAGTTGGTATATCATTAAAAAGTTCCTTTATAGTTTTTACATTAAAATACTTTGTGCGAATATAATCAAATTCTGCACAAGTGATAAGAAAATGTTTGACTGTAAAAAGTTCGTTGCAAGGAATGCAGAATGGAGCTTGTTCGTTTTTTAAAATATAAGAATGAGTAATTCTAGTGTGTCCAAGTCTACATCTGGTGATGTTTGTTTGTTCTTTTCTGCTGAGATTAGAGAATGTGCATTTGCTGTTAAAATTTGGTTTTATTTCATTTAGTTTTTTTTTTGAGTTTGTGTTTCCCAAACAGACTGACATTTGTTGTTGATGTATTGACGGATGTTTGATTTAAAGTCGGAGTGAGGAATTTTGAAATTTGTTATCACTAAGGATAATGCAGATTTGGCTTCTAAATCAGCTAATTCATTTCCACGAATATTAACGTGGCTGGGAAGCCAACAAAATACAATTTCTTTTGAAGCTGAAAGGTAATAATATTTTTTAAGAATTTGCTGAATTAATGGGTTCCTATGGTGTAAATCTTTAAGGGATTTTAATACAGAAAGAGAATCTGAATAAATGATGAATTGTTTTTCAGATTGATCTCTGATATGATAAAGTGCAATATCAATTGCCTTGGCTTCGGCGGTAAAAAAGGAGCTATTATCAGGTAATCTGATACTGTCAGTAACATTTGGACTAATAACAGAACAAGCAACTTTCTCATCTTGTTTCGAACCATCTGTATAAATTGACATGTAATGTTTATGATTTGATTTGATTTCTAAAAATTCATTCTTAAAAATATGTGACTCAGCTTCTGTTTTTTTTTATTTTTATGAAGGTCTAAAATTATCTTTGGAGGGTTTAACGTCCATGGCTTTTTTGACGGAAAAGAAAAGGGTTGTGAACATTTTTAACATTAATATTGGCGTCTTCAAGTAACGGTTGTATATTCTCAGGCTAATGGGGTTTAATAGCCTTTGGTTTATTGTTGTAAAATCTTTCGTATTTAGGATTAAAAACACAATCATAAGCTGAATTTCGTGGATTGGCGGCTAATTTAGTAACATATTGAAGAGACAATTTTTCCCTTCTTATATATAGTGATGGTTCATTTGATTCAGCATATAAACTTTCGATGGGGGAAGTACGAAAAGCCCCTAGAGCCAAACGTAAACCTTGGTGATGAATAATATCCAGATTTCAAATAAGATTTTCTAGCGGATCTATAAACTATGGATCCATAATCCAGTTTAGATCGAATTAAAGATGTATAAAGATTTAAAAGAACAGTACAATCTCTTCCCCAGTCGGAGCTGGAGAGAACTTTAAGAATATCAAGTGCTTTTAAACATTTAGCTTTTAAAGCTTTGATGTGTGGGATAAAAGATAATTTGTTATCGAACAAAAGACCCAGGAATTTTGCTTCACTGACGACTGGAATGGGACTACCATATATGATTAGATGAGGATCTAAATGTAACTGTCGTATCTGACAAAAATGAACGCATTGAGTTTTTGTTTTTGAAAATTTGAAACCATTTTCTGTTGCCCAATCTTCTATATTATTTAAACATCGTTGTAGTTTGAATTCAGTGGTTTCCATATTTTTCGACCTAATAAATATTCCAAAATCGTCAACAAAAAGAGAACAATCAAGGTCTTTCACACATTTAACAATATCGTTAATTTTTATGCCAAACAAGGTAGGTGATAAAATGCTTCCCTGTGGTACACCTTGTTCTTGTTTAAATATGTCCGATAACGTATTACCTATTCGAACATTAAATGTTCGATCTGATAAAAATTCTGAATAAAAAGTGGTAATCGGCCTTTAAGGCCTAATTTATGTAAATCTTTCATGATGCCATGTTTCCAAGTAGTATCGTAAGCTTTTTCAAGGTCAAAAAATACAGCTACGGCATGTTCTTTTTTAACAAAGGCATCACGAATAAATGATTCCAAACGAATCAAATGATCGTTTGTACAGTTATTTTTTTCTGAATCCAGCTTGATATTTTGTTATAAGCTGGTTTGATTCCAAGAACCAAACCAGCCTATCATTAATCATTCTCTCCATTGTTTTACATAAACAACTTGTCAAAGCAATATGTCTATAGTTAGTAGCTTCAGTATGATCTTTATTTGGTTTTGGTATCGGTATAATCGTTGCTTTACTCCAGTCTTTTGGAAATTTTCCAGTGATCCAAATATCGTTTAAAATATTTAATAATGTTTCTAAAGCGTTATCGGGTAAATGTTTAAGAATTTGATAATGAATGTCATCAGGACCAGTAGCTGTATCATGAGATTTATGAAGAGCATCTAATAATTCTGAAGCTGTGAATGGTATATTATATTTTTCATGATTTAGTGACATAAAATTTAAATGCTCTTTCTCTCGTTCTTGTTTAATGTTCTGAAAATTTTCCGAGTAATTTGTACTAGAAGAGTTTTTATGAAAATTCTCTCCTAGTGCATTGGACTTCGGAATACATTTTTCGGCTATGTGAATTAATGTATCAGTAAAACCTTGTATATTATCTGCTGTTTTAAGCATTTCAGGTTTTAATTTTTCATTACATAGCTCTATAAAATTCTCCCAGTTTGCTTTATTCAGATTCCATCGGAAAATGATGGTCTTCATTGTCGATTCAATTTCTTCAATTTTAATTGGAAAATGATCGCTCCCATGAAGGTCATCTAGAACTGACCAATCAAAATCTAAGTAAATATTTGGAGAGCATATAGACAAATCTAAAGCAAAATAATTTCTTGTAGGAGAATGAAGATAAGTTGGTTGTTTATCGTTAAATAAACATAAATCATTTTCTGCAATAAAATTTTCTATTATTTCTCCTTTGTCATTTGTATCCAGACAACCCCATAGTTTGCTGTGACTATTAAAGTCACCTAATAATAAATAAGGACGAGGTAACTGGTTTATATGATTTTCTAAATCATGCTTAGAAACTTTACAGTGTGGAGGAAGATATAGAGAACAAATTGTTATGGATTTAGACAGAGTGACATTTACAGCAACAGCTTGTAAATTACTATTTATATCTATCTGTCTATGAGGAACATTTGATTTTACAAGGATAGATGAACCTCCTGAGGCTTTCTGATTTTCAGTTGCGATGTGATTATATAAACTATAATTTTTAAAATTAATATTATCTGTATTTTTTAAAAAGGTTTCCTGGAGACAAAAGACAGTCGGAGAAAGTAGTGTTGTTAAAATTAAAATTTCGTTATAATTTGCTTTGAGTCCTCTACAGTTTCACTGAATAATTGATTTTTTATCCATGATAAATGGAGAGATTATTTTAAAATAAGGAACTTAATCCTTTTATTTTTTACGGGTCTGCGACGGCATGGAGGAGTCAATCTCTAACTCCATGCTGTCGAGGGAATCGAACAGATTGATCAACTTGATCGGATCGGCCGATCCCCCTTTACTGTATGGATTTGGTTCTTTATCTTTTTCTTTTCCATTTTTTCCTTTTTGGTCAGCTGTCCTGTTCCTGGATCTGGATCTTTGGGATCCACTTGCTTTAGTCGGTTGTGCTTGTGCACTGTTTTGAGATTTTGTTGGTGGTCTGGACTGATGAGTAGATGTGCGTTTAGGTTTAGGTTTTAGAGTAGGAGTAATGACTTTTGAATTTGCTTTAATGACAGAATCTTTTTCGTTAAACTGGGTAGAAGTTTCTTTGGTTTCAGGTTTAGTGTTTAGGGATTGAACAACTTTAGCAAAGGTAATTTCAGGTTGGTTTTCTTGAATTTTTTTAGCTTCCAAATAAGTAATTTTTTGTTAAACTTTAATTTTCATTATTTCTTTCTCTTTTTTCCAAATTTCACACTGATTTGATTTTGATTGATGGTTTTTGTGACAGTTCACACACTTGGTTTCATTTTTACAAGCATTTGTATGGTGATCAAAGTCACCCATACCACATTTTTCACATACTGATCCAGGTAATTCAGGACAGCCGTTTTCATGATGTCCAAACCTCTGACAGTTGAAACACCGCAGAGGATTTGGAATGTAGACTTCAACCGGTATAATTCGGTAAAATGTTTTTAGTGATTTCGGCAAAGTTGTGGTGTTGAAAGTTAGTAAAAGTGTATTTGTTTCTATAAGGTTTCCATCTTTTTTTAATTTTAAAACGTTTGCAAGCTGTTACTCCTTGTGTGTTAAGATATTCTGTGATATTTTCTTCAGTTTTATGTTTTAGCATTCTGTCACGGATAATACCTTTGCAACTGTTGAGAGTTTTATGTTCCGTGACAGTGACATTAATATTAAAAAAATTTGTAAGTTTCAAAAGATTATCAGTTTGAGATTTTCTGTTTGTTTCGACCAATAGAGTTCCATTTTTAATTGTTTTACATTTTTGGAGTGCCTATAATAGATTCTATTTGTTTTTCTATGATGAATGGTAACAGTGAAGTTATTGGTTTATCTTCTTTGCTCGAAATCACTAAATATTTCGCGAAGTTCTCATTAGCTTTGAACGTAAATGTAGTCGGTTGCGTGTCGTCCTCCGAAGAGTCGAACGCCAGAAATCGTTTTCGAGAGGATGATTTGTTTGATTCGATAGCTATGCTCCCCACCCTCCATGGAGCCCTACAAAGGGACGTTTAACAGAAACGTCAAGGCTACATTGCTATTATACTCGGTGTCAAGATCAGAGTCTTCAGCTCGGCCTCATGCTTAGATGATTTCCCACCTATTCATCTAAATTTTCAATGAAAAATTTATGAACAGTTGAGTTCATCCCCCTATCCACAGCCTCCACTCACAGAGGTTTCCACCAAAGCCCCAATACAAGCCCACCAATTGACCTTTCAGCCGCCGCCCATTGAAACTCACTTAAAGTTAGAGGAACATGAGAAAAATAAGCCCGGTTGGTACCATAAAGATACGTTTGAAAGAGAGAAAGAAGCTAAGAACAAGTTGTGCGCTTCTAGAGCTTGGCACGACTGAGCCGATTGATCCACGCCGGAGCTAACACAGACCGCTCTTCTATCTGAAATAAGGGCCAAAATGATGTGTTGAAAAGCTGGAGATCCCTGGGCTTTCCTCAATCATCAGGTTCCCCTCTCCCAGCATACGAGATGCCACCCACGGCAAACAGGTGGTTCCTGTTTTAATAGGGGATTACACCCTATCCACTACAGAAGGAAAGTGATCTGTAGATTTTATTCCCTACAGACAAGGGAGGCCGAAAACGTCTGGGAAATTGAAAGGTTATTTTTAACGTTAGGAGATCCATATTTAAAATAAATAGTTTATTAAAAAAATAGTTTATTAAAAAAAGAAGGATTCATTTTGGAATCTTTTTTTTTTTTTTTTTTTTTTTTTTTTTTTTTTAAGAGAGTCAAACAAACAAGCTGTGTTAGATGATATGTAGCTTTTAAATGATATGTAGCTTTCATACCTTGAAAAACGTTTAGTTTTTTATCTAACAATATTAAATGCATCTTACTTTTTAATGTGGAAAATGCTAGAGTTCGGAAAAAGACACAAACACAAGACAAACACATGTTAAATACAGATGAGGTTATAATCTTCGTCCCATGTGCGACTCACGGGCACAGGATGATACACAAACAAATGAAGCATGTTAGTAACATGAGATAGGAAAGGTTTAAAAGGATAGATCTCGCGAAATTTGTTTTTTCCAATATAAGATGCATTTCAATAAATTTAGTTTTATAGTCTGGAATTATACCGGTTGAATGGACCGTTGCTCTGTATGTTAGGGGTTTTACCCAACTGCCACAGAAGCGGAAGACAGCCACCTATTTCGAGGCCCGGGTGGTCACGGGCAGGGCACAGTATGATACACAAACAAATGAAGCATGTTAGTAACATGAGATAGGAAAGGTTTAAAAGGATAGATCTCGCGAAATTTTTTTCCAATTTAAGATGCATTTCAATAAATTGAATTTTATAGTCAGGAATTATACCGGTTGAACGGACGGTTGCTCTGTATGTTAGGGGTAGTACCCAAAGTAAAAAAAGAGTTTTTCAAGGGGCAAATAACTTCAATGTTAAAACAATCAATCAAAAAAAGGTAAGAGAAAAGTCCAGGGAGTGCCACAATCACAAACCGCAGCCCTTCCCGACACTACTAGGAAGAGGACACCGACAAATCCAAGCAAGCACAAATCGAACGGGAGGCCTAGTAAATAGTCTGATCTGGTCAGTGTTTGAACTTGTCCAAGTTTCAATGCAATAAAAGTAAAAAAGATTGCCTTTGAAAACATAAAACACATTACTGACAGAAAATGGGTGTCTCGGTTTTATTGAGACTTCATAAGCAGAAATGAAGTTTGCAACACTGCTTACGCCCACTAGCATATACATGAGTAGAACTATTTTCAAGATACCACAATGGGCCCAGTGATCCCAAAGGAAATGAAAAAAAAAAAAAAAAAAAAAAAAAAAAAAAGCATTGTGGTGAAGTACGGGGAGACATTTTACGGCCGGCACACGGCACTAACACGCCAATTGCAGTCTAGTAAAATAATAGTAAAAAGGATTGCCTTTGGAAACGTAGAACACATAACAGATAGAAAATAGGACTTTATTTATTGAGACTCTTTATAAGCAGAAATGAAGTTTGCAACACTGCTTACGCCCTCTAGCGTATACATGAGCAGAACTCCATTTTCAAAAGTACCAAACCTGAAAAATATTAAATAGGTTAATGTCTGGGACAAGGTTAAATATGGACCTTATACGGATGGATGGATGGATGGATATTTTATTTATAGACGCTCAACCCTAAAAGGGCATATAGCATCTAATAATTTTTATATAATATGAGGATTTTATTTAATGAGAAATTAAAAATATCTAGGATTGATGTGTTCATTTTAAAAGGATAAAGTATCAATGAATTATTAAAAATACTGGTTATATTTTATTAAAAAGTCCGATCTCTTTAAGAAAGTCGAGTATTTTCTTCGTTGGTATATCATTAAAAAGTTCCTTTATAGTTTTTACATTAAAATACTTTGTGCGAATATAATTAAATTCTGCACAAGTGATAAGAAAATGTTTGACTGTAAAAGGTTCGTTGCAAGGAATGCAGAATGGAGCTTGTTCATTGTTTAAAATATAAGAATGAGTAATTCTAGTGTGTCTGAGTCTACATCTGGTGATTTTTGTTTGTTCTTTTCTGCTGAGATTAGAGAATGTGCATTTGCTGTTAAAATTTGGTTTTATTTCATTTAGTTTATTTTGAGTTTGTGTTTCCCAAACAGACTGACATTTGTTGTTGATGTATTGACAGACGTTTGATTTAAAGTCGGAGTGAGGAATTTTGAAATTGGTTATTACTAAGAATAATGCAGATTTGGCTTCTGAATCTGCTAATTCATTTCCACGAATATTAACGTGGCTGGGAAGCCAACAAAATACAATTTCTTTTGAAGCGGAAAGATAATAATATTTTTTTAAGAATTTGCTGAATTAATGGG
The DNA here is from genome assembly GCA_964016985.1 of Anodontia alba. Taxonomy (NCBI): domain Eukaryota; kingdom Metazoa; phylum Mollusca; class Bivalvia; order Lucinida; family Lucinidae; genus Anodontia; species Anodontia alba. The sequence continues at coordinate 23,032,463 of OZ024838.1, forward strand.
TTCCTATGGTGTAAATCTTTAAGGGATTTTAATACAGAAAGAGAATCTGAATAAATGATGAACTGTTTTTCAGGCTGATCTCTGATATGGTAAAGTGCAATATCAATTGCCTTGGCTTCGGCGGTAAAAATGGAGCTATTATCAGGTAATCTGATACTGTCAGTAAAATTTGGACTAATAACAGAACAAGCAACTTTCTCATCTTGTTTCGAACCATCTGTATAAATTGACAAGTAATGTTTATAATTTGATTTGATTTCTAAAAATTCATTTTTAAAAATATGTGACTCAACTTCTGTTTTTTTTTATTTTTATGAAGGTCTAATATAATCTTTGCAGGGTTTAACTTCCATGCCTCTGTTGATGGAAAAGAAAAATGCTGAACATTTTTAATATTAATATTGGCCTCTTCAAGTAACGGTTGTATTCTCAGGCCAAGGGGTTTAATAGCCGTTGGTTTGTTGTTGTAAAATCTTTCAAATTTCGGGTTAAAAACACAATCATAAGCTGAATTTTGTGGATTGGCGGCTAGTTTAGTAACATATTGAAGAGACAATTTTTCTCTTCTTATATATAGTGATGGTTCATTTGATTCAGCGTATAAACTTTCGATGGGGGAAGTACGAAAAGCCCCTAGAGCCAGACGTAAACCTTGGTGATGAATAGTATCCAAAGATTTCAAATAAGATTTTCTAGCCAATCCATAAACTATGGATCCATAATCCAGTTTAGATCGAATTAAAGATCTATAAAGATTTAAAAGAACAGTACGATCTCCTCCCTAGTCGGAACTGGAGAGAACTTTAAGAATATCAAGTGCTTTAAGACATTTAGCTTTTAAAGCTTTGATGTGTGGTATAAAAGATAATTTGTTATCGAACAAAAGACCCAGGAATTTTGCTTCATTGACGACTGGAATGGGACTACCGTATATGGTAAGATGAGGATCTAAATGTAGCTGACGTATTTGACAAAAATGAACGCACTGAGTTTTTGTTTTTGAAAATTTGAAACCATTTTCTGTTGCCCAATCTTCTATATTGTTTAAATATCACTGTAGTTTGAATTCAATGGTTTCCATATTTTTCGATCTAATAAATATTCCAAAATCGTCAACAAAAAGTGAACAATCAAGGTCTTTCACACATTTAACAATATCGTTAATTTTAATGCCAAACAAGGTAGGTGATAAAATGCTTCCCTGTGGTACACCTTGTTCTTGTTTAAATATGTCCGATAACGTATTACCTATTCGAACATTAAATGTTCGATCTGATAAAAAGTTTTGAATAAAAAGTGGTAATCGGCCTTTAAGGCCTAATTTATGTAAATCTTTCATGATGCCATGTTTCCAAGTAGTATCGTAAGCCTTTTCAAGGTCAAAAAATACAGCTACTACATGTTCTTTTTTAACAAAGGCATCACGAATAAAAGATTCCAAACGAATCAAATGATCGTTTGTACAGTTATGTTTTCTGAATCCAGCTTGATATTTTGTTATAAGCTGGTTTGATTCCAAGAACCAAACCAGTCTATCATTAATCATTCTCTCCATTGTTTTACATAAACAACTTGTCAAAGCAATAGGTCTATAGTTAGTGGCTTCAGTACGATCTTTATTTGGTTTTGGTATAGGTATAATCGTTGCTTTACTTCAGTCTTTTGGAAATTTTCCAGTGATCCAAATATCATTTAAAATATTTAATAAAGTTTTTAAAGCGTTATCGGGTAAATGTTTAAGAATTTGATAATGAATGTCATCAGGACCAGCAGCTGTATCATGAGATTTATGAAGAGCATCTAATAAATCTGAAGCTGTGAATGGTACATTATATTTTTCATGATTTAGTGACATAAAATTTAGATGCTTTTTCTCTCGTTCCTGTTTTATGTTTTGAAAGGTTTCGGAATAATTTGCACTAGAAGAGTTTTTCTGAAAATTCTCTCCTAGTGCATTGGAAATATTTTTAGTCGTTGAGCATATATTTCCATTTGATTTAATATGGACATGCTTATTATTTTTATTTTTGCCAGTAATTTTTCGAATCATGTCCCATATCTTCTTTGCTGGAGTTCTAGAATTAAGTTTGGAGACGTATTGCTGCCAAGATGTTCTTTTAGCCGTTTTTATTGTCTTGCGAACTTTTGCTCGCATTTGTTTGGCATGGATTAGATTTTCTTTTGTTGGCTGCCTATTGAACTTTCGTAAGGCAGATTTTCTTTTATTTATTGAATTTTTAACATCTTTATTAAACCAAGGTATATTTCTTTTTGAACGTGTCGAGGATTTTGGAATACATTTTTCGGCTACATGAATTAATGTATCAGTAAAAGCTTGTATATCATCTGCTGTTTTAAACATTTCAGGATTTAACTTTTCATTACATAGCTCTATAAAATTCTCCCAGTTTGCTTTATTCAAATTCCATCGGGAATGATGGTCTTCATTTGTCGATTCATTTTTTTTTTCAATTTTAATTGGAAAATGATCGCTCCCATGAAGGTCATCTAGAACTGACCAATCAAAATCTAAGTAAATATTTGGAGAGCATATAGACAAATCTAAAGCAAAATAATTTCTTGTAGGAGAATGAAGATAAGTTGGTTGTTTATCGTTAAATAAACATAAATCATTTTCTGCAATAAAATTTTCTATTATTTCTCCTTTGTCATTTGTATCCAGACAACCCCATAGTTTGTTGTGACTATTAAAGTCACCTAATAATAAATAAGGACGAGGTAACTGGTTTATAAGATTTTCTAAATCGTGTTTAGAAAATTTACAGTGTGGAGGAAGATATAGAGAACAAATTGTTATGGATTTAGACAGAGTGACATTTACAGCAACAGCTTGTAAATTACTATTTATATCTATCTGTCTATGAGGAACATTTGATTTTACAAGGATAGATGAACCTCCTGAGGCTTTCTGATTTTCAGTTGCGATATGATTATATAAACTATTATTTTCAAAATTAATATTATCGGTATTTTTTAAAAAGGTTTCCTAGAGACAAAAGACAGTCGGAGAAAGTAGTGTTGTTAAAATTAAATTTCGTTATAATTTGCTTTGAGTCCGCGACAGTTCCACTGAATATTTGATTTTTTATCCATGATAAATGGAGAGATTATTTGAAAATAAGGAAACTAATCCTTTTGTTTTCTGTGAGACTGCGAGAACATGGAGGGGTCAATCTCTAACTCCATGTTCTCAAGGGAATCGAACCGATTGACCAACTTGATCGGATCGGCCGACGCCCCTTTACTATATGGATTTGGTTCTTTATCTTTATCTTTTTCTTTTCCATTTTTTCCTTTCTGGTCAGCTGTCCTGGACCTGGATCTCTGTTGTGATCCACTTGTTTTAGTCGGCTGTGTTTGTGAACTGTTTTGAGATTTTGTTGGTGGTCTAGACTGATGAGTAGATGTGGGTTTAGGTTTAGGTTTTAGAGTAGGAGTAATAACTTTTGAATTTGCTTTGATGACAGAATCTTTTTCGTTAAACTGGGTAGAAGTTTCTTTGGTTTCAGGTTTAGTGTTTAGGGATTGAACAACTTTTGCAAAGGTGATTTCAGGTTGATTTTCTTGTATTTTTTTTGGCTTCCAAATAAGTAATTTTTTGTGTAACTTTAATTTTCATTATTTCTTTCTCTTTTTTCCAAATTTCACACTGATTTGATTTTGATTGGTGGTTTTTGTGACAGTTCACACACTTGGCTTCATTTTTACAAGCATTTGTAGGGTGATCAAAGTCACCCATACCACATTTTTCACATACTGATCCAGGTCATTCAGGACAGCCGTTTTCATGATGTCCAAACCTCTGACAGTTGAAACACCGCAGAGGATTTGGAATGTAGACTTCAACCGGTATAATTCGGTAAATTTTTTTTAGCGATTTCGGCAAAGTTGTGGTGTTGAAAGTTAGTAAAAGTGTATTTGTTTCTATAAGGTTTCCATCTTTTTTAATTTTAAAACGTTTGCAAGCTGTTACTCCTTGTGTGTTAAGATATTCTGTGATATTTTCTTCAGTTTTATGTTTTAGCATTCTGTCACGGATAATACCTTTGCAACTGTTGAGAGTTTTATGTTCCGTGACAGTGACATTAATATTAAAAAAAATTGTAAGTTTCAAAAGATTATCAGTTTGAGATTTTCTGTTTGTTTCGACCAAAAGAGTTCCATTTTTTAATTGTTTTACATTTTTTTGAGTGCCTATAATAGATTCTATTTGTTTTTCTATGATGAATGGTGACAGTGAAGTTATTGGTTTATCTTCTTTGCTCGAAATCACTAAAAATTTCGCGAAGTTCTCATTAGCTTTGAACGTAAATGTAGTCGGTTGCGTGTCGTCCTCCGAAGAGTCGAACGCCAGAAATCGTTTTCGAGAGGCCATGGTGATGAATTGTTTGATTCGATAGCTATGCGCCCCACCCTCCATGGAGCCCTACAAGGGGACGTTTAACAGAAACGTCAAGGCTACATTGCTATTATACTCGGTGTCAAGATTAGAGTCTTCAGCTCGGCCTCATGCTTAGATGATTTCCCACCTATTCATCTAAATTTCCAATGAAAAATTTATGAACAGTTGAGTTCATCCCCCTATCCACAGCCTCCACTCACAGAGGTTTCCGCCAAAGCCCCAATACAAGCCCACCAATTGACCCTTCAGCCGCCGCCCATTGAAACTTACTTAAAGTTAGAGGAACATGAGGAAAATAAGCCCGGTTGGTACCATAAAGATACGTTTGAAAGAGAGAAAGAAGCTAAGAACAAGTTGTGCGCTTCTAGAGCTTGGCACGACTGAGCCGATTGATCCACGCCGGATCTAACCCAGACCGCTCTTCTATCTGAAATAAGGGCCAAAATGATGTGTTGAAAAGCTGGAGATCCCTGGGCTTTCCTCAATCATCAGGTTCCCCTCTCCCAGCATACGAGATGCCACCCACGGCAAACAGGTGGTTCCTGTTTTAATAGGGGATTACACCCTATCCACTACAGAAGGAAAGTGATCTGTAGATTTTATTCCCTACAGACAAGGGAGGCCGAAAACGTCTGGGAAATTGAAAGGTTATTTTTAACGTTGGGAGATCCATATTTAAAATAAATAGTTTATTAAAAAAATAGTTTATTAAAAAAAGAAGGATTCATTTTGGAATTTTTTTTTTTTTTTTTTTTTAAAGAGAGTCAAACAAACAAGCTGTGTTAGATGATATGTAGCTTTTAAATGATATGTAGCTTTCATACCTTGAAAAACGTTTAGTTTTTTTATCTAACAATATTAAATGCATCTTACTTTTTAATGTGGAAAATGCTAGAGTTCGGAAAAATGACACAAACACAAGACAAACACATGTTAAATACAGATGAGGTTATAATCTTCGTCCCATGTGCGACCCACGGGCACAGGATGATACACAAACAAATGAAGCATGTTAGTAACATGAGATAGGAAAGGTTTAAAAGGATAGATCTCGCGAAATTTGTTTTTACCAATATAAGATGCATTTCAATAAATTTAGTTTTATAGTCTGGAATTATACCGGTTGAACGGACCGTTGCTCTGTATGTTAGGGGTTTTACCCAACTGCCACAGAAGCGGAAGACAGCCACCTATTTTGAGGCCCGGGTGGTCACGGGCAGGGCACAGTATGATACACAAACAAATGAAGCATGTTAGTAACATGAGATAGGAAAGGTTTAAAAGGATAGATCTCGCGAAATTTTTTCCAATTTAAGATGCATTTCAATAAATTGAATTTTATAGTCAGGAATTATACCGGTTGAACGGACGGTTGCTCTGTATGTTAGGGGTAGTACCCAAAGTAAAAAAAGAGTTTTTCAAGGGGCAAATAACTTCAATGTTAAAACAATCAATCAAAAAAAGGTAAGAGAAAAGTCCAGGGAGTGCCACAATCACAAACCGCAGCCCTTCCCGACACTAATATGAAGAGGACACCGACAAATCCAAACAAGCACAAATCGAACGGGAGGCCTAGTAAATAGTCTGATCTGGTCAGTGGTTGAACTTGTCCAAGTTTCAATGCAATAAAAGTAAAAAAGATTGCCTTTGAAAACATAAAACACATTACTGACAGAAAATGGGTGTCTCGGTTTTATTGAGACTTCATAAGCAGAAATGAAGTTTGCAACACTGCTTACGCCCACTAGCATATACATGAGTAGAACTATTTTCAAGATACCACAATGGGCCCAGTGATCCCAAAGGAAATGAAAAAAAAAAAAAAAAAAAAAAAAAAAAGCATTGTGGAGAAGTACGGGGAGACATTTTACGGCCGGCACACGGCACTAACACGCCAATTGCAGTCTAGTAAAATAATAGTAAAAAGGATTGCCTTTGGAAACGTAGAACACATAACAGATAGAAAATAGGACTTTATTTATTGAGACTCTTTATAAGCAGAAATGAAGTTTGCAACACTGCTTACGCCCTCTAGCGTATACATGAGCAGAACTCCATTTTCAAAAGTACCAAACCTGAAAAATATTAAATAGGTTAATGTCTGGGACAAGGTTAAATATGGACCTTATACGGTATTCAAGGGCAAATAACTAACGTGAAGTCCAATAGTCCAGTTTCAAACTGCCAGAAAATGGGTGTCTCGGTTTTATTGAGACTTCATAAGCAGAAATGAAGTTTGCAACACTGCTTACGCCCACTAGCATATACATGAGTAGAACTATTTTCAAGATACCACAATGGGCCCAGTGATCCCAAAGGAAATGAAAAAAAAATCTGCATTGTGGTGAAGTACGGGGAGACATTTTACGGCCGCCATACGGCACTAACACGCCAATTGCAGTCTAGTAAAATAAAAGTAAAAAGGATTGCCTTTGGAAACGTAGAACACATAACAGATAGAAAATAGGACTTTATTTATTGAGACTCTTCAAAAGCAGAAATGAAGTTTGCAACACTGCTTACGCCCTCTAGCGTATACATGAGCAGAACTCCATTTTCAAAGATACCAAACCTGAAAAATATTAAATAGGTTAATGTCTGGGACAAGGTTAAATATGGACCTTATACGGTATTCAAGGGCAAATAACTAACGTGAAGTCCAATAGTCCAGTTTCAAACTGCTTTGAGATTTCATGCCTGCCCTAGTTGTCTGCAATTTACAATTATAAAACAGGTTATGCTACGACAAGATAAATGCAAACATCCTTTTTTCAACATACAGAGTTTAGTAAACATAAAGCAAATAATTTGATCAAGCTAATTTTCCAATTCGTCCGAGAATTCATGCCTGTCATTGTCACGTGAACGGACGAGTGTTGGGCCGGTACCGATGGACTAGACGCAATCGCAAGCAGTCAGAAGATAAACAACACTTTGTAAACAACACTTTGTAAATAAAAAAACAAGCATGTATTTAGAAAGTTCAGAAAAAAAAATCTATAATTTAAGTTCAAATTTCCATAATTTGAAGATTCCATAATCTGAAGATTCCATAAACTGATGACTCCATAATCTGAAGATTCCATAATCTGAAAATACTGTTAAATTCCATAACTTTAAAGTATGTTATAAAACTGATAGAATACTACATAACTTCTACATAACTTAAAGTCACTGTCGAAGTCCATGGATGTATCCTTCATGATAAGCTTCCGCTACCACTGGTTATTGATTATCTAGAACGTTGAAAATGGACTTCCCGGAAAAAACATTATGGTTAATCATGGTGACGATGACAAGAGGACATAAACACAGTGACGAAACAGATACATATACGGATACGGGACCATGGTCAGATCCCCCAGATACAGCACAACATCATAATATGACAGAAAGGAAGACAAGAATCAGTCTTCAATGAATTTTTGATTGATTGTGTTGGGGTTTAACGACACGTCAACCCTTGAGGGTCATTTTGTGTCGTCTCCCAGAGAAAGGGAGAAAAGAGATAGAAGAGAGAGTAGAGGAGATGAAAGAGAGGGACAGGGAAGAAAGAGGAACAGGAATGAAAGTGAAGAAACAGAAGAAATAAAAATATTCCCCCTCTACCCTTACCCACTACAAGGATAGCAGGCCTTGCCCAACTGTAAGCCAATATCAGTTGGACGCCCCAGTGATGTAAGATACACAGCACCTTCGCACCACCCGACCACCCCCTCAGTCTTCAATGAAAGAAATATTGTAGTGTGTATCGTTCTATTTAACCAGGGAACTTTTATAGTAATGTGGCACGTTTTGAAACATGTGTCCACAAGAAACCCGTGAAATTTAAGATTTAAAAATAATATTCACAAGAATACCGTGATAGTCAAGATTTAAAATAACCTGTTCGATTGTCCGAACGGTGCAAACTTTCACACAGCGACTACTCAAACTATGAAGTAAAAAACATTTTTCTCTCGGAACGCTACAAAACTGCAAAATTACGACAGAAAATTGTCTCCCCTTTCAAAAGATAGCCTTGAGACAAAATCAATCCCAGAACAGTGAAGATATTGATTACCGAACCTAGGTTCACTCGGAATATACAATGTTCTGGTAACCGCTCAAGTATACAGACGTAAATAATCAAATACACCCTCAGCATGCATATCTCGTGATTACCGTAATACCGTAACTTAAAAGCTGAAGTGTACCTACTCGCTTAAAAAGTAAACCAGTCATTATAATCAGCGCTCCAGTTACAAATGCAATAATCTAACCTGGTTAATAAAAATCGATACAAACTTCTTTTTATACTTTGTAAATATAAAAAAAATATATTCAAGATAAAACAGGGACATGATAGTCATGTTTGTCTGCAAATTTCGTGAAGATCAGATAAATAATAAGCTATATCGGGGGAAAACCTCAAATACAGACTTTTCAGCACTCGTGAACAAGTAACTCTTAATAGACCTTTGCTGGCTATAAACCCTCCCACGTTCCCTCTATGGGGAATTTCGTTCACTATAATTATCCGGATAAAATTATATAAAAAACGAAATGATACATGTTAGCCCTCTGGCGATGGTTGGCATTTACGTGTAACCAACGTTACTTGTACCTTCAAAACAATAGGCATACTTTGGTGTAGAAACTCATGTATTCATATTCTTACTTACTAGCATGCTATTTGCTACTATGCTTGTGGTTTAAAAGAGACAGGTATCCTAACATGTTAAACTGTCAATGATATAACTTTTAATACGTTACTAAAAGTCATAAATCTCACATATAAGTTTCCTGATACAACGTTTTGGTTGACTATGACCAGTCAGTGACCAGAAAATTAATCTAATGCTGTTTCACAACAGATAAACACTATATGTCCTCCCTTATTCATCAAGAAATAAAATCAAACCAGCTTGACCAGCTTGACCAAGCAAATGACAGCCTAAACTTATTTTCGGCAAAATTTCATTATTTCAAACGTCTTAACATTTTGTTTGCTGTGGTTGCAATTAGCACAATGTATTTAATTATTATGATTGTACTAAAGCACCATTAGCTTTGAATGAATGATAAATACACCTCTTAATGTTACATATGTTACTTTTTTATTTGATACTTTATCTACATTGTATAAATAGCTGTTGATACGTTGTATATAAAGGTGAACGGAAATCAGCTCTAAAATTATTTTAACAACAAACATATTAAATAATAACTCATATACTTCATATTTTGTGAATTGAGTGAAAGAAAACCCTCACCAGTCTTCTGCTGAATGATAAGTGTGTCTTTAAAATAGTAAATGTACCATATAACAAATACAGAAATATCCCTTTTCAAATATACTTACACGATATGAGCTCTTCATTGCTTATGTTCTAAGCACAAAGTTGATATTTTAAAGCTAAAATCCATTTAGACTGCCAGAAATACTGCACACTTAATACTGTTACACACGTTATATATCAGTATAAGTGCTGTGATATCAGAACACTGTTTGCTATGGACAGTGTTTGCAGGTGAAATCTCTTCAGTAAAGCTCCAATGTTGAAAGTAGTGTATAATTTCCTAATATCAACTCAAAATCACGAATAAGTGAAAACAAACATTTTAGTGCACAAATTATTCAAGAACTATTTCATTACTTGAGTGTACATAAAATGCAGTGGTAATCACAATGATAATGACATCACACATATATCAGCATTACACTGCAATTTTAAGTCATCTCTTCGGGGCAGTCAAATACATAGCATATACACTCTGGCACTTCATTGTTGCTACAGTGTGTAAAATAAAACTTTTAATGTTGGCTAGAAAACAGTTTGCTTCTATAAAATCTGCTTTATTATAAAATAGCATATAAATAACAACACCTATAGGTCCTTTATACATAATATAATATGATGACAAATGAATTAAATAAATGATTACTATTATTTATCTTCTATATAGTGATCCGCGTTTCATTTTAGTTGAAAGCAAGGAAGAAAACAAACCAGTAACATCTTTATCTCCGTTTGTAATACAAAAAGTCATTCAAAGTATAGCTGGTGAGCCGGAAAACATAAAGAAACTACACAGGTCGAATCAGCGACTCATTGAGGTATCCAGGAAAGCCCATGCCGAGAATCTTCTACGTGCACAGACTTTTCACGACTTGAAAGTCCGGGTGTACCCTCATACTTCGCTGAACTCCTCAAAGGGGGTAATTCGTTGCCCTGAATTGGGGAATTGCAGCGAGGAGGAGATTCTCGAAGGCACAAGATCTCAAGGAGTAACTGCAATAAAACGATTCAAAGTTAAACGAAACGGAGAGTTAAAAACACAAACACCTTTGTCTTTACATTCAATACATCAGTTCTACCAAAAACAATAAAAGTAGCATACTTTAGAGTCAACGTAGAAGTGTACATACCAAATCCTTTGCGTTGTCATCATTGCCAGAAATATGGACACCATGAGGATAGGTGTTCTAAGGACCCTATCTGTTCGAAATGCGGTCAGGTAGCAGAACACCCAGAAAGTCAATGTAGAAACGAACTGCACTGTGTTAATTGTGGTGAAAAACACAGTGCTGACTCTAAAGAATGCCAAGTTTGGCACAAAGAAAAAGAAATCTTACGTCTTAAGTTTACCAGAAATATTTCTTTCATTGAAGCGCGGAAACTTGTTGAGGCCCCAACTCCAATTCCTGGAATCAGTTATGCCAACATCACCCAGTCTTCTATGAAAAAGGTTTCTGTGGTTGATACTGCCACTCAAACCGATCCGATCAATATTCTCGACTCTGCAGTTCAATCAAGTTCAACAAACACAAACAACCAAACAGAAGATCTGCAGAAACAAAAAGGTCAAACAAACACTACAAACAAAAATCAAACAAAGACACCTTCTGAAGAGAAAAAAGGAGATGGTGGCCTGAAAAAAGCCACCATTGAGATGATAAGAAAAGATTGGAAGAAACAACAACAGAAAGAAAGACAAGCAAGAAGTCAATCATCTCCACCTACGAAAGAAACAAAATCAAAATCTAGTCAAGGAACACAAAGACCAAGCACATCAAACAGAGAACGAAAAGGTTCAAATAATGTTATTCAACAACATAACAGGTTCGGATCTTTGAGTGACAGTAGCGATGATATGGAGTTAGGAGATGCTCCAGATCGCCCACGAACTAATAGAAATAGATCGAGATCATCAGAACATTCACACGTCAACAATAGTAATAATAGATCAAAATCACCAATAACATATCCTTAGTTGCTAGTCTAACTAAAATCTAACAACTCTAAAATGAATTCAAATCGCAAAATAATACAATGGAACTGTCGAGGTCTAAAGTCAAACTATAACGAGATCTTATTACTTTTATCCTTATTGAATCCATCAGTTTTTTGCTTACAAGAAACTTTTTTAAAAACTGATGATCAATTAAATATCAGAGATTTCAATACATACAATTATATATATTCAGAAGGCCAGAGGCCGTCTGGTGGAAGCTCAATCTTAGTTCACTCTTCATGTCCGCAGCGACAAATTAAACTTGTAACCAATCTTCAAGCCGTTGCGGTTTCTGTTACTTTAGATAAAGAAATTATTATTTGTTCTGTGTATATACCTCCAAATTTTCATTTAGAGACCGAACATTTAGACATTTTACTGAAACAACTCCCTTCACCCTGTATACTAGTTGGTGACTTCAATGGTCACAATATCCTTTGGGGATGTAAAAATAACAACCCTAAAGGTAATATTATTGAAGACTTTATAACCAAAAACGATCTTTGTCTTATGAATGACAAATCTCACACTTATCTCCATCCTGCAACAGGAAAATTTTCTTCTTTAGATCTTTCCATATGTCACCCATCTCTCCTGCTGGACTTCGACTGGACGGTCAGTGAAGACCAACATGGAAGTGATCACTTCCCTGTTATTATTGAAAGCGTAAATAATTCCACGAATGATCACAACGCAAAGTGGAAACTAAATAAAGCAAATTGGGAATTATACCACTTATTATGCAAAGAAAGTCTCAAAATAGATAAGTTTGACAATTCCTTGGACCCTCTAGATGATTTTACTTCTTCTCTTCTTGACATAGCTAATAAAAGTATACCGAAAACCTCGACAAATCCAAAGAAAAGCAAGCCATGGTACAATGATGAATGCAAAGATGCCATAAAACAGCGCAAGCAAGCATTATCAAAGTTCTGCAGATATCCAACAAAGGAGAACCTGAATAAAGTAAAGAATTTCAGAGCAAATGCTCGTCGAACAATAAAGGCCTCCAAACGCAAATCATGGAAATCTTACGTTTCGAATTTAAATTATAAAACTCCAATTAAAAAGGTTTGGGATATGATACGAAAAATATCTGGTAAATCAAAATCACCCAGTTTCACCCATTTAAATACAAAACGTGGAACAAAGGCCACATCAAAGGAAGAGATAGCAAACACACTTGGCGAAACTTTTTTGGATAATTCTTCATCTCGGAATTATTCAGAGAAGTTTCAAAACATCAAAAAACAAGAAGAAAAAATCAAACTTAATTTCACCTCTTCAAATACTGAAGAATATAACAGCCTGTTTAACATTACAGAACTTAAAGATGCTATCGCAGTATCAAAAGATACAGCTACAGGCCCTGATGACATCCATTACCAGATGCTTAAACACCTTCCCGAAACCGCCCTTGACACACTTTTACATATTTTCAACGGTATATGGACAACAGGAGTTTTTCCAGAAAGCTGGCGTTTGGCCACAGTTATACCTATTCCCAAACCAGGGAAAGATCATGCAGAACCAACAAACTACAGACCAATAGCGCTAACAAGTTGCCTTTGCAAAACACTAGAGAGAATGATAAACAAACGACTTGTTTGGTACTTAGAATCTAACAATCTTATAACAAAACTTCAATCGGGATTCCGAGCTGAACGTAGTACCAATGATAATTTAGTTAGACTAGAAACTTTTATCCGTGATGCTTTTATCAAACGAGAACATGTAGTCGCTGTATTTTTCGATTTGGAAAAAGCCTATGATACCACTTGGCGATATGGAATTTTAAAAGACCTACATAACTTTGGTATGAAAGGAAGACTACCAAACTTTATTAAAAGTTTTCTTGAAGATCGTACAATACAAGTGCGTGTAGGATCGACCCTGTCTGATCTCTATGATCAAGAACAGGGCGTTCCTCAAGGAGCAATACTTTCAACCACGTTATTCAACGTGAAATTAAACGATATTATAAACTGTCTGGATTACAAAACAGATGGTTCTTTGTACGTTGATGATTTTTGTATTTGTTTTCGCTCGAAAAATATGCGCACAATAGAAAGACATCTACAGCAATGTCTAAATAGAATTGAAGACTGGGCAACAAGAAATGGCTTCAAATTTTCCAAATCGAAAACGCAGTGCGTTCATTTCTGTCAACAACGGAAAATACACAATGATCCAGCACTCTACATATATGGATCTCAAATACCAGTTGTTGCCGAATCAAAATTTCTTGGGGTTATATTTGATAGAAAACTCTCCTTCATACCCCATATAAAATACGTGAAAGCGAAATGTTTAAAAGCATTAAACCTTTTAAAAGTGTTATCTCACACAAGTTGGGGTGCGGACAGAACAACTCTTCTTCATCTATATCGTTCTTTAATTCGATCAAAACTTGATTATGGGTCCCTCGTATATGGATCTGCTAGAAAATCTTATCTACAGATGTTAGACACTGTACATAATCAAGGACTTCGTTTGGCATTGGGAGCTTTTCGTACGTCTCCAATATCGAGTCTTAACGTGGAAGCAGATGAGCCATCGTTATGGCTACGCAGAGAAAAATTGTCCCTTCAGTACGCCATCAGACTTGCTGCTAACCCTTCTAACCCTGCTTTTGAAGTCACATTTCCACCACAATTTCAGGAATATTATGAAAGAAAACCTAACGCAATTAAATCCTTCGGCCTTCGTATAGCACCACTTTTAGAATCCTCTAATATTAACATTAAAAACATCCAAAAGCACTCTTTTTCTGATATTCCATCCTGGTGCATTACTAAACCAACTATTCTTTTCGATTTACACAATAGCAAAAAGTCACTATCTGATTCACATCTCATGAAACAAAACTTCCAAGAATTACAATCGCGACTTTCAGACTATCAACACATCTACACTGATGGCTCAAAAGTTGACGAAAAGGTTGGCTGTGCGTATATATCGGGCAGTCACCATGAAAAGATCCGTCTTCCTGATGGCTCATCTATTTTCACTGCTGAATCAAAGGCTATTGATATGGCTTTGGATTACGTTATGAATAATTCTTTAGATAACAAATTCGTTATTTTCTCTGACTCCCTTTCTGTTTTGAAATCTCTAAACCACACATCTTCAAAAAGTCCCAAAATTCAGAACTTGATAGAAAAACATCACGAGTTATCGAAAACTAAGGAAATTACATTCTGTTGGCTCCCCAGCCATGTTGGCATAAAAGGTAACGAGGCTGCCGATGTAAAAGCAAAGGCCTCACTCGATCTAGAAATTTCGAATTTTAAACTTCCATGTACAGATTTTAAACCTTTTATCAACAGGTACATCTTATCTAAATGGCAGCTGTCATGGGACAGAGCGACATTCAATAAACTACACGAAATAAAACCGGTTCTTGGTAAAAATACCATTTATCGATCATTAAGGCGAGAAGAAGTGGTTCTTACTCGTCTACGTATAGGTCATACTAGACTCACACATTCTTATCTGCTTAAACGAGAAGATCAGCCATTTTGTATCAGCTGTAATGAACCTTTTACGGCGAAACACTTCCTGATCGACTGCATTGAATTCTCTCATGTGCGACGTCAATTCTTTCAAACAAATGACCTGAGATACTTATTTGAAAATGTACCTGCTGATAATATACTGTTCTTTTTAAAACACATCAACCTTTTTAACAAAGTCTAACTGCTTTAATCTTTAAATTCGTTCTAGTTTTACATTTTATGCATATATAACTTACCTTTATAGCCGTTTCATTACAGAACCATGTTAGTTTACCATTTTGACACAAATGACCCTCATGGGTTGATGCGTCGTTAAACCTGAACTCATCATCATCATCTATATAGTGATACGAAAATCATTATAAATTTAAAATTATACAAAAGTCTTGTTATTTTATTAGTTTAAACTTATATTTTATTTGTATACATATAACATTACAGTTGACAACGAGACATGACAAAACATCAATATAATGGACCTCAAACCTAAAACACGTGTACTTGATAGGCAAAATGGTCAAAATGGTAATAGTATAAAATAACTGATAGGACTGGTTGTGTCTCTGAACCTTATATAAATGGTGATAATATAACATAACTGAGCTTCATATGCCTTACGACAGAGTCTGGATTATATTTAGCTGCCAAGAAACTATAATGAGGTATAAAAAAAACCATCTGCGGTCCCTACCCCTGATATACCATTTATTATTTACTACCAGAATAAACTTCAACATCATTTAAGTTTTAATTGATAGACAAACCGCGGAAAACGGTTCTCCCGTGACGTCACCAAAACGTTAATGACGTCATACGCTTGCTGCATCGTCGAGAAACTGCTGAAACACGGCATTGAGTGTCTTATTTTTTCTTCTAATTAGTTGTCTTTGACTGAACCGATTTTCATCAATTTTGTAGGAGATATACGACAATAAATGCGGGATTTGTACATTTAATATTAAGAACAGAATTAATTTCTGAAATATGTTTAATAAATATGTTTAATAAAAGACGAAAATGATGGTCTTCTACAAGGTTTCGGAAATCTGCTCAAATTTCAGATAAATGTCTTTTCTAGATAAATGAATACCTAAAACAATAACGGGCCTTTTTGTGCATATCAGAACAAACCAGCTACCTGTTTGTATACCTCCAAAATTTGTATTGCAAGTTCAGTATCTCAAACTTCCGAAACAAACTGCTACGTTACGTTTTTGCATATACCTTAGTTATCAAATGTCAAATGAGTCGGCACTATAATTGTAGACGGTAAGTGTGCACAAAAGTTCCTTTATACAGAATAGAATTCAAGGGGGAGAACCTACGTCGCAGAAACTAATGAAAAAGACTATAAGTTAAGTAACCTTTCAAGTCGGTAAGTTGCTGTCGATTACCTTTTGGTTATTCTGACAAAAACCCGGATAGGCTCAGAGAATGTAGCAAGAAACAAAGCATTTATATTGGCAAACTTGATGCACAACCATATTGTCATTGTTGAGAACACTTGCTTACAAGTTCCTTATAAGGTTATCAAAATATTGTGCTTGAGTGTTCTCAACGAAGACAATACATTAGTATATAAAATCTGCAAATATAAGTACTTTCATCCTTGGTACATACACTGAGCTTATTCTATTTATCATCAAAACAACGAAAAATTCATAAAAACGACTAATTGATTTGAACAGGCCCTTTTCACAAAAATCTATAGTCTTTTTCACTGTTATCTATGACGTAGGTTCTCCCCCTTTATTGGTAAAAAACTTATCTAAAATAATATTTTTAAAACGGTGACATTTTACGTACCCCACTTGACGTCAGGTGCTGAAGATGATGACATCATAAGTTCATGCAAAATACTCTCATTTGAAAGCCGAATTATGGTCTCAGTAGTTAATGGTATTTATTTTAATATACCTTACATACTTAATATTCTATGAAAAAATCTCGAATTTATTGATCAACCCTCGTATTCCTTGCGTTTATTTACTATTTTTGCCTGGCAGGAAATAGAAACAACACACACACACACACACACACACACACACACACACACACACACACACACACACACACACACACACACACACACGTATTGTTAATCTTCCAAACCGGGACACAGCATTTGTACAAGACTGCATGCGCGCTCAGCGAAGACAAATCAATCCGTGCATCTGATCAGTCTTTGCATAGCACTTTATGGGTAGCCAAGGATCCATAATGTCTTCAATTGGACAGCAAAGACTGATCAGCTTGCACAGGCTGATCTGGGTTTTCGCTGGACGCACGTGCAGTTTTGTAGCTCCTGAAATGCTGTGTCCCGGTTTATATGAAAATACAGTATCTTGCAAATTGTTCCTGAACCTATTTTGGTATGTAGGATAAATGTATACACATAAAAGGGCGAGCGAGCACTATGACGTCAAAATGTTAGCCAACCTTTCCAAACGGACACCAACATAATATATTCTGCAATCCTAGAGTATGCACCTCTCCCCAAACTGGCTACTTATTAACCTTTACCACTCTCTGAGCTGACTGAGTAGACGATATTTTGAAAATTTTCTTATTTTTACCAGAAAATAGGCTTTGAAAATTTATGTGGAGAGTCAAAGTCTATTTTCTGCGATGTTTTCCGCTGAATATTTTACTCAACATGAAGAGCGTTATGGAAAGACTGCTTTAACAGAGGGAACAAATTCTTTTTCTTTAAAGGAACAGCAATATTCATAAATATTGTTTGAGGAATAAAATATCATTCATTTTGATCAAACTCGGACGAACAATAAAATAAAATATCTGAGTTTGAAAATTTCGAAATTGCTTTTAAAGGCGCTGTTTTTGATAGTTGATAAGAATTATGACGTCATAAAGCCCTATTTTTTTGCAAAACATAAATATGTAATATATCAAAAAATATTTACCTCTCTATAGCTTCTAAAGAGAAATTTATTTATTTTGCTTAAAAATCACATTGTTTTCTTTCAGAAAGAAGATTTTATTTAATATTTTATTTTTTTAGAATCTCATTATTTAATCAAAATGGCGGCACGATCATCACGAAAACAAGCCTATATAATTTTGACCCCTTTAAACCCCACTTTTATATAGTAAAGGTGTACATTATTTTTCTTATTTCTGCTCAAAACATAGATTGTGGGTACTCGTTAGAACCGCCTTATTTCTTAGAACCTACCCACAATCTATGTTTTGAGCAGAAATAAGAAAAATATTAGAGACTTTTTATCTGAAAATTTTCAGTTTTTGGAGGTGAAATTTTGGACATACTTGAATAGGCATGTTTTCGTAATGTTAGAGCAATTTTGCATCTTTGCACATCATTTATTTTCTAAAATTTTATCCGATTATTATCAAAGTGGCTCAGATACATTTTTTACTAACGTTGTCCTTTTCCTTTAAGAGTAGCCTCCTTCCCATGCCCTTTAAAAAAGGAGGCAATACTTTCAGGTCAGAGTGATTGAGCTTGGAGCTGCACCCGGTAACCATAATGAGACGAAATTGGCCAGATCTTTGTTTTCAAGAATGATCGTGAGAGTATTTTACTTGCTTACGGTGGCATTTGCGGTCCACTCTGCCCCGACACGGATCTCTGGAGAGCATAATCGACATGACACATGAACTCGGTAAGCAAACTCTTTATTGAGCCGAAGATCCAGGGCATCCTACACTGAGGAGAATTCCAACCTAGAATTTGGTAAGCATCTACTGTGCTTTTCTTCACTGATGTTAATGTATCCAAAGGACACGGATGTTCCCGCTTAAAAACTTAAACACAAATTGCTAACGCCTGAAAAACTTAAACGAAAATTGCTAAAGTCATCTCGGACGCAGACGGAGACCGACGGACGGACAGGGGTAACACTATACGCCCTTTTCACCATTCATCGAATTGCAGATGCAAAGAAAAAGTTAGCCTATATTTTGTTAAAAAGGTTATATGTTTTTAAAACGATAGAATGTTATCAGCTGGTACATCTTGAAAAACGTTTCAAGTCATTCGTCTGTAAAAATTGACATAGTATATGAGAGAATTCACTGCAGTCGATCAGAAAGTATTTTACCGTAAATGACTGTTTACAGCTTTTACAAAGTGGTTGGTCTTCTCGTTTGAGTAGATAAGAAAAAAAATTGATTATTCCAGGATTTTGGAACATTTATATGAGGATCACTGATGAGGCCTCAGTTGACAGATCTAGTTATTCTAGCCCGAAAAACATGAATACTTCAGGAATTTCTGTGTGTGTTGACTGCTCCCTCTTCTAAAGCTTGCTTTAAGCTCCGCCTGCCTTTAAATTATTTCTGTTAACTTTTGACTGATGATTTGTGGAATATGTATCCGCTTATTCATTTTACCATAGCGTCGCCTGTCTACACGGTTTACTCAGGTATGCCTATCGGAATGTTTAGTGTAATAAATACGGTACTCTAACATACTGTTGTTGTTGAAACTGCTTTTAAAGAGCTGCAGATGTTACCAGGGCTTTTTTCCGTTCACAATCACAATATCGAACCGTTGAATTCGAAGCGAAAGTCCTGATTCGACTCTGCGTGTGCAGCTGATCTTTTCCTCCCTTGTTTGCATATGCGATAAGACACTTGGAGCCTACGCTAGCGTAGTTCAACGGTGTTGTACAGTTACTGCAAGACAGCAAATTACGGCCTATACGTTTTATACGTTTACAGTAACAGTTTTGTGTTGTTGCCGTAGGTTTATGATTCCCACCGCGGCTCTCTCAACTACTGTATTTACCGTAAATCTTCTAACACATTCTTGCCCAATTATACCTATTCTGATAGTATTTGGACAAAGTAGAAAATGTCCAGAAAGAACCACAATCGAAGAATATATGAAGGAGAGAAAGAGTCAGTTTGTCATATGCTCATAGTGGTGACACATATTACCTTGAACACAGTCTCGTCAGGCGTTCTTTTTGGCCATTATTTTTTCTGTAACTTTCAACAATTCTATTAGTGGACAGAGTAAAATACTGATCCGGCTGCGCGCACTCTGATGCGCAGGCTTATCCGCTCCTTGTTGGCCGCATATGCGATAAGACCCGTTTTCTTATGTTACTGTTTTATTATAAGCTCAAATATGTGAAGAAGTGTATGGCATATGCAAACAGTGGAGATTCACGTCATTCTGCACATTTGCACAGTCCGATAAAAAAAAGAATAAATGCGTGAAAAAATTTGCCAAATGCAAACAGTGAAGATCAAGATCTTCCTGCACATCCGCACAGTCAAATCAGGGTCTTCTATGTCCGCCAACTTATTTAGTATGTTTTACAGTATTCAACAATTTTGTTAGCGTACAAGTTAGTCGTGATCAGGCTGTGTACCTGCATCGACTAATCTGTGCGCAGACTGATTCGTAAGGGGAAAAAAGTACACGGAAATGCTCGCCACAAGGTCGAAATATGTTCATTATTTAGCTTGTAATAACCAGTTGTTCTTTTTGTTTCTTTCTACTCTTTCTTCCATTACGTCTTAACCTCATAGGAGGACGCAGACGGTATACATTGTACAATCCGGGCTTCAGGGTGAAGGTCTACAAGTAACCGTTTTGAATTACCGTAGGGTTCTTTAACCTGCACAGGGTGTGACTTTCCCTGCACAGGGAGCCTCCAGTTAACGTCCCGATCCGAAGGACGGCGCACTGTTTTCATGTCACGCCTGCAAATGAATCAAGGAAAGCGTGTTCTCGATTTCGGCAGTTATGTGTTTAATTGTGTTTGGATGCGGAGAGGGAAAGGTAGCAATTACAGGCATTAAGCTGGATACAAAGCGCATATGAATTAGTGTTTTATACTTGCCGCAAAAATATGAGTCTGGTACATGCTTATTTAGTTCAACCGCCACTCTGATAAATATTTCAATAAGCTAAATAAATCCAATGCTCAATTTACTTTATTGATGTGATCTGGCTTTAGTTAGAAAATACAGGAAAAGCAATATACTGAAATAAAACTTCAACTCCTAATTGCTGTGAAGTAGTCCAATTGCAAAGTTAATAAAGGGTCGTCTTAGTTGTGTCTGTATGTCCACATTACTTTGAAACAGATGGTTCGAAGTAATTCACGGACGTAAAGAAATTTCGAGTCCGATAAACACTTGGATCGCTGACCACCTACCGGATGCTCTCTCTCTCTCTCTCTCTCTCTCTCTCTCTCTCCCTCTCTCTCTCTCTCTCTCTAACACGTCAAGTCATTCAACTTATTTTTACACGCGAAACTGACAAAACAATCCGCTATTTTAATGACTTGGTGTCTTGTGTGCCCCTTCTACTGTCAGTTCAACCATTCTTGCCTTCTATAGCAAAGACGAGAACATGACAAGTCTACCATAAACGTACTGCAATATAATGAATTAAGACTTGTAAGTTTTATAAATTTACCAACGCCCAATTTCTTCTATGTGATTCTTAGCACTGCAATATAAAACACTGTACGTACCGTAAATAATCGAACATATTAGTACATGTACCTCCTCACAACTGATATTTTGACAAGCCCGTTAATTCAGATAAAATACCATTTGATGCGTCCAAACCTACTGAGCAAATTGTACAGACCCAGATCAAATTATTCAGCAAATTGTTCAATAACAGAAGTTGATTCAGACAAGCAATTGATTATCACCCTAAACATTGGTTTATTTAAATAGGGATATTTTTTTCTTGGAACTACTGTTTCGCCTTTAGCCGACCTCGGTGGCTAAGTCAGATGCCCGTTGGACTGGTGATCAGGAGGTGGAGCCTTGTCTGGCATCATTCTTTCGCAGATATTAATCTTGAAATATTTTCTACGGTCATTCTCTCCCTTCCTCTGATTGTCAGTTGCAATGTGTAGTGAGGTAAACTGACCGGATCGGCATTACTCTAATGGTTTGACTGGCCCGAAAAAAACCTCAATTCAATTAATTAATCGTTAAAACAATTGCTACTTTGGGTAAGTGAACTGATTGTTGCTGGACTTTAGAGCTATCACTGATCTCATTAAACAATATATTAATGACTGTTACAATGATTATTAATAATCATCACTGAAACTAAACCAAGTGTTGCTGGACTTTAGTGCTACCACTGGTCTAATAAAACAATATATTAATAACTGTTACAATGACTATTAATAATCATCACTGAAACTAAACCAAATGTTGCTCGACTGGAGCTATCACTGGTCTAATTAAACAATATATTAATAACTGTTAAACTGACTATCAATAATCATCACTGAAACTAAACCAAATGATCCGTGAGGTGAGAAAACGTACCTTCTGACATCTGGGTCCCACGAAGACGCAAATAAGCATGCGCATTCGCGCAGTCTGATCAGAGTCTTCGTTGTCCATATGACGAAACGTTGCAACAATGGCTACCCAATTTGCGCCTAATGATGATTCAGTTTAGACTGCGTGAATGTTCAGGCTGCTCGGAACCCACACACATATCCGACGGTATGTATTCTGACGTTGTGGCTCATATTTATACTATATTGTCGGGCTTATCGGACAAACATTGTAGAGGCAGAATAAATACTGAAGGTGAAATTTTATCAAGTTCTACTCCGTTTGCCATTCCGTCAGTTCTGCTGAGGCACATAGCCAGAAAGTCAACCAGTCTTGTTCAAATTTTAGGATTAATATAGCAAGTAGTATGGATTCCTTAATATTTAGGTTAAATGTATAAAAAGTGAAAACAAGATGGCTTAGGTTAAGTGTATAAATAGTGAAAACAAGTTGGCTTCCTTCAAAAAAAGGAATCCAATACGTGGGCTGTTTTTTTTTTTTTTTTTTTTTTTTTTTTTGTTTTTTGTTTTGTTTTTTTTTTCTAAGAGAAATCTACAAAGAAGTATAAAAACGCAATGAACTTCTAAAGCTTACAAATTATATACAAACACAGAAAACCAATATTATTTTCAGTAGCTTATTGGCACTTATCAAAGCAATATAATAATCATTGAAATTAAACCATTGGTTATTGTACTGACATGTAAAAATCAGGTTCTGTTACCCTGTTGCAGGTGTTGTTAATACGAATTAAGTGATTGTGTAAAACATACTTTTAATGCAAATATTCAAATATGTACATGCGCTGTTTATTTTCGGCATGTATGTATAGTCTATGTGGCGCTGGTGGCCTGGGCATCAGAAAGCCCAGGGGCTTCAACGCTCGCCAGGTTTTAAATAAACACAAAATCTGTAAAGGCTAATATGATTAATATTTCAATAGAAAGTCACAGGCACTTAGAGTATATGGTTTCTCATGTGATAATTTTAAGGAATTATTTCTGTTTTCCATGGCAATCAGTAAAAATAAAAGCCCTATTGCTGCTAAAAAGATTACTCAAGGAACATTACACTATACGTTTTGTCAAAGTATCTGGAATCAGTGGGCAAAAAATAGGTTCCCATTATAAGTATGTGGAAACTGTAACTGGCATAGAAACCAAACCAAAGT
This sequence comes from Anodontia alba, assembly GCA_964016985.1. Taxonomy (NCBI): domain Eukaryota; kingdom Metazoa; phylum Mollusca; class Bivalvia; order Lucinida; family Lucinidae; genus Anodontia; species Anodontia alba. The sequence continues at coordinate 23,056,164 of OZ024838.1, forward strand.
GTCGATTTTCATAACAAGAAAAAAAAAAAAAAAAAAAATTTCATTTCCCAGCCCAAGAATGCTACAAATAAAATTTGGGCTCAATTTGCCCTGTTGTGTCAGAGAAGATGTTGCCTGAAAGTGTTGACGATGACAGACTATGGCGGCGACAACGACGGAGAACTATCCTATAAGATTTTTCGGAGCCTTCTGCTCTGATAAGCTAATGACAAAGGAATGACAGTAATGTTGAACTGTCACTGGACATGTATCAATGAAAACGAAAGAGCTAGTTTTGTTCATGGTTTTATAAATTATTACATGAAAGTAAAATACAGGCTTTCAGCGGATTAAGATCAGAAGAAATAAATATTCCTGAAGACATATATTGGTGGTGTTTTGATTAATAAAGGCTGAATGCCAAATGTTACCCAATGTTTGGGCAAATAAAAATCTAAAACAGATGTTTTTAAGAGCAATGGATAAATCTTTAAGAAGTTAGAGTATGGGCCATAATGCGCAGTTTCGGCTAATAAAGCCTCAGCAGTGACTTTAAATGGATAAGGCTCAACAATTCAAACCCATGTGCAAATCTTCATATAATGATGCGAAAACAATTAAATCCAATTAAAGATGTAGGAGGAGTAATGGACACAAGTTTTAAAAATTGCTATTTCTCAGTTCACAAGGGCTTTAATTATGTCAGAAATTATTGGACCAAAATTCAATACCACATGTACATCCTCATATATTAAAAAAGAAGAAAATTTCAGAAGTATCCGATAAAAGATTATGGAGACGCTAGGGGAACAAGATGTGTGATGGATACACAGACCGATAGAATGACACAGAAGGACAAGGGTCATTTCAATAGCCTCTCCCTTCCTACTTTGATCGACAAACAGGAAGAATAGTTACACAGCATTTAATCACCTTTAACTTTTTTTTTTTTCAGAATGTCGAAGTTTTTCATGGTGTACTTATTTATTCACATGTCAATTAAGTAACTGATCTGAATGAAAAACTTACAACTACCGAGTGACACAAATGCCAGTTTGAGCATATTTGTTCAATCTATTCTTGCAGAAATTCGAAAAAAAAAATCCTGATTTAATGAAAGTTTAATTATCTGAAAGAGTGGATGAAATTATGTGACAACGTGAAACTGCATGTTCATGTTGTCCTACAAAGGTTTGTATAGACAAGATAACCAGTTTAATTTGCATCCATATTGAAACAAGATTACATATTTGCGTGCAATGACTAGAGATCCATTTGAAAGCCTGTTAAATACACACACACACACACACACACACACACACACACACACACACACACACACACACACACACAAACAAACACTAGAAATGTGTCCACAATTAGGTACATCTATAAAATTGTGCAAACCTTCTCAAATTAGCTTACGACAATGCGGAGGCATCTGTGTACTTTGGACACATTTCTAATTAAAAAAGAATCCAAAAGAATGAAAAATATAAGGCTCTTTGCCTGCAAACACACTAACTGTTAAACCATGAGACTAAGAAACTCATTTTTTGTTCTCTAGTAAGTGATTTTAAGCAAAGAATAAAAAAAAAATAATGAGAAATATAAGGCCGCCTGCAAGGCCTGTAACTCTTACACAATCATCACGAAAACATACCTATATAATTTGGCCCCCTTAAACCCAACTTTTAAATTGTAAAACTGGGGTTTACAGGGGTATACATTATTTTTTCTTATTTTTGCTCAAAACCATAGATTGTGGGTACTCGTTAGAACCGCCTCAACGAGGCGGTTCTAACGAGTACCCACAATCTATGTTTGGAGCAGAAATATGAAAAATGTCAGAATTTTTATCTGACAACTTTCAGTTTTGGGTGGTGAAATTTTCAACATATTTGAATAGGCGTGTTTTCGTGATGTGAGACTAAGTAACTCAGTTTTGTGTTTCTTAGTAAGTGATTTTCAACAAAGAATGCAAAAATAAGGAGAAACATAAGGCCCTTTGCCTGCAATTCCTGTAACTCTTAAACCATAAGACAAAGAAACTCAGGTTTGTGTTTCCTAGTCAACAATTTTCAACAAAGAATGCAGAAATCATGAAAAGATAAGGCGTGCATCCAAAGTATAAGCCTAGTAAGGGAGATAACTCCAGACGGACAGATGGCCGGACAGACGGACGCTCAGACATTCTTGCCTTCAAAGCATGGAACTCTAAAACCGTAAGTTTGAGAAGCTCGATTTTGTGTTCTCTAGTAAGTGATTTTAGATTTTAATGCAGCAGCGTCAGTTTGCGCGTGGAGTTAGCGTCAGTTGCGCGTGGAGTTGCGCAGTTGTGATAATATGTACAGGGACTGACTCTCTGTTTACTGTACTCTATGTAAAACCCGTGGAGAAATTTTCAGGTACCAGTCTGTCTTTCTTTGGTTAATATTCAGTTATTATTATTTTTTAACAGTTAATATAGCTGAGAGTTATCAAAAGATTAAAGGCATAATACAGTTGAAACATCAAATCGATTAACATTTTTCTTGGCTTTTCAGGTACTCAGATACTCGTACTTTTCCGTTCTACTGTCGGCTATCAAGATCGGCTATCTCAATACAGCATAATCATTTGCCGTTACGTATGAATAAGCTCATCAGGGCTCAAACTTTTTTTTCACGGGCCTTTTTAGCGTAGTTGCAGGCGATAATCTGCAATTTTATTCGTTTTTTTTTTTATTTTTTTCTGTAAATGATTTTGCAGGGGTTGAAATTTTGGTATGACTACAATAGCCTCAGGCATGGCAAGTCAAGCCCAGGCCAAAAACCTGTATATACAGTCTGTCTTTATTAGCAACTTTTTTAACGGCGTATATTATAAATTCGTAAATGCTTTGTTGCATCACGAAAACGTGCCTATATAATTTTGACCCTCTTAAACCCCACTTTTATATAGTAAAACTGGGGTTTACAGGGGTATACATTATTTTTCTTATTTCTGCTCAAAAACATAGATTGTGGGTACTCGTTAGAACCGCCTCGCCAAGGCGGTTCTAACGAGTACCCACAATCTATGTTTTGGGCAGAAATATGAAAAATATCAGAATTTTTTTTATCTCAAATTTTTAATTATTTTGCTGGTAAAATTTTCAGTATATTTGAATAGGCATATTTTCGTAATGGAAATCTGCACGGTAATCTTTTAGTGATTATGGTGTTTCATTTTACAATTATGGAACGCCTAGACCGCTATATACAATTCTGGTTTTCCCTTTATGTGGTATACAGAAGATACATGCATATACGATCTTTGATGTTTACATTTCATTGTGTATGCGCAAATTACCTCCCCCGTGAAATCTGACATGAATTACGGTCCTTCGAATTTTGTATATAACGATTGGTCTCATATAAACACACTACAAAATTGGGTTCCATTGCAGCCTTATTTCAGTCGATTTTCACAGAAAAACTACCAAATTACACCATAAATGGGTAGTTGAATTTATCTATATTTATTTCTGTATGATTTTCTACTTAAGATCAGTAATTTTGCACGTTTCTTTATTTTGACAATGAGACTTTGATCAGACTAGGTGGATGTCCAGGCTGATCTTAATCTTCACTAAGCATGCAGTGATTTTGTTGAATTTGTCGTGCCGCGGTCCATGTTATGGCGTATAATTATTTTGAAATTCTTATTTTCATGACATAAATTTTGCTTAAATACATACACACACATGCAAAATTATTTTGACGCTGTATCGGATATTTGACAGATAAATTAACAATTACGATTAAATAAAAAATAGCTTGGTATCCAAATAAAAAAGTATGTAACTTTGAAACCTGCAAACATTAAACTCCTTAGTCCGACTCCAAATGTTTCATAATTCAAGTACTCTATCCAAAACAAAAGTAAGGAGTTGAGGTATCCGAATACTTAGGTTACAATAGAGAAAAAAATCAGTATTTGAACTTCAGAGGTTACTTTCAATACACAAGACATATTTTTTCTTGAAAGACGACCATCTGATCCGATTTAGAGTCATAATTTACACTGTCATACTATAGGCGCTGTATCTATATTTATAAAATAATTGTTTACTATATTGTTCTTAAATTGTGATATAACTCGACCATTTTCACATAACAGAGGAACCTTGCCATATGACGACACATGACGTCATTATTCCGTTATAGGCTCACGTATTGTTATTCAAACAAAATGGCGCCCAACAAGACCACAGCATTTAAAATGCACCTAAATTACTTCTTACTGTTGCAAGGAAAATATAAAAGATAAAGATAGTTTTAAAATAATATTCTTTTCCTTTGTCTAAAAGAATTACACATTTAATTGATAACAGCATAATTGTTTCACAGGAACCTGATATGCATGTCCAAAATCAAAGCACTAACAGCACTGGTGGATCGATGATCTTAAGAGTGTAGGCTGGAAAAATGTCATAAACGTGGACTTTGTACTATTTTATATAACCTTTACCTTCCTGAAATTTAGGCAAACAGTGCATACCCGATCAGACACCACGTTCTGCGGGGTTTGATTAAAGTCTGCACTGTTTTGCCAATGTCCAAGCCTAGGATTTACAGATAACATTTTTACACGCCTCTCTGACGTCACAGCGACAAGAAAGGCGCGGCTTTAAATAACCATTACCCGGATTTCGTACAAACGTGCAGTTTGATTCATTGGTCAATGATAATCACGTGGACTACAACCCCTAAGCAAATTTTGGTGAATGTATACTTGGCTCGATTGCAAACAATCGACCCAAATACGGTGAATTAGACTACAGCGGTGATTTCAATTAGTGATCCAGTACACATGCATATAAGGACAATGCAAACATGGCCAGGGCGGCAACTCTGTCAAAATTGTTTTGCCTCCCTCCTGTAAAGGATTATTCTTTGAAAGAAAAAAATGTAGTTGGTGAGCAAAAGTTTGTCTTTAGAGTAGATCTTTTCAGAGGGAGATGGAGTGTAGAAAGTAAAATCTGTTTCCTTCGTAATAAATGGCAGAACACCTGTCCAGTCGGCCTCTTGTGGCTCAGTCGGATACGCATCCGACTGATGATCAGGAGGTCTCGGGTTCGATCCTCGCCGGATCTGGCAACACTCTTTTGCGGAGACTGATCATGAAATATTTTCTACTTTCTCTCCCTTCGTCTGGTTCAAGAAAGGCATTCGTCAGTTTCTGGCGAAAGAATTGCACTGGTACTGGTTAACCTTGTTAGAGGTCTAAGCCTGTTCAGGAAAATGTAAATAGATAAACTGACTGCGCTCTACATGAACCTAATGGGTTGACTCACCTCAATCAATCCTTAAAGAAAAACTTTTCAGCAAACAACATTTTGAAATATCGTTTTCTTTTTATTTTTCCTAGAAAATAGTGTTTGACACTTCATGCAAATTTTCTCCTTAGGAGACAATTTGTATGAAGTGTCAGAGCCTTTTTCTAGGGTAAATAAGGAAAATGTCATCAATTTGTCGTCTGCTGAATTTGTCCATAACATCGTAAGTGTTAATATCCGGTGTCATTTCTTTGTTTGTGTTGAGGTTTTACGGCCCAGTCAACCCAATGGGGTCATGTCGAGCGCGGTCAGTTTACCTAACCACACGTTTACTGGGCAGGCTTAGTCCTTTAAGCGGTTAACCAGTATTGTGCACATTCTTTCGCCAGAAACTGTTGGATCAGCGGAAGGGAGAGAATGACTGTAGAAAATATTTCACGATCAGTCTCAACGAAAGAATGTTGCCGACCTCGTCGGGGTCGAACCCGCGACCTCCTGGTCTCCAGTCGGACGCGCATCTAACTGAGCCACCGCGGCCGGCCCGGTTTCATTTGAATTGTCTACTCTGTGTATCATTTTTACCCACACTATTTGTAAACCTAAATGTCTGAGCGACCAGTGAAGATTAAGACTGATCAGAATCTTCACTCGTCGTATTTTAAATAGCCAAGGATGCGCAAAGCTTCTGCATGCGGACAAAAAAGACTGATCCGACTGCCTGGATGCGCATGCCGATTTGAGTCTTCGTTAGGCGCACATGTCGAAAGGTAGGTTTTCTCATGTTGTAGCACAAATACTTAAAGTATTAGCCCTTAAACTACCAATCACAACAATTGTCGTCTGCTTTGTCATCTGCTTGTGATTTTAAAAGTCTTTTTTGCAAACAGTGTGGACCCAGATCAGACTGCTCCTTTAGAAGCAGTCTGATCTGGGTCCACACTGTTTGCCTGTATGCAAAAGATAGGTTTGGAAAGTTTGCAAGAATATTCAGCAGACGACATAAACAGACGACATTTTCAGATGCAAGTTTTCTTGGCGCTATAAGAGTTAGATGCAAACCTGAATACACCTCTATACATCCGACTTTCTGACGAACATCCATGAGAACCAACCGGTCCCATACGTTTAGATACCCGGCAGAGATAAAACAGGTACCATATATAATACAACCGGTGGTCCCCGGGCTACTTCACCCCACCCTTTGCACTTGAGAGTGATTGTGGGGCTGCTGCGGGCGAGACCCTGGAACCTATTTCTCAGACTCAGAACACAAACATTCTAAGATGTGACGTAGCAGAGCGTGTCTGTTTAGGGTACGAAGTAAGCATATCCTGTCCGATTAGGTTACTTTGTCAACTGACAAAATCCACTTCCAGTCCACCATGATTGCCTGTTCTGACGAAGTAAGATGAAACTTACAACTCGTGAGATGGCAAAACGCAGTCTTCCAAAAGCAGGAGAGTTTCCGTCGCTTCAACCAAGAAAAATTCATGAATATATAATGATAAATGTCTAAATATAGAACTGCATACGCACTCTTTTTTGTGAAATGTATACGTTAACAAATTATTTAAACCAAGCAGTAATTGTAGCAATTGACATTATATTATCATAATTCATTTAAAAATAAGTTTTGACATGCCATGTGAGTTGTCTGCTTAGCAGACGATTCAAATAATATGTCAAGCATTATTTTCTATGAAAAAAAATAACAAAAGTAAAAGTGTCGTCTGCAGCAGTTGTGATTGGCGCTTTAAGGGTTTAGACCAGGCGTGTGCTTGCTTTGATATTCATTTCGGCTTACTGAATATAAAGATAAGTTAAAAATAGCTTTGACTAATTTTATTCATCTGCGTACTTGTGGAGCGTATTTGAAAGTTATAAAATAAATTTACAGTTTACAACAATCTGAGATTTTTCATATATAGATCTATATAATGACCCCTTAATGAGCTACTCCGCTAACCTTTAAAGCGCCAATCACAACTTCAGCAGACGACACTATAGTATTATTTCTTTTCTCATTGTTATTTCTTTTTTTTCATAGAAAATACATTTTGACATTTTATGTCAATCGTCTACCTGTTTTTTCTATATGGCGACCTACCTGGACTTCCTTCAGAAGTGCAAAGCCGGTAATAGCCAATGGTTTCGCTCTGGATCCCCCTACCTAATGGTGAGCGCCAACAGTAGCAAGGATCCAGGGCAAAACATTCGCCAGTAGCTTGCTCATTTAAACGCAGTCGTTAAACAACATAGTTTTCAGTCAAGTTTAATCCGAAATGGAACTATTTGCTCCTAGAACCCTTTTTCACAAGCGGCTTGGTTGCAGGAACGCAAACAGGAAGTCACAAAAGTTATCTCCCTTTATAAAATGGCATGTAATCTACAGGGTGTATTAACTCCCATTAAGTACATCTGGGCCGCGCAAAGTGAAAATATGTCGAGCATGCTCAAAATGCAAACATTCAGAGTCATACCACGGATGTGCAGTCTCATCCGGGCATTTGGTCTACACTGATACATGCCACCTTAAAATCCCTCCACGACCTTCAGGTCAAGCTCATAACTTAGAATTTTTGTGTTAAGATTTTTTATATAAAACTGTCTGAAGGCTTGTAGAACGTCTCCCCATACTTCGCCATAGTGCAGATTATATTTTCATTTTATTTGGAATCATTGGGCCTATTGTGAAATCTTTAAAAATGGAGTTCTGCTCATGTAAACGCTAGAGGATGTAAGCAGTGTTGCAAACTTCATTACTTCTTACGAAGAGTATCAGTAAAACCGAAACTCCCATTTTTTTTTATCTATAATGTGTTCTTTGTTTCCAAAGGCAATCTTTTAGACTTTTATTTTACCTCACTGCAGCTAGTTCTTGTGCCGTGTGGCGGCCGTTGAACGGCTCTCCGTACTTTGCCATAGGGCAGATTATATTTTTATATTTCCTTTGGGGTCACTGGGCCCATTGTGGTATCTTTTAAAATGGAGTTCTGCTCATGTATACGCTAGAGAGCGTAAGCAGTGTTGCAAACTTCATTACTGCTTATGAAGAGTCTCAATAAAACCGAAACTATTATTTTCTATCTCTAATATGTTCTTTGTTTCATTACCATGGCCACAACTACTTCCAAAGGCAATCTTTAAGACTTTTATTTTTCTTCACTGAAGCTGGTGTTAATGCCGTGCTGTGGCCGTAAAACGTCTCCCCGTACAATCTTTTAGACTTTTATTGTATCTTGTGTATATACCATTCACATTTTGCGATAATAGAAGTGAGTCCAAACTCTTCACTCTTACCACCACCATCCCTTCAGTAATCTTATTAGATACTGTTCGCTACATGTGAACTGCAATACTTTACTTTGCTTTCCTGATGACTAAGTACCGGCCAGTCGAGCTTTCGTGTTCCAGCTTCTTGGAACTGAATGTTTTTATTGTTCATACTTAAACTCTAGCCAACAATATTTCAACAGTCAAATACTCTTTGAAAATCTGATCCTGATAGATTCAAAAGAAAAACTTTTCTTTTTCAAGTCTTAGGTAAAATTTGAGCTACCTTTTGGCATTGTATAATAACATTAAAAACAAGAACACAGCAAAGCGGGGCAAAAAAGCTGGACAAAGGCGTAAAATAAGTGGTTTGTTTGTTTGTTTGTTTGATTTGGGCTTAACGTCGCTTTCAACAATCTTTCAGTCATATCGCGATGGTGTCTGGATGTGACAGAGAGCTCATTGCTCACTTTTAGAGTGCTACCTCACGGAAATATCACGCCCAAGACACGTTGACATGATATTCCACCCAGTCACATTATACTGACACAGCGCTGACCAGTTTTAGCTCTACTTTCCTAATGCTGAGCGCCAAGCGAAAGAGTAGCTAGTACAATTTTTAAAGTCTTTGGTATAACCCGGTCGGGGACCGAACCCGCAACCTCCCGGTCACAAAGCGGATGCTCTACCACTGAGCCACTGTGCCGGTCGTAAAATAAGTGGACTTTAACAGATGTACGCTCATTATGTTGCTATATGGTAACCCTGTTATGGGGTGAAGAAGGATAGTCTGAAAAAAAAAAAGTCAAAGGGAAGTAGCTCAGTAACTGTGAAAAGGAGAGCAATCGTTTTTGTTGGCGACACTCTGTTTTAACCCCATATACATTACTATGAAGTTTTATCAAGGTATGCTATATGGTTACCTAGTTATGGACGCATACGGATAGTGTGAAAAACATCTTAAAGGAAAATTAGTAAGGGTACCGACAAAGAGAGAGCATTTTTTTTGTATGCGATATACCGTCTTGACACATTGTTGTAAAGTTTCGAGATATTCCATTTGGTTACTTTGTTATTGTATGCATAAGGAAGATGTTGAAAAACAAATCAAAGTAACTCGGAAACTAAGAAAGGGTAGCATTTTTTTTTTGTCCGTGGTTACCTGTCTGTGGTATGCGCAAGGTCAGTCAAAACATTAATCAAAGGGAAATAGCTCAGAAATTGAGAAAGGGAGACCAATCAGTTTTGCACGTGACATGCCGTCTTGACTTCATACACATTGCTATGAAGTTTCATCCAGATATTCTATACGGTTACCGAGTTATTTTGCGCACAAGGATAGTCTGAAAAAAATCAAAGGGAAGTAACTCAGGTACTAAGAAAGGGAGGGCAATCATTTTAGTACGCGACACGCAGTCTTGACCTCATACACTTTGCTTTAATATTTCATCAAAATACGAGTCCTTATGGTTACCTAGTTATAATGCGCACAAGAATTGTTTACGCCGGACAGACGGATAGCAGGACGACGCCATAATATAATACGCCCGTTTGTTTCATTTTACATCACGAAAACATACCTATATAATTTTGACCCCCTTAAACCCCACTTTTATATAGTAAAACTGGGGTTTGCAGGGGCACAAATTATTTTTCTTATTTCTGCTCAAAACATGGATTGTGGGTACTCGTTAGAACCGCCTCGCCGAGGCGGTTCTAACGAGTACCCACAATCTATGTTTTGAGCAGAAATAATGAAAAATATCACAGTTTTTTATCTGAAAATTTTAAATTTTTGGAGGATTAATTTTCTATACATTTGAATAGGCGTGTTTTCGTAATGATTTGTTTTATTTATTCATTTTTTTTTATTTTATTTTATTTATTTATTTATATTTTTGCTTTGTTTCAAAGTGGGTGAATAATGAAAACTTGTTAAGTATTAGACTATGTGGGAGATTATGATCACTGAACCTATCGGGATGAAATTCTAAATCTGCAGGATCACATTTTTTAGAAGCTTTATTTACTGAAATATGATCATACTTAACAGCATTAGCCAGTCTTGGAATTGTCCAGTTCAATCTTGATCCCTTGGGATCCTTTGGGTTGTAGTCACTTAAAACCACACGAACCCTTATGACTACATGTATAAAAATTCGGTAATTTCACATCGGAAACAAAATGACAAAAAAGTTCATATCACATACGGTCTCCGGGTCCAGGGGAGTGATCAGGATTATATTGTCATCGTGTTTAAGGTCACTACTGACACCTGGTGCAAATTTTTATCGCAACAAAATATTTTCTTTAAATCCTGCATTTTTGCGTTCCCTTTTCATTGTCCAAGTTATAAAACAATAAAAAGCTGAAGTCACCACCTGGAGTTCTGATGCTTAAAAGATGTACCCCCCTTACATTTTTCTTCAAAGTTGTTCTATGCCCTAGTAATCCTGAGAAAACCATCCTAACCCAAAAACGAACATATCTTCAATTATTGCAACAAAATGGCATTAGAATATGCAAAATGCAGGAAAGCCTTAAGGATGTGAACTTTAATATCAATCAACATTTTTGTCCACCGTGATGGTGAAAAATTACTATAGTTTTAACGCTACCCTCGAACGAAATTCTATTTTTCTAAATAATTGAACAGTTTCGTAAATTCAATCGATTTCAAAAGGTCAGTATTGCTTTAATATGGCATGTACATGTAGTCAGATTCTCGATATATAGACAATCTGAATAATAATGCACACCAAAATAATAATTTGTCTTAGCAAAAAGTTATGAATTATTACCCCCGCCCCTGGTTTCTATTATGCAGAAATCTGTAGGGTTTGTAGCTTGAAGGCAGATTTTCAACAAGTTCCGCTTGTTCATTTTTCCTGAAATTTTCATAGTGTTGTTGTGAAACATCAATAATTAAAATTCAGCAAAGAAATATAAAGAAAAAAGGAAAGGAACTAAATAAGCTTTTATGCTTTCGTTCTAATCCTATTGTTGTACTTTTGTATGTGTTGTATATGTAAACATTTCGGAAATAAATATGTTTATTCCAAAAAAAAAAATATTTTCTTAAACAAAAAGTCCAAATTAACTATAGAAATTGCATAGGTCAGACCAATTTTTGACCAATATTTAATTTAACTGTAAAAATTTGAGAACAGAACACAGAAACAGAAAATACAGATGGGTACGGATAAGATACGTATGGTCAATCAGAACAAAATACTTTCATTTAAAATAAAACGCCGGGCAAAAAAGCGTCTTTCGGAGTGATGTCGAAAGGACAGTAGTCCATTTGATCATACCATCTATGAATTGTCTAAAACCTGTTGAATGAGCTGCGTGCACTTTGCGGGGTCTGACATCGGGTCTACCCTGTTTGGTTAGGCCTGTCCTAAAATGTACATATATATATATAAAAAAAAAAAGATATGTTTAATACTACCTGTGATTTGTCTAAAAACTGCTGGGCGAGTGGCGAAAAGTACAGATCCAGATCAGACGCCATGTCCGATCTGGGTCTATACCGTTTGCTTAGGTCTGTCTGTCCTAATACTTAGAATAACTATGACATTGATGACACTGGAACAAATATCAAGGAAAACGTAAGCCAAAGATCTTAACCCATTTATGCCGAGTGGACTCGTCCACTTCAAGTCTTTGGACAAGTTCATTTCCTATATAGGGGATATCTGGTTATTGGAATTTCTGCAGCCTAATGCAAACAGTATAGACCCTGATCAGACGCCTCGTTCTGCGGCGTCTGATCTGAGTCTACACTGTTTGCCAGTGTCCCATTTATAGGACGCTAAGCTTAAAGGTGTTGTTCGTATACGGTATGGCCATTTTCCTACGTTAGGCATCGTGAGAAAACGTACCCTCTGATATGTGCGCCAAACCCAAACCCAAATCCGCGCAGTCTGATCAGTCTTCGTTATCTGCATGAAGGAAGTGCACCACTGGCTATCCAAACGCACAAGTAGTATAGGGTGTCGCGACACCCTATACTACTCGCACCCAGTGAAGATTGCGATCAGACTATGCGAATGCAAAGGCTAATATGAATTTTCACTGGGCATACATGTCCGAAGGTATGTCTTCTCCTTGGATATCTAAAATGTGAGGATTCTGATCAAACTCCAGGAATGTAAAACATGAGCTATTCCACAGGGTTATATTTCAGTATATCTAAACGACGAAACGAAGTTAACGTGCGAAGAACAGCGCGTATGGGTAGTGGAATTAGATATCACCCCCATACCCTGTGTTACAATGCCAAATGACCTTAACTTTTCACTAACCGCTGCATCCGTGAATCCAAAATTTCTTATCCCACACAAGCAGTCCTAGCACCTACAAAATTGCAAATACGAATTTACTAATCTTCGTCGCTTATCTTATTTTTGAAGATGTTTCTTTGATTTATATTAATTTGCTTTATAGCAGATTTCGACCGAGCTTCGAATAACATATATAATTTTGACCTCCTTAAACCCCACTTTCATATAGTAAAACTGGAGTTAACGAGGGGGTACATTATTTTTCTTATTTTGCTAAGAAACATAGATTGTGGGTACTTTTTAGAACCGCCTCGCCGAGGCGGTTCTAACGAGTACCCACAATGTATGTTTTAAGCAGAAATATGGAAAATATCAGATTGTTTTATGTGAAAATTTTCCCTTTTTTTTATTGTAAAATTTTCAATCTATTTAAATAGGCGTGTTTTCGTAATGTGAAGTACGATCGCAAAGTCAACCGTCCCGTACACAAACGTAAACGCTACAGACTACCATTAATTTTCCTTATATATTTGTATATTTTGCTAATATCCTACAGTCCGCAACTGTTTTGTTTTAATGGTGAAAACTTGTTACTTGCCTGATAGCAGTCCCTCTAATATTTTCAAAACAAGAAACGGAATGGTAGGTTATGTGTCATGCAATCAGCTTCCGCGTGTTTTAGAGATCACGGCAGATGTGAGGGTAATTTATACCTCAGATGATTTTCTATTTTCATATTCATAGTAACCCAAAATGTACAATTTGGTTTATGTCTATTGCGGAATGGCCTGAATTCGTATTTGACCAATTCTGGCATCAAAGCTGGCATAAGCCACGGTTAGAAATAGCTTCATCACGGAAACATACCTATATAATTTTGACCCCCTAAACCCCACTTTTATATAGTAAAACTGGGGTTTACATTTGTATACATTTTTTAGACTTTCTTATTTCTGCTCAAAAAACATAGATTGTGGGTACTCGTTAGAACCGCCTCGGCGAGGCGGTTCCAACGAGTACCACACAAAATTATCAACACATATGTATTTGTATCTGAAACTTTCAGTTTTGATGGTGAAATTTTCAATATATTTGAAAAGGTGTGTTTTTGTAATGATGAAGACGGAAGTATTTTATATGAAGCTATATTCATGCAGAAACGACTCGGTGCACGGTAAACTGTATGACCTAAAGTGAAAAAAAAAAATCCATGTAAAGGAACAGCACTAATAGTTTTACACCTTTATCATCATAAATAGTCGAACAACTTAAACCCTTACCACACTCAGTACCCAAAACTCTAACAAATCGTAATATGTCTAAACAGTGCCGACAGAATTGCAAACATTGCAGACCCTAATGGGTATATACTGTTTGATCGATACACAATATGCATGAAATCTGTTATTTTTGTCAGCTTTCAATTGCAAAGATGAGCCATTTCAAGGAGAAATTCGAATTAACATTATTGGTGACCTCTAGCACAATAGAAAACTATTCTTATCGTTTTCCCAATCTTGCATCTGGAGATCCTTCTTTTAAAGTGTGTCCTTATTAGGTGATTATTTTACTATAAGTTTTTTTTTTTTTTTTCAGTGATTCTGAAAAACTTAAGTGCATTGCACAGCGCGGTAATTAGAACGCATATGGTAATTATTCATCTCGTGTCATTTTCTAAAGTCGACCGAACTTAATTTGAATGCAGCTTTGAATGCAGCTAATGATGTGCTTAAAAACTCTTGTCAATAGCTGTATCAGCTAAGATCATTTTATGTTCGACACGGTGCATAGTAAAACACTTTTAATGCATGCAGATAATTTCTTTCAAGCAGTCAGTGAAAACGCACAGTTGGCAAATTAATAGTATTGCTTACAACATATTTTCAATATTCCATTAAGATCTCATTTATCTCTTGAATGAAGTAATTACTAAGTCGATTTTTTTTATTGGCGTCAGTAAGTTGCTATTTACGCCAAAAAAACACGGCTCCTTCTCAAACTACAACATTACCACTCTCTGGGCAGATTTGGCAGACGATGAACTGATGACATGTTCCTTATTTTTTCCCAGAAAATAGGCTTTGACATATCATGCAAATTCCCAACAAACATGTATATATGGGACCCATATGGGCAGAATCTGGGCATTTGTCCCATTTGGATCCTACATGGGCCCCATATAGGCTTTTTTGCCCATACAAGACCCATATAAGTCCCATATTGGTAAAAATTCGACCAGCAAACGTGTATATATGGGAATCATATTGGCAGATTCTAGTCATTTATCCCATTCGGGTCCTACATGGGCCCCATATAGGCTTTTTTGCCCATATAAGACCCATATAGGTCCCATATTGGTAAAATTCGATAACTATAAAATTAAATACTAATATGTGGGTACCCGATATAAAACTGAAATAATCCTGGAAAAGTGATAATTTCAAGATACATAATTGGGGCCCACATGGCTCCCATGTGATACAGATATAGGACTTCTATGGTTCTAATATTGACCTCCCATTACTATATGGGACCCATATGGGTTCAATATGGGTATTAAGGGGAACAACTGTACCACTTTTTAAACATAATATCAAAAAATGGTAAATTTCCTGACATAAATGCAAATAATAATGATAATAATAAAATAAAAATAATCGTTTGATTATTACAAAATGAAAGTATCTATTAAATTTATCTTAACTATTTTCCCGACATGGACATCGATTCATGGTCATGTTTTTATTTTAACTCGTATGTCCCTATTACTTTTAAAATTGAGAGGTATATATAAATACGCATGAAGCCACCATTTCCAACTGTTAAAAAAGACGCCTATAGCCTTAAGGCATCTTGATTGTACGAATGTGCAATAACTTGCACGTGTACATAGGCTTATCTCATTTGGGACCTTACCAGTCCATCAAATGGACTGGGACTGGGGACATAATCATTTGTGTAAAAATATGGGTTGATTTTTCCCATACTGGACCCATATAGTTCCCACATGTTTCCCACATTGCTTTGTCCATGTGGGTCCAACATGGAACCATGTTGCAAATCCCTCATGAGTCCCTTATGGGTTGCCCATATAGGACCCATATAAAAACCCATTTGGGGCCCATGTAGGTCCTATATTTTATGCTTGCTGGGTTGTTAACTTAGGAGACGGTTATTTGCATGCCAAACACTATTTTCTTGAAAAGAAAAATAAGAAAAGTATTTGGAAACGTCGTCTGCTGAAAATGTTAACCTAGCATGCTAAACCCTAAAGGATGTTTGAAGTAAAATGGCATACAATCTATCAAACATTACGAAAACAAGCCTATTCAAATATATTGAAAATTTTACCACCAAAAAATCAAAATTTTCAGATAAAAATTCTGATATTTTTTATATTTCTGTTTCAAAACATAGACTGTGGGTACTCGTTAGAACCGCCTCGCCGAGGCGGTTTTAACGAGTACCCACAATCTATGTTTTTTAGCAGAAATAAGAAAAATAATGTATACCCCTGTAAACCCCAGTTTTACTATATAAAAGCGGGGTTCAAGGGGGTCAACATTATATAGGCATGTTCTCGTGATGATGCAGCCATCGTTTTAATACTAATCTTTAAACTCAGGGTATCGCTAGCTACTGTTTAAATAAACAATTTATAAAGGGGCTCAGGAGGGATTCGCGTGCACTTTTTAAAAACAAACAGGTTTCGATCGCCCTTGAATTTAAGTAGGCGACATTATGAATCAACCACGAAAGACCGGTGGTGACTTGTTTAAGTCATGCCTTGTGTTATTTTGCTATAAGACTTGTGTTTTTCAGTGCTTTTAGCATTGCGATTACCTCGCTTGGGGAAGAGAGAGCAAATCTTAATGCTTTTGGTTTAAACACATTTATTTCCTTTCCTAAAATGTGATCGTTGTTAGAAATATGACTATACGAGAAAATCCAGAATGGTTAATTTCCAATGGTCCTCTTCAAGTAATAACAATTCATTAGTATATAATAATTGTAAAGTTTGACATGAAGAGACAAGCAAGTATAAATTGAGAATAAGAAGAGAAAAGAGAGAAACAAATAACGCAAAATGATACAAAGAAAAACAAAGAGGGATATAGAAATGAAGAACCATGGAGCAGATATATACGAAGATTATGGATATAGTAAGAAGTGGGACGGTGAGTGGTGCTGGAGAGGTCTGACTGATATCATCGATGTATGCTCCGAATCACTGTCATTTTTTTGTGGCGGTTTACCGCCTCCAAATTTACTATACGGAATTTGTACAATCCATTTTCTCAAAAATGCAAACCTAATAACTTCCTAAAAAGTTGTTCCATACTTCGCGGATGTCGCTTAATTCTGCATTCAAACATGTAAGCCTTACACTCTGATAATTATAAAGAGCGACCGAATATACAAAACAAAGAAAACTTCAAACTTTTGAAGAAATAATACTTTAATGATGTTGAGCGCAATCTCGGCGGACGAATATAAACATTATAAACAAACGGTGGAACTTGATTCAGCCTCCAGAACCTTATGAAGCAGAGAATTTGAAAATTGATGCAAAAGATTCTCCGAAAGTCTCCGAAAGCGTATCAAAGAAAGGTATAAATATGTGATAAAGCATCAGCAGTTTTTTTAGACTATTCACCATAAACAGTTTCGGCCGAAATCACTTCGCACGAATATTTTGAAAAAGTAAAGTACAGTGCGGTTACAGTATTTAGCAACACGTTTTCCCTAAACGTTCGCTTTAATATATGTTTTTATGAAAATTATTTATAAATATTTTTTGACAAAAAAAAAAAAAAATAAATAAATAAAATAAAAATAAAAAAAAATAAATAAAAATAAATAAATAAATAAAAATAACGTTTTATTTACATTTTTGCGGTATTACGATGCCACTGTGCCTGTCACTTTGTGCCTTCCGGATATACCGGATACTAAGAAAACTGTGAATCAAGTCCGACCCAATCACAGTGATTTCCACCATAGTAATAATTTCTTCGACAGAAATTATATTTTCTGGAAGATGTTTTGTAGTTCATGTATAGGCTCGCTAAAAATAACGTCCGTAAAGCAGAAACGTTTAAAGATCTCCAGCAAAATTCCTGAAGCAGTAAAATGCGTTTCAGGTAGGCCAACGGTCAGTGTATCGTCAGTGAG
Organism: Anodontia alba; assembly: GCA_964016985.1. Lineage (NCBI taxonomy): Eukaryota > Metazoa > Mollusca > Bivalvia > Lucinida > Lucinidae > Anodontia > Anodontia alba. The sequence goes on from OZ024838.1 coordinate 23,074,182, forward strand.
ATACCTATTACCGAGGTTCACTAATTATCGGATATTCAGGAACCACGGCCCCCGCCCATTGGAGCCCGCGAAGTAGATGGGCTGCCTGTAGCCTCCAAGGCAGACCTGCTTAAGCAGGGCCTGAGTTCATCATGTGATCAGGTTGGGTAAAAGTCCCACAAATCTGGAGGCAATATCGTTAATGACTGAAATATTGTTGACCCACATTCTGAATCTCAGTAATCAGGAAAAATTTATGAGCTTTAAAGTACAAAACAAAATTTGGGACCCTCAAAATCTAATTGATACCGCCCATGAAAAAAAACAGGGAAATGACATTTTATATGAAATGTTTGGAGAGTTGTTATCGTTATATATACCCCGAAGAGTTTTTGTGTTTATAAGGGCATTTTATTTTATCACTCAATCACTCATCTTTTGCTTTTATATGACAAGAGTTATTGTAACTGTCTGTAAATCTGTGAAAGTTCTATGGGTTTAAGGAACTTCAGTGAATCCGTAAAAACTCCATGAATCCATGAAAGTTCCGTGGTCAAGGTCTGTCGGTCATTTAAATTTTGTATCAGTGATATGATAAAGTTCCATGGAAGCTCCGTAGTGTATCCAAGATACACATATGCATGAAAAGTATTAAGTGCAAGGCCGGGAAAAAGAAGCAAAATCAGTCGCTAGAAAAGACATTCAGTAGAAGTATTAACAATTTGAAAGGAAATAGATCATTAGAATAAATTGATAACATTTACTCAGTTGGTATATGCAGTTTTCATTTTAGTCAACATTCAAAACATCCAACAGTTCTTGAATGTTTCAACTGGCATGCTTTCAGTTTGATATCTTGGCACTCTCGATGGAACCAATGCTGACATTTTGTGCACTGGAACATCAGATTGTAGTGGGATCTTGTGGGCCTGTATATAAAGACTTTTTTATCTTGATTCTGGCTTGCTTGGAAATTCAGTGAAAGCACTGCTGTTAATATCAGGATTCCCACTGCATTTCGAAAGTGAGGGTAAATCTGCTCCTTTATCTTTTTTTTGTACGTCCATTGTAAAGCATTATACTACTCTTTTCAAATATACATGTAATATTTCCACTGACTATGCTCGTTCTAGGGCCGGGCAGTACACATCTCGTAACAGCAGCAAATCTGAATCTGTGGCCCCGGTACGATCATAATAAAAGTTACGCAGCCGTGCATTAACAGCGCGTGAATTGCCTTGTTAATACATGGCTTTTCGCCGGTTAATGCACGGCTGTTAATAAAGTGCGGCACTGCTTTTTATGCAATAATATAGAGATCAAACATGGTTTTTCTTGCATTAACATTCGCGCCGGAGGCCGCGGTTTTCAATACCTTTGTACGGAACTGGCGAATGTTAATGCATTAAAAAAACGTGTTCGATAGCTATTATTGCATAAAAAGTGAAAACATTTGCTACATTCCGCGTTATTTATTGCACTATTTTGTTTCACCTTTTCGCTGATGTCTCGCGAACGCAGTTTCCACGGACTATGCTCGTTCTAGGGCCGGGCACTACTTATCTCGTGACGACAGCAATTCTGTGGCCCCGGTACAGGCGTAGCCGTGCATTAACAGCGCGTGAATTGCCTTGTTAATACACGGCTTTTCGCCGATTGATGCACGGCCGTTAATAACCTGCGGGACTGATTTTTATTCAATAATGAGTATAAATACCGTTTTGAATTTGCTTCCACCAATCAAGTAGCACTTAATCAGTTGAGTGAGAATTATATTTTATGTATTCGTTCGAGAATTTCCCTCTGCTACAATCATTCCTTCCGTATTGTGCATTGTATCTGCAAATTGTACAAGTCCAGTAGTTTAAGAGAAGAACAGATAAGCGGGCACAAGACGTAGTAACGTCGATGCAACATCATAAGGTTGCATAGACGTCAGTGCGACGTTATATAAATGTCATGTGTCTGCTAGGTGAATATAAGCCTAGCTTCCATTCTGATCTTGATGCGTTTAGTTTGCATGTCGTATTGTATATGTTGTAACATATTTTTGATGGCCATAAATGTGTTTAAATCAATATTTTGGCTCAACCGAACAGAGAGTAGGCTGAACAATACTGATCACCCGTCTGTCCACATCTTCCAACGACTTCTCTGAAGTTGCTGGGTCAGTTTTATTTATTTATTTTACTTTTATATTATTTATGTATTTATTTTTATTTTTTTATTTTCTTATTTATTTTTTTTTTTATGAAATTTTATATACAGCTTTCTGGGGTCGGGGTAAGATACATTGTAAATTTGCTTAAATGGTCGCCCATCTCGAAAACATGCCTACAGTTTTGACCCCCATTAAACCCCGCTTTATATAGTAAAACTTGCATTTACAGGGGTATACATTATTTTCCTTATTTCTGCTCAAAAGCATAGATTGTAGGTACACGTTAGAACCGTCTCATCGAGGCGGTTCTAAGGAGTATCTACAATCTATGCTTTGAGCAGAAATATAAAAATATCAGATTTTTTTTATCTGAAAATTTTCATTTTCTGGTGATAAAATTTTTTAGAATATTTGAACAGGTATGTTTTCATAATGCATCCGGCCATCACCTTCATATTCGTATGGTAAATATGATTTTTGATTCTTTTGGTGCTTCTCATGATTGTGGTATTTCTTGGGTATATTCAATTATATTTGTGCTTGTCTGTGATCAGACTCACAGTGTTGATACTAATTGTTTTCTCATTACGAAAACACGCCTATTCAAATATACAGAAAATTTCACTTCCAAAAACTGACTTTTTCAGACAAAAACCCTGATATTTTTCCTACTGCTGCTCGCAACATAGATTGTGGGTACTCGTTAGAACCGCCTTGGCGATTGTGGTTACTCGTTAGAACCGCCTCATCCATAATCTATGTTTTTGAGCAGAAATAAGAAAAATAATGAATACCCCTGTAAACCCCAGGTTTTACTATATAAAAGTGGGGTTTAATGGGGTCCAATTATATAGGCATGTTTTCGAGATGTTTTGCATTAACTTTCAGTGTTTAGTCGAGCCCTCATCTGTGTTACCCAGAAAAATGCCACAATCACAAAGCACAACGTTCCCAAGGCCCCAAAGTAGGAAGGATGAATAACAAATAAAGGCAACCATCGGCCCACAAACAGAGACGAACTGCAACGGAGGGACTGGTTTGGAACGGTCTGCAGACAAATCGAGACAAGCTTCAAGGTCTAATATAGTCATTGACTATGGGGGACCGGTATGTGTAGGATTGGCCGCTCACAGAGTCATACTCGTTATTCAGATACAGTCGAACTTCGAAGGCTCGAACACTTTAACGAAAACATACCTATATAATTTCGACCCCCTTAAACTCCACTATTATACAGTAAAACTGGGGTTTACATAGGTATACATTATTTTTTTTATTTCTGCTCAAAAACATAGATTGTAGGTACTCGTTAGAACCGCCTCTCTCCGAGGCGGTTCTTGTAGGTACTCGTTAGAACCGCCTCTCCGAGGCGGTTCTAGCGAGTACCCACAATCTATGTTTTGAGCAGAAATAAGGAAAATATCAGAGTTTTTTAGCTGAAAATTTTCAGTTTTTGGATGTGAAAATTTCAATACATTTGAATAGGCATGCTTTCGTAATGTATGGAAATTTGTTCGAGATATGGGTAGTTCGCGCCCTTGACGCCAGGTCAGGAGGCGAACAGCGATAATTTAGATAAATCTTTTCGATATTCTATACAATAATGGTATGTTAAGTGCAGTCATTAGGATCGCCTAAATGAGGCGATTCATATGAGTAGACACAACATACAATTCCGTGATAGAATAAGAAAAGTTCTCTAAATGATTTTTTTCATTGAGCTATCGAAAGAGTTTCGAATTAGTCATTGTAAATGAGCCATTGGTTTTCGAACTATTGAGGTTCGACTGTATTGAGGTGTTTTTTTGTTTTGTTTTTTTTGGGTTTTTTTTGACACCTTTTTGAGACGCAAAACACATCCTCTGGCCTCTTCCAAATGAGCGTTTCATTGCAGTCTTCAGGAATTTACTCTTCAAAGGTGTGAAAGCAAAATGACTATTGGTAAGGATGGCAGTTGTCACATTTTTATATGTGTTTTTATACCCCGCCACACGATAGTGGCAGGGTATTATGGTTTCACGTTGGACGTCCGTGTGTCTGTCCGTCAGTCAGTCCGTTTTTCGTTTCCGGATGACAATTTGAGTAAACATCAATGGATTTTCACGAAACTTGGTATGTGCATTGATGTTGTGAAGATCTGGTTTGGGATTGCTTAAGGACAAATTTCGTCAATTTTTTTCGGAGTTATCTGCCCGCGACAGATGGCGGGGTATTATAGTTTAACCTTTTTATTTTCTTTAGTAAGCGGTCAATTTCAGACTTTTTTTTTTTTTTTTTAGTTTGCGATCGAAAGCATATCGGTCGCCGCTTTATGGATTTTTTTTTTTAAATATACACTTTGTTTACATAGAAGCCGTATTTGTAATACACGTATATATACAAAGGTTCCAAATGAAAAGTTCCGCTATAATATAATAATAATAATAATAATAATAATAATAATAATAATAACTATTATTGTTATTATTATTATTATTATTATTATTATTATTATTATTGACATTAGCCAAAGAGTGTTCAGTATCAATATCTCCTGAAAGTCAGCCTGTTTCATTTACATGCTTTTTCCAAACAAACTGCTTGCGAGCGCATATGTCCATATCCTTTCTATATATTTCCAAGATGGGTTGACGGCCAAAAAAGCAAAGTTAACTCGGTTAATAATTATTAGTCTTCATGAACAAATGGTCTACATAATTCCGTATCAGATCACACCTGGGCCACGCCAAGCAAACATCACGAAAACACGCCTTTATAATTTTGACCCCCTTAAATCCCACTTTTATATAGTAAAACTGGGGTTTACAGGGGTATATATTATTTTTTTTCTTATTTCTGCTCAAAAACATAGATTGTGGGTACTCGTTAGAACCGCATCGGCGAGGCGGTTCTAAGAGTACACACAATCTATGTTTTTGAGCAGAAATATGAAAAAAATATCAGAGTTTTTATCTGAAAATTTTCAGTTTTTGGAGGTGAAATTTTCATATATATTTTTATAGGCGTGTTTTCATAATGAATGTGTCTTCGAACATGCGCAAAATGTACAAATTGAGATTCATCCCACGCATGCGCAAAATATGTCCATTGATATATTTTATAGTAGTCAATGATTTGTCAGTGGACAGCGAACACCCTGATCAGACTTCGAGGATGCGCTGGCTAAATTTTGGCCTTCTCTGTTGGTATATGCCCGAAGACACATAGTCGCATGGCGAGGCCCGCCTGGAAGGGACTTTAATTACACAAAATGAATATCGAAGTGACAAAAAAAATTACTATCACATTTTTATATAATTACCTATTTTATCTTCGTCTTGAGTGAGGAAAATCATTTGTAAATCACTCTTGCGTTAGACTTCATCAATTGATTATTGACCGAATAATTTTTTTTTTTTTTTTTTTTTTTTCAAATCAAATCAACTTAATTTTTCTCAGAATACATACATTTTCAGTATTAAATAAGAACTGTCAACATACAGTGATAATATAACATGACGTAGCATATAAAGCAAGAATTGACCTTTCTAGAAGGCGTGGGTGTGTGTGGGTGGGGGGGGGGGGGGCTACGCCACACGTACAAACTTGTTTGTCGGCATGCATCCGGCGCACAGACAAACTTATTTCAGTTTGCCCATTTAAATCGGAAAGGGGTCATCATCTTCACAAGTATCATTCTATGTGACATGCATATATAGTCAGATATGTATGGATGTTTTCCTTTTTTCCTGTTTCCTTTTTTTTTTTTTTTTTTTTTTTTGAGTAAGCAGTCGCCGGAGGAACACTTCCACATTTACCCGTGAAAGCGCTTCACCGCCGACCAAACATAATTCCTTGTCTAAAGTAACTCCAGACAAGAGTTGGATGGGTGGGGGGCATCAACATATATTTCTCATATCTGCACTAAAAAATATGCTGTAGGTACTTATTAGAAGCGCCTTGTCGAGGCGCTTCTAATGAGTACCACAACATATGTTTACGTGTAGAAATTAGAAAGATATCTGTATTTTCCAGGTGAAAAAGGCGCTGTTATCATACACCAACTTTTTTGTGTGGGGAGGGGGTTAGGGCTAAGGTTATTCGTAAAAATAACTCGGTGAAATATACTTCACTGTCGCACTTATTTCGTCACTCCAACCAATGTTGCAGTTAAGAAAAGAATAGATAATGACAGGTAAACGTATAAAAAAAAATCCTTCTCCGGTGACCTGTGACTTTTGGTTTCAATTTTCAATTTGACGTAATACAGCTGGGAACCAGAGGCCTAAGGTCACTTCACAAGGTTACATTTTTTATCCGTTTCGCGCCTGAAATAGTTACTTTTTGTTGTCAAATTTTCAAATCACATTCAGTTTGTGAGGATGACGTTATTATAGTCAGGCAGGAAACCGCTGATGTCGGTTGGTCTGGAATCGTTCCCAGCTAGCATTCTATATTATATCGGGCCGTTATCGGCCCGTCAGCTACCCTGACGGGCCGATAACGGCCCGATATAGATTTATATAGAATGCTTACTGGGTTCATGCTTTGGGCGATAATGGAACAATAATAAGCTAGAACATTTGTTGTTCAATATATATAAATTCATCACACAAGTGATATCATATAATCAAAATGAACAAGCATAAGACAACAGATAACATGCAGTCACTCGCAATGTTCCCAAAAGGTTCAGGGCCCAGTTGTTCAAAACTAATGATGTCGTTAGTTAATGTATCGTTAAAATTTTGATCATTAGATATGGCATATACGCTAATATGTTTGCTGAAAAATGTGAGTAGCTTTTGCACTTGCTAAAGCTGCTCACATTTCTTCAGCAAAAAATACCAGTGAATTTGGGATTGTACTTACTAGAACAATTAATATTTTGACCACTAACGAGCTCGTTAAGCTAACGACGCTTTGAACAACTGGGCCCAGGTCTCCTTTCAGTTACCGTAACACCGGTTCATTGTTAAAACAGAAAATGTTGGTGTAGATATATTACAATATGTCTGGGCCTTCGCAATTTATTATTCGTATACCGTAAACCCCATTTAAGCCGCGGTACGACCAAATGGGCCTTCCATCGCACTTTGGGGCCTTCTCAGGGATTTAGGAGAATATGGGAACATTCCCATTTATTTTAGGAACAACGGAAAATAAGGAACTATTTTTGGAACAAGGGAACGAAACTAATCATGGGGAACATGGGATATAAACATTTTGAAAATCACTTTTAGGGAACAAGGGAACAAGGCCGATTGTTTTAGGACACAAGGTAAAATGGACCCCACCCTTGTAAGACCTTCATGTTCGATCAGAGAAGGACTTGATCAGCATGTCCATTTGCTCATTCTCTGTTTATCGATGCATTCTACCCTATCCAACAATTGCACTTGGACAGCGAGTGTTCTGATCCGACAACGCCGGCGTTTACAGTAATACATTTAAATCAAATACAGAAAACTCTCGTTATCTCAAACACTGATAACTCAAACAACTGGATAAGTCAGTTAAGCAGGGCAAACAACATGATCCTCTCTAAATAGAATAAGAAACCTGCGCTTCCGAGCAGTCTGATCTGAGTCTACACTGGTCACTAACATAGTTTATGAAAGTAAAACAGTCTAGAAGTAACCAGCGTAGCGCTTTTAAAGGCTATAGACAAACCAAACTGATCTGTCGCTTTGAAATTTATATTAAACCTTTTCATGCTGAATAAATTAAGATGCCACGCCCATTTCCAGCTGTCAGCCAATCAGATGACTTAATGCAGATTGTTGATATGAATTTACATACTGTATGACAACAGTGCAGATCAAGATAAGTGGCCTTCTTCAGAAGCCGTCTGATCTGGACCTTCACTGTTTGCAAACGCAGTGTATATCCGGGCTTAGCAGGATAAGGGTTAACTATTCACCGGTATACGTCCACTGTACAATTTAGGCCTAGCAGTCAGAAAATCCTACATTACACGTGAGACAGATATTCACCCAGCTATAAAGGCCCAGCTAGCATTCTACGTAAATCTACATCGGGCCGTCATCGGCCCGTCAGCTACCCTGACGGGCCGATGACGGCCCGATATAGATTTAGGTAGAATGCTGACTGGGGGTTTACTCAGTTAATCTATACAAATAAATATTATAATCAAAAGGTCAACGCGAGAGGTCAGTTTGGTCGGCCTATACCATAACATATATATCGATACTCCCTCTTATCTTGAGCTATGGCATATGTCACATGGTCGGCTGCTATTCGGAGTGACTCGGTTTTGTGTGGTGTTTATCTTTCTCTGAAAAGAGGTCTTGGTGCATACTTCAAATTGTCTTCTATTTACAGACAGTTTGAATGAAATGTTTTTTTTTTTTTTGTTTTTTTTTTTTGTTTTTTTTTTGTTTTTTTTTTTTTTTTTTTTCGATTTTCCGAGCCATCTATCAATGCCACTCTTCGAAGTGGAAATAAACCCATATATGCTGAGAGGACCCCGCTACCTTAACCCTTGTCCTGCAGAACTCGGATATACCCTGCCTTTGCAAACAGTGTAGATCCAGAAGAAGCCAGCTGATCTGGACTGCACTGTTTGCCATTAAGTATGTGAATTTGTACTCAACAACCTGGGTTAAGTAATTTGATTGGCTGAAATTAGGAAAAGGGCGTGGTATCTTAATTTATTAAGCAGGACAAGGGTTAACTCTTTGGTCGGGTCCTTTTTTGTTGTTATTACTACCATGTTTTACAGAAATTCCTGTGTTTAATGCAAACGGTATAGACCCTGATCAGACGCCGCGTTCTATGGAGTCTGATCTGGGTTTGACAGTTTGCCAGTGTTCTTTGTTATGGGACGCTACTCATCAGTGGGTTAAAGTAACGACATGTGCAATCAGCATAGACTCAGATCAACCTGTGCATTAACGCGGTCTGAGCAGGCTGTAGGACCTTACGAAAAACGTGAAAGCTGTCACATATGTAAAATCGTTTACAAATGTAGAAAAACAATCTCCACTACAGGTAAAAAATGTGACGTGAAATGTGAAAACGAGTAACAAATATAAACATTTTCACATTTCACACCTGGTCAAGGCTATTCGCTAACAAAACTGTTAAAGGGGACTCCATACGTTTGGCCAATTGATTTGCTACATGTACTTCCGCCAAGGGAGACAACTTTTGGGATTTCCTGTTCACTTTCCTTTCCACCACTCACCTTCTGAAAATGGGTCTGCTCCTTTAGAATTAGATTATTTCCTTTTAGAGCAGACCCCCTTTTCAGAGAAGAGCAAAATCAAAATCAGTTTTGACCATCACGAAAACATGCCTATATAATGTTGACCCCCTTAAACCCCACTTTTATATAGTAAAACTGGGGTTTACATTATTTTTCTTATTTCTGCTCAAAAATATAGATTTTGGGTACTCGTTAGAACCGCCCCGCCGACGTGGTTCTAACGAGTACACATAATCTGTGTTTTCAGCAGAAATATGAACAATTTTAGAATTTTTATCTGAAAAGTTTCATTTGTTGGTGGTAAACTTTTCAGTATATTTGTATAGGCGTGTTTTTGTAATGCATAGTTGTTTCCCTTGAACGTGTATCGAATCTCTTTGAAGTATTATATAATATGAAGGCTACCAGTGTAGCCTGAGACCAGATAATGCGCATTCGAATGTCAATCTCAGTCTACGCTGGTCACATATGTCATAAGATTTGTTTGTTGTTTTTTTTTTGTTTTTTTTTTTTTTTTTTCTGTTTTGGGAGAACCCATTTATTGTCTCTTCATTGTATCCGAAAATTACAGAAATTTCCCCATGATCAAAGCTAGGGAAACTGACAATCCGGTTGCTATGGAAACGCTAAGACCTGTACTTCCGTTACACAGGTCTGTATCGCAGTAGCAGGCTTCCGCAGTGTGTCCTTGAGCTTCGGCCTTTGTGCATTTAGATTCCATTTTCGTCGGCGAACAGGATCTTGCAACAACTGGAAAAAATATTGGTATTGTGTAAAACTAAACTGAACAAAAATAAAGAAATTATACAGTTTTTTATTTGTGCGTTTCATAAAAAATTCAGGCGAACCATTAGCTCGAACATTTTTGGGAGCGGTTCTAACGAGTACCCACAATCTATACGTTTTGAGCAGAAATAAGAAAATGTATACCCCTGTAAACCCAAGCTTTACTGTATAAAAGTGGGGTTTAAGGGGGTCAAAACAATATAGGCGTGTTTTCGTGATGAATTGCTGGGCGTGTAGCAAACAGTGTAGACCCTGATCAGACTGCGCGTTTTGCAGCGTCTGATTTGGGTATTCACTGTTGGCTCAGGCCTATCTGTCCGGACACGTAGAGTTAGTACGGCAATTTGATCAAATCGAGCCCCCTTAGAAATCAGCCTGGATCCGCCCCTGATCATGTAGGCCTCAAAATTTAACAACTTTTGTCCAACGATGCTTCTAGGTATAATTTGACTCTTTTTGTCTTTTCACGGCAGATTTCTGCGTCCATATACTCTTGTATGGTGAAAATGTAGTAAAATCAATTTCTGAAAATATATTAAACTCTTACAGTTTAAAATTACAAAGTTGCAAAATATTGTATACAATAAAATTATTGTCCCCCGTGGGTAATTTGCTCTTCCCTTTTGGTATATCATGTTTGCATTCATATATATACATCACGAAAATACGCCTATATAATTTTGAACCCCTTAAACCCCACATTTATACAGTAAAACGGGTTCACAGGGGTATACATTATTTTCGTTATTTCTGCTCAAAAACGTAGATTGTTGGTACTCGGTAGAACCGCAGGTCCAGGCGGTTCTAACAAGTACCCACAATCTATGTTTTGAGCAGATTTATGAAAACTATCAGAGTTTTGGTGGTAAAATTTTCAATATATTTGAATAGGCATGCTTTCATAATGCAATCAAATAATTTTTATACGACTTTTCCAAAGAGACCTTTCGACCAATTGATCATATGGGCCTATTCTTGTCGAAGGGATACTGACTGATAATGAGTTCAAATGTTTTAGCCAGCGCTAAACATGTCCCTGTATACGTGCAGTAAAAAAAATATAGAGATAAATAAAAAAAAGTATTCTTCTCCAGAACCAAGAAAGCTTTGAGGCTGAATCTTTGTACATGTAGCATCGGGGACTCTGGATCTAAAATTCATTCAAACCATTATTTTAGGAATGTCAAATTTGCGCTACTTTTTATGGAGAAGGTGTTAAAAAATTATTCTTCTCACTTACAGTTGAAACTGACAAATTATGATCAAAGTTGCAAAAAATCTATCAGTTACAAACTTTTACTCCCCAAGAGTTATTTGACCTTGTCTCTCGGCTATAGGCATGTAATCTTTAAACCATTACAAAAACACGCCTATTCAAATAAACTGAAAATTTCACCTCCAAAAATTGAATATTTTCAGATAAAAATTCAGATTTTTTTTTTCAAATTTCTGCTCAAAACATAGATTGTGGGTACTCGTTAGAACCGCCTCGCCGAGGCGGTTCTAACGAGTGCCCACAATCTATGTTTTTAAGCAGAAATAAGAAAAATAATGTATACCCCCGTAAACCCCAGTTTTACTACATAAAAGTGGGGTTTAAGAGGGTCAAAATTATATAGGCATGTTTTCGTGATGACGACTTGTCCTCTGCGACCGCTCTACCAATTTTCACTAAATTCCACATAAGGCTTTCTGCCTCAGAGACAGTTAGAATTTATTAAAATGGTTCCGCACCGTTGCACAAGATGTCTGCCATGCCTTTATATGGTTAAATCACTTAAATTTTTCTTCTCCAGAACGAAGAAAGCTTTGAGGGTGAATCTCGGTTTATAGAATCTGGGGAATCCTTGCCATTTATGTTGATCAAATGATGATCCTAGATTGTTCCCGTGATTTTTTTTTCACGGTAATATCAAGTTCGCGCCCCTATCGACTTACCCAATGTGAGTTTTAGCAGTCATATGACGCTTCATAGACCAAGATGGCCGCCATACATATAGATGTTAAAAAACAATTTAAAAATCTTCTTCCTCGGAACCTAGAAAACTTTGAAG